>OZ008370.1:87618534-88218534 GCA_963931995.1 Phaonia tiefii | reverse complement strand
CCGCTGCCCTGGCCATGCCTTTAAGATTGTACTAGGAGATTTTAATGCTAAAGTAGGCAGGCAGAATGTGTTTCCTCCAACTATTGGCAAGTTTAGTCTACATGCTGACAGTTGCGGCAACGGTGTGAGACTGATTGTCTTTGCCGCGGCAAAAAAACAACATGGTCATTAGTGGTAAAAGATTCCAGATTACGTGGTAATTGATGGAAGGCACTCATTCAGTGTAACAGACGTACGAGTGATCAGAGGAGCTAACATTGATTCTGATCACTAACTGGTAGCAGCAAAGGTTCGCACAAGATTAAGTAAAGCGAAAATCGTACGAAACCTGGCGCAGAGAAAGCTAGGCATCGGAAAGCTGTAATTACCAGAGGTAGCCACAGCCTACTCCAGGAAGCTCTCGCAACTTTTGGCACAGAACCCACCCCCTCCCGATGACGATCCTGATGCGCAGTGGAAACCCATTTCCGACTCTATAAAAACTGCCGCAACAACCGTACTTGGTTTTGAATACCCGCTTCTCAACATACCATGGTACGATGAACAGTATCGCACTGAAAATGATGAAAAGTACGCTGCACGCATGGCAATGCTTCAGTCAATTGCAACGCGAGCTGCGACTGAGCGGTATAGGGAAAAAAGAAAGCAGGTAAACCGTCTCTAAGTGCGTACGAAACGGTAGTGGACAAAGCGCGAGAGCGAGAAAATTGAGACATACAGAAGGAAGAACGAAGCCCGAAAATTCTTTCAACAGGTCAAAAACGGGACTAAAAAACGTGATTCAGGAGCCCCCCCCCCCCTGTAAGCCACCCCTTCTGTAAAGCCAAGTACGGAAATCTCATCGAAAGCATATTGGGAGTATGGAGAGATAATTTCTCTGCGCTACTTGTATCTGAGACATCCAATGACGATGGGACAATCGATAACAATTTGGACGACGTCGTCGGTCAGAATAGCTATTGCCCGGCTTAAGAACAACAAAGCCGCAGGACGCGATGGATTGCCGGCGGAGGTGTTTAAGGCTTGCGGCGATGAACTTATAAGGTGCATGCAACAGCTCATTAGCAAAATTTGGTTAGATTAATGCATTTCCGGCGATTGGAGTCTCAGTGTACTATGTCTATGTCTATATACTATATAAAAAAAGTGACCCGAGTCTGGAGTAAGACTTTTGTCCATAGCATATAAGGTTCTATCAAGTATAATGTGAGAAAGACTAAAACCAATTATCGCTGGCATGATGGACCATACCAGTGTGGCTTCAGGCTTGGAAAATCGACAACTGACCAGATTTTCACGCTACGCCAAATCCTGGAGAAGACCCACGAAAAACAAATCGACACCTACCAACTATTTGTCGATTATAAAGCGGTCTTCAATAGCCCGATATGGGAGTAACTCTACGACACAATGTCTGAGCTTGGTATTCCTCCAAAACTCATACGCCTTTGCAGGATGACCTTGACGAACACCAAATCCGCAGTGAAAGTTTGTAAGAATCTTACCGAACCTTTTGAAACTAAGCGTGGCCTCAGGTAAGGTGACGGGTAAGGCAATCTATTTACAATATTAATGGAGATCGTTATGAGAAAAGCTGCACTCTACATGAATAAAACCACCAGCAGCAAAAGCCACATGCTGCTCGCGTATGCTGATGATATAGATATCATTGGGTGCACAATTAGACAAGTTATTGTGGTGTTTTCGTGAATTGAAAAGGAACCAGCAAAAGTGGGTCTGAAAGTAAATGAGGACAAGACAAAATTAATGGTTTCAACGACCAGGGGCCCAACGTGATTAGGCCACAGCGTCAACGTTGATTACCATTGCGGTAGACAAAAACAAAAACTTCAGCCTTGAGATCAATCGGAAAATTGTGCTTGGGAATATATGCTATTTTAGGCTAAGCAAGCACTTTAGAGATAAAGCCCTCTCTGGCTAGGTCATGTTAGTAGAATGGATGAAGAGGAGCCAACACGAAAGGTTTTCAAACCGAACTCGAAGGAAGTCGAAAAATAGGAAAACCAAGTCTCCGCAGGAGGGCTGAGGTTGACGAATCCCTGGGTACACTTGGTATTCTCAACTGGAGAAATAGAGGAAAAGATCGAACTGGTTGGCGAAATATGTTATCTTCGTTTTGTAAGGTCCCAGACCCCCCGGGGTTGTTCGAGACCGGATAAGTAAGTATGTTTATATTAAGGTTCCTAATAGGATTATTTCAAAAGGCGTTGATAGGATTCTGTTCTCCTTAAAGCAAACCAAATCGTTCTCCATATTAATGTAAGTGCACACTTAAAATTATTTGCAAAAGAATCACTCCGTTAAGCGGATAAGTGCTTTTTTTTAACTCCGGTCCGGTGTTAGTTTACTCCGCTGCTGGGAGTGAATGAAAATGTTTATCCGAATGTAGTGAATTTATTAAATTTACTCCGTTCGGATGATACATGACGCATTTTACTGATTTTACGTACCATCGCACTCCGAACAGAGTGAACTGCTGGACCTACTCCGATCGGAGAGATTTTTATTTCCATTGTTGTTTCGTAGCAAGGAATTGTTTGGTCTCGCCGTGAATTCACTCCGATCGGAGTTAAGTAGTTTCATCCGAACGGCGTGAATTCACTCCGATTGGAGTTAATTAGTTTCATCCGAACGGAGTTAAAGTTTTTCACTCCGCTACAAGTTATCCGATCGGAGCTAGACTCCCTGGAACTCAGAACAGAGTGAATATTTTTAAGTGTGTGCATACACAAGCAAAAATTTTTGATTTTGCTCGAATTTTAGATTATTTAAGAAAGCACGCTACTGTCATGACTACTATCGAACTCTAAGATAAGTTCAACCTCAAATGTGCAACTATGTGCATGACATTATTCCTGCTGATTCCTATGTAAAACGATCTCCTGAACCCGAATATCACCCGCATTTTTTCCCATCACCCACCGTTTTCGCGGAATGCCCCCTCCCCACATTGTTATCTAATGGTATTTTGTTTGTCATAACTCGAGAACGACTATTCCGATTTTTCTCAAATAAATTTAGAAAAATTAAGAATTACCATTCCTTTAATCTATTGTTATACTATATTTGTCTACACAATCAACAGTTTCGCAGATATAAATAAATTTATGAAGAAAAAAAAGTATTTGTTGCCAAAAAATTAAAAATTTTTATTTTTACAAATCATGAAAACCCCAAAACGGGAAAAACTGTCGAGTCTTATTAATAAATAAATAAATGGTTTCCCATTACATCCCATGAAGGGACAGGGGAGAACTTCTCACAATCACTGAGCTGTGCGCTTTCCAGTTTTCACTCACTGATTGGGACCTACAGTTTTACACCGATTCCGAACGGTGTTTTGAGAAGCTTTTTCATGGCTATATACTCGATAGTGTCGCCGTTACTATGCGAGGTGACCGCCGCCGAAAGAAATTTTAAGGTGGTCAGAGCAGGGTTCGAACCCAGGATCTCATGTACAAGAGCCGCGCACACTAACCATTGTACCACCGACGGCCGCTCGGTTATTATTACTTTATTACTCTCACGTAAAGTCACATAACCTATAAACAAAACGAGACATAAATCATGAAAATCGATGGACGCGTTCCGCTTTTATTCACAATTAAGTGAATGTATCTCATTTTGACAAGAATATTGTTTTTTTTGTTTCAATGAATTTGGATAATTGTACTGAATGAATTTCAACAAATTGCTAGAGGGTATGATATGTAGAGGGTACGACCAGTTCCTCACAACGAATCTTTGCCAATCCCAGTAGCTTCAAAAACCGGTACAGTCAGAACTGGATGTGGAAGACATTGTATCACAGCCTCGGTAAACGTCTCCCGATGACGGCAGCTGATTTAGGTCATCGAAAATATTCGGATTCAGAAGGTCATTTTACATAAGAATCAGCAGGAATAATGTTGGGGCTGATTTTCATGCAGAACAGTGTAATCTAGCGATGTTATAAAATCATGCACATAGTTGCACGTTTGAGGTACGATAGTAGTCATGACAGTGAGTGTGTTATTATTATTTTGCAGCGCAGTGTTATCAATCGTATATACACCAATTTTTATGTGACATGTGTATTTGAGTGTCATATGGTCCCAAAATGTCAACTCAGAAGGAAGAGTGCTTTATTCTTCCACGTTACTTGTTCATGCAGGGTTGCAGTTTATTTCATAACATATAGATTTTTTAACAACCGGGCTAAAGTCAATAATTTTTAAAGTATAATTTCACGACCGGTGAGACTACCGCTTAATGTCGATAACACGTGGTAGCATAACATTCAAAATTGTGGAACCAACACCTAACTGCCTCCAAAACTTCACCTAACTTCGCCGAACTTATATACTTAGGACGAGAGAATGAGCAGGTGGGATATTATGGGGCATGGCGAGGTGATGTTTTTATGGGGCATATCAATGCCGTTCCAATATGGTATTCTGTTAGTTGTTTTGATTTTCTTCCATCCTGGTCAAAAATCAAATTTGTTCCATTTTGTCCGAAGTAAATTTCAGTTTCATTCTTAAAAAATTTATGGAAGTTTCTCATCCAGACCGTGGGTATGCTTCCATCATGCCAACCAGGATAATTTTTCAACTTTGTATTGGAAGCAAATCAATTTAATGCGTATTCACTTAAAGGCGTTTAGTTCTCCATACGAATTGGCCAAAAAAATAAGGTTCACCGTAATTGACATACGAACCTTTAAACATATCATAGGGTAAATCTACCTAGAGGGACCATCTGTGGCATCCGAAGTTTCATTTCACACTTTACGTCGAAATGTAGGTGCTATAGACACATGTACGACCCAAAGTGGCTTAGACTAGGTGGAGTTACAGGAACTCTGAATTAAACTTATCATATCATTTTTATTGATTGAAATTTAATCAAATTTTTCACCTGTTTTGTCATGTTTGTTTATTAGTTTACTTTTTTGTTGTATTCAACACATCAATTTCAAGACACAAACATATATTGTAGTTGTTACTTCCTTGTTGGATGTTTTGAACTAATGCCTCTGTGTGGTTTATTAAAGCAATCCTCTTCAACAACGTTCATATGCAACCTCGCCTCATCTCATACATTTGCTGAGGGAAATGTTCTCTCTAGGTGTCTTTACTCTATGGAATATATGTGTGTATGTGCACATGTGAGAGTTTGTTTTTGTTTGATATTAATACTAAACATTTTTTTTAGTTTTTTATGTTCCCCCTCAACCCCTGAAATTACAAATTTTTCTCCCTTTCCGGGAAAAATAAACTTTTTTGAAAACAGTTAAAATATAACGCAACGTAACGAGAAGAATTAAAGCGTAACGAATAAATGAATTAATTTACTAAAGTTTTAATGAAAAATTGCTTTCAAAATGAAAAAATTATGCTCCTTGATATAACATGAAATAACGTGATTTGAGATTAATGGGATTCACAATTCTTTTTTTTGGGGTTTCGTGTAAAAATGTGAGCGGATTTAAATTTTTATAAAGTTACTGAGATTGACTTAAATTGAAGCCTACTCCCGTATAGCGTTTTAATCGAAATTTCGTTTTAAAAGACTTTTTCTTAGCTTCCAGCCCAGATAATTTACATAGAAAACTACGTAGAAATATGAGTATCTGACATTTTATATGCGTTTGAAGGTGAAAAAACCTTGCGTGTAAACCGTGTTATCGTACATTTAGTTTTGAATACGATTTAGAATTTAATTAATTTAATAACAATAAAATTTATATTTTCTAAATAATTAAAGTAATATAATTTTCAGTTAAATGTTATTAAGAGTGGTAACTAAATCTTAAAAAGACAAACAAAATGTGAGTGCCCCCATTGTTTAAAACTTTTTTTTTTTTGTTTCAAATTAACAATTTACATAACGGTTTTCGTGGAAAATTTCGAAAATTGAGGGTGTCTCACTTTCTTTTTAAAATCCACATGTATTTTTTGAGACAGATGTGATATTTTTTATTGGATTTTTTTTTACTGAAGACATGTTCCGAACACTCTACGGCCATACATTATTTCGGAGTATTTGTCTCACGAAGACTCCTACAGATGTTTCTGCTGCTGCGATAAGACCCAGGATTCTGCGCCATAAAGCAATATCGCTGTAAGCTCCTCTGATCACTCGTACGTCCATTACACTGGATGAGTGCGTTCCATCAATTACCACGTAACCAATTTAGTACTTAGTTCTTTGATCAATGGATACGCAAGTATCTTCGTGCATGTCTTTATGTTGGAATCTTGTACCACTAACGACCATGTTTTTTGCCGCGGCAAAGTCAATCAGTACCGTTGCCGGAATTGTCAGCATGTATACTGAAATTGCCAATAGTTGGATTAAACACATTCTTCCTGCCTACTTTAGCATTAAAATCTCCTAGTACTATCTTAGTGTCATAGTCAGGGCAGCGGTCATACGTTTCCTCTAGGAGCTCATAGAATATGTCTTTGGCATCATCATCTTTCTCTTCTGTCGGGGCATGCACACAAATTAGGGAAATATAAAAATATTTTGCTTTAATGCCGATTGTGGCTATACGTTCACTCACAGGATTGAACCTAGAAAATAGATGTCGCAGTCTCTTGCCAACTACAAAGCCGCAACCAAATTCACGTTTTTAGTATATTATTTTTCTTGTGCAGCAGTTTCTTTTTCTGCGCAGCCATGTCCTGTCGATCGCACTTCCTGGATAGCAGAAATGTCAGCCTTATATCAGGGATATTCTACAAATCAAATCGAAATTTTTAAATTTTAGTAAAAAGATTTTTCAGATTTAAATGTCAGATTGACATATTTTAATCTTTAGGCGATTTAAGTAAACACGAGTTCCAGTTTTTTTTTTTAAATTCACATTAGTTCGCATTAGTTTCGCATTCGCATTAGTTCGTTTTACTAAAAATGGAATACCGTGGGAACATTACATTCTAACCCGGGCAATGTGGGTATCAAACCTTTCTTTGGACAAGGAGACCTTTTGTTGTGTCCTTTTTGTTTTGTATAATACATTTTCCGAGGTACACTGGACCAAATTTTGAATATTTAGAATTACTCCAATCTGACTTAAATCAGAAAAGACTCCGCACCAAAAACTTAAAAATGCTTTTTGTTTCGAAGAATATCCCTGAAAAAAGGATGTGTCACAACATGGTTTGTCATGTTTTATATACTGCTAGACCCGCTTTAAAAGAATCTTTCATATGGTAGTAATATTGTATACATTGTGTTTAGTAAAACTACAAAATTCTTCTAAAAAAATAAAAAAAAAACTTTTTTGAAAAGAGTCCAGCTCTTGGGATGTTCATGATAGACACGAAATAGTTTGGGAATCATCATAAAACAAACCAGGCTACATTTTGAGGGGTGGACAAAAATCACTTTTTTCCCCACCATACAATAGGAGTCGGAATAAAATATACATGGTTCCTACAATATGTTGCTGGAACCGTTTTATAATACATAAACATGATTTCCTGTTACATCCCATAAAGGGATTAGGGAGAGCTTCTTTGGAGCTCCTCTTAGTTTTGGACTCACTGATTGGCACCTACAGTTTTACACCGGTTCCGAACGATATATTTGAGAAGCGTTTTCACGGCTAAGTCACTAACGGAGGTGACCACCGTCAAAAGAAAAATTAAGGTGGTTAGAGCAGGGATCGAACCCAAGTTATCATGAACAAGAGCCACACACACTTCTATTGCACCACATACATATACTGTTGTCGGAAAACATGGTATGTGAAATGCTAATTTCGGAGGATAAATTGAAGTTCTTGCGAAGATGTCATTACGCATATTGTTAGATGTAAAGTCCCAGAATAGCGGAGCCCCTTATATGTTGTGAGAATGTGGAAACAGGGTACCAATACGAATGTGAGAATATAATCTCGAAATGAAAACCACCCAAAAAAGGCACCTACCATACGTGCCTACCCTATGAATGCCTCTCCACAAACCACCTCTATTCCATATATCAATAAAATTTTCTCACTTGATTTGACATATAATTTTATTTCTGTCTATTTTTTATCACCATTTATTATTAATAAATTATTTATTATAATTTAAAAATATGTTGCTTTATTGACTGTACTTTATCACAATCATCTATTATTAAATGTGTTTGCCCCGTTCTGTTTTGTTTTTGTTTGTTTAAATGCGCTAATACACTTCAGTCCGACCACTGTAGTTAAATAACATTTAATATTGTATTTTGTGGGATTCCATTATGGATATACTCGTATTGGGATTTTTTTTTACACTTGAATTTATGTGAGTGGATTATTGCTAAACTACTCTCACAAAAGTCCACACACCGCCGACTGAACGAACGGTCCCATGGACACAGGACTCTGATATGTGAGTGGCTAATATGTTGCTGCATTAAAACCGCATACATACAAATGTGCAAACAACTCAGCCACAACGATGACCGCCATTAGAATCAATGAATTCACATGAAAATCATTTAAAAACTACGAACTTAAATTATACATTATTAACTCGTTTCAAATTACCTACGACCAGCATTAAAACAATCTGCTGTAACTGCTGAACATTTCACATATTGTATTAAATTTGCGAGGGAGTTTAAAATTCGATATAGGCATGATAACAATGAACATAGGAAATATAATAATGGGAACAAATTTGGAAGTTAAAGTCCATAAAGACCATAACCAAAGGATACAAGCCCGATATATGTAGGTTCTATATAACTGGTTCTCCCGAGCATATTGTTGGAATTACGACTGCTCAACTGCATTACAATCCAAATCACAAAACAGTCGAATTTTAAACGTTAAACTATGAGCGAATCTAAATTAATTGAGCTACTGTGTTCTGAATGTTCTAATTTTGAGAATAACTAGCTTTTTATCCTTCTATACTGAAAGAAAAACGCTTCGTCTCATGGATGCAATATTTTCGTTAATGTTTTTACGTTGATATAGTGAAAAATGTCGTATATCCAACAATTTGGTAGTCGCTGAAACAAAAAATTTTAAATGTTGACTTCTTTGACAATTTTTCATTTCGTTGTTGCAACAACTTATTTTTTGTTCCTGCAACAATTTTATTTAATTTGAATTTTGTAGAAAAATGGGTTGAAAATTAAAACAAGTAATGACATGAGTTTTAAACTACTGATACTTGGTTTATCTCTTACTTTTTATAGTTTATATTTATTATTTATCTATTTTGGAGGCTTGTCAACATTTTTAGTTGACGAAACAATTTCGTTATTCTAACGAAACTAATTTTTGCGATGATATAGAACAGTGGTAAGCAAAACCGAACGCACGCACACAAACATATTATGTGCTTGTGTGCAGTCGCAAACAGAAGCGAAGTCACTGTCGTATCCCTGTCGGGAATTGAGTTAACTTCAAGCTAACAAGTGGTTAGTCAAAGGTGAGTCACAAGTGACTCGGAAGCTGACTCATTTTCCTTGTTAAATCCTATTCAGTGTTTACACATGACGGTATTGCAGTAAGTCAGTACTCACTTACTCTGCATAAGTTTCAGTTAACCACAAGCTAGCTCACTATGAGTTAGTTTTTGGCGCATAAAAACTGACTAGCTAATGATAAGCTTGTAGTCAGCTAGCTAGTGGTTAACTGAAACTTATGCAGAGTGAGTGAGTACTATGTAACTCAATCTGATGACATCACATGTAAAAACTGAATAGGATTTAACAAGGAAAATGAGTTAGCTTTTGAGTCAGTAAAACTGTAATAAAAAAATTAAAAAAACATGTTTTTAATACTTTTTTATGGAGCTAAAATTATCAAAAAAATTTAATATTTCAGTCTTCGGAAATTAAAAACATAGAAAAATATTTATATTTTTATTTTGACTTTCTCGAACTGACACGTGTCTCCTGAAACCGCGAGCTAAACTGAAAGAAATAAACGAAAACACATCTATATTCACAGTTATGTTGTTTTTTTTTCTCTTCTCTTCTTTTGTTCTTTGAATTTTATTACTATGGCTTAATGTTTACTAACATCTGCATCAGCTTTGAGTGAGCAAAAAGTTAATTCATTACTTATCGAGAAGAAATCCGATTGTTGGAAAAACCAATTGACTAAAGTCTGCATAACTTTTGAGTTAGCTAGAAGTCAGTTGTAAATAAGTTAGCAAAAAGTTGCCTTGATTTTGAGTCAGCTCATAAAAGACCGATAGGGATAAACATAGTTGTTGTGTATATGTGAATTGCCGATCGGGTGTGTGTGAAAAATGCGATTACATATTGTCTGCCTCGCGAGGCTATGTGTTAATTAACACTTGCTTAGAGAGAGAAGCATTCGAAAAAAAGGAGCGAGCGTAAAAAAGAGGCCGGCAAGAGAAATTGGTGAGCGTAAGTGGTGGGACACGTACACGTCTTAAATCAGTTCCATTGCAACAACCGAAAGTGGTAGACATATTTCTCCGCTGGAATAATTTAAATAAATTTGTTAAAAGGACTAAAATACTACTAATCTAATATTTTATTGTGAAATCTAAATTGTGTGAATTTATGTGTTTACTGTGATCGTTTGTGTAACTTGCGAATCTATAAATCAAATAGATAAATAAACAGAATGCAAGGAGCAACACGACGGCAAAGAAGGTAACGCCTAAATACCAGCAAAACTACCCCGAAATATGTAACTGAACATTTGTGTGTGTGAATGCGCGTGACGGTACAAATCGCAATAAAATGCTCGTGTTTTTGTGTTCTAATCATTATTCGACAGCGCCTGGTTCATTATGTTGGTATTTGGATTCAGAAAAAGACGAAAGACATAGACACATTTCTGCGGGCAGTCGAAGTCAATGAAACCGAAGAACTCAAAAAACAAACAAAGTGGATAAAGAGTAAATAAAAGAGCAGTCGAAGAAACAGCTTGCAGATCGATCACTGGCGTAATGACTGGGAGATTAGGAACTACAATTAAATATCAAAACATTCAATACAACGAAAATACAAGAACGAAAAAGAAAACATAAACAACTCCTATTTGTTGACGACCCCCGCAAACGTTATGAGGACCACGATTTACGGATATGCACCTGGAATGTGAGAACCCTGTAGAGATCAGGTGCAAGCCTCCAATTGGCAGATGTCCTCGAAAGTTATAAGGCTGACATTACCGCAATACAGGAAATTTCGATGGACAGGGCATGGCCTCACAAGAAAAACAAGCTGCAACATATACTTCAGCTGCCTTGAGAAAAAACATGAATTTGGTTCTGGATTTGTAGTTGGCAAAAGACTGCGACATCTAGTCTCTAGGTTCAATCCTGTGAGTGAACGTATACCCACAATCCGCATAAAAGCGAAATATTTTTATATCCCATTACATCCCATGAAGGGACCGGGGAGAACTTCTCACAATCACTGAGCTGTGCGCTTTCCAATTTTCACTCACTGATTGGGACCTACAGTTTTACACCGATTCCGAACGGTATTTTGAGAAGCTTTTTCATGGCTATATACTCGATAGTGTCGCCGTCACTATGCGAGGTGACCGCCGCCGAAAGAAATTGTAGGTGGTCAGAGCAGGGTTCGGACCCAGGATCTCATGTGCAAGAGCCGCGCACACTAACCATTGCACCACCGACTGATTGACTTTGCCGCGGCAAAAAATATGGCATTAGTGGTACAAGATTCAAGGATAAAGACATCCACAAGGCTACCTGGGTATCTCCCAATCAAAGAACTAAGAACCAAATTGATCACGTGGTAACTGATGGAAGGCACTCATCCAGTGTAATGGACGTACGAGTGATCAGAAGACCTAACATCGATTCTGATCACTACCTGGTAGCAGCAATGGTTCGCACAAGATTAAGTAGAGTGAAAATGGCGAGACGAGACCATCGATCACAATTTCGACGGAGTCTCACTGTACTAGGCCCCATATTTAAAAAACATGACCCGAGTCTCTGTGCATATAAGGTTCTAGCAAGTATAATGTGCGAAAGACTAAAACCAATTATCGCTGACCTGATGGAACCATACCAGTGTGGCTTTGGGCCTGGAAAATCGACAACTGACCAGATTTTCACGCTACGCCAAATCCTGGAGAAGACCCACGAACAACAAATCGACACGGCGGCCGTCGATAGCCAGATACGGGAGACACTCTGCTAAGCAATGTCTGAGCTTGATATTCCTGCAAAACCCCTACGCCGTTGCAGGATAACCTTGACGAATACCAAATCCGCAGTGAAAGTTGGTAAGGATCTTACCGAACCTTTCGAAACTAAGGTAGGCCTCAGGCAAGGCGACAAGCTATCGTGCGATCTCCTTAACATCTTAATAGAGATTATTATGAGAGAAGCTGCAGTCAACATGAATCAAAGCATCAGCAGCAAACGTATCATGCTGCTCGCGTATGTTGATAATCTAGATAGCATTGAGCGCACAGTTAGAGAAGTTACTGCGGTGTTTTCGAGAATTGACAAGGAGTCAGCAAAAGTGGGTCTGACAGTAAAAAAGGACAAGATAAAAATAATAGTTTCGACGAGCAGGGTCTCCACGCGATTATACCAGTGCGTGAATGTTGATCACTGTTATAATTTCGTAGTGGAGGACGAATTTATATACCCGGATCTGCCGTAAACAAAAACAACAACGTCAGCCTTGAGATCAAGCGGAGAATTGTGCTTGCGAATAGATGTTATTTTGGGCTAAGCAACGAGCTATAAGCTATAAAAGACTCTCATACAACCTGTCTTGCTCTATGGCATAGAAACCTGGGTCTTATCGAAAGCAGACGTAACATCTGTAAGAGCCTTGGAGAGAGAAAAACTCCGAAAAATTTAGGGCCCTATAGTGCACAACGGCGAGTATCGGCAACGCTTGGACCATGAGCTAGATCCCGACATTTTCATAGTTAAGCGAATCAAAGTAACGCGATTGCACTGGCTAGGCCATGTCAGTAGAATGGACGAAGACGAACCAGCACAAGGGTTTTCGAAACCGAACTCGAATGAAGACCAAGACTCCGCAGGAGGGATCAGGTTGACGATTCCCTGCGCACACTTGGAAATGCCAGCTGGAGAGATAAGGCAAAAAAAGTTCGAACTTGTTGGCGAAACTTCGTTTTGTAACGTCGGGGTCGGGGGTTGTTCGAGACCGGCTAAGTAAGTAAGTATAAAAAGACGATTACACCAAATACCGATACGGTTACATCGTAAAGCATAAGTCTGGCGTAAAGCGTACCTTAATGCAAATGCTGTCACAAGCAAAAAGCCTAAGGCCACACTATCAACACATTACTCAGCGACAATGGAGGTGAGTTCAATAACGCTGAAGTGAAGAAGGTATTATGGGACCACGGTACAGATCAGAAGTATGCTGATCCATATACGCCACAGCACAATGTCAGTGAAGAAAGGAAGATATAAGTGTCGTGAATATGGCACGAACTTTTACACATTCAATCAAAGACATCGAATTTCCGGAGTCCTTGAGGGCCGAAATTGTGAAATCAGCTATACACATTCTTAACAGAACAAGTTAGACTTTAGTAAAAGATAAGAATCCGTTTGAGCTATGGTGTGGAAAGAAACCCAGAATTCGGCATCTCCGAATAATTGGTTCTACGTGTTACTTATATGCATATTATCGCAAGTCAACGACGAAAGAAGTTGGATAAGAAATAACTCAAATGTTTCCTCGTTGGATATGATGGTGAGGAGAGGTACCGCGTCTACATCCAAGAAGAGAACAAAGTTGAAGTTTCAAGAGATGCCAAGTTTTTAGAAAATATATCCGATTGTTATGATCGTGATGCGGATGTATGTAAATTTAAACAAAGGACCGCTTACAAAAATTTAAACACGTCAGAACCCGTAATAATAAAATCTAATCATAACGATAACTGTGAAAGTATTGAGGAAGCGGTGCTATATGGCTAACCGAAGGACAATTATCATCAAGATGAAGAAGCGGTCTAGATGCCGAACCGCAGCTCAATTATCAAGATGCAGAAGTGGTTCAAGATACCGAACCGCAGCGGAATTGCTATCAACATGAAAATGCTATGTAAGATGCTGAATCACAACATGGTTATCAGCAAGTTGAAGATGAGGATCTAGACGACAAACGACATAGACAGCGAACAAGAAGATTTTGCGGGTTTTGAAGAATCCATGTCAGACGATGGTAAGGAAGAGAGCAAAAGGGGAAAGTACCCAACGTCTGATTCAAGAAAACGGAACATTAAAGGTTTACGAAATCGTACAGTGATTGTATCTAACTCAACACATGATGTATGAGTAATGATGTCAAATGAATTTGTTAATCAAATGGAATCACCAACTACGAATAAAGAAGCTATTGAAAGCAAAGAAAATTGGATAAAATCTACGCGATCTGAGATAAAATCTTCGATGGAACATTTAACAGGTGTTTGTGCAGAACTTCCAAAAGGATGTAAATTTCTTACAGCTAAATTGTTTTACCGCATAAATGCAAAAGCTGATGGTAGCGTATACAAAGTTGTAGCTTCCGATAAATAAGATATGGACAAATTTCTTAAGGAACTTCAATCAGAATTCAAAATTGTGAATAGAAATGCCTGTTACATTCATGGTTTGCAAATAGAGGAAAACGACGAACACAAAAAGATAAACCAGAAAGTGTATGAAAGGAAGATACTGAAAAGATTTAACTTCACTGAATGTCGAGGTATACCTATGGATAAAATAACGTGTGAAACTACAAGATCAGCGAAAGGAGTTGAATATCCACGTAGACAAGCCGTTGGTGCTCTAATTAATGTACCTTATGTTGGGAGCCAGACCCGATTTGGCATACAAGCTCTGTTTCCTGCCAAGATATCTTGAGAATCTCATTCTCTAAGATGTTCAAATAAATAAACGAGCCTTCAGATATATTTCTGGGACATTAAATGATGGAATCATTTACAAGAAACGGGGAACCAAACATGCTTGAATGCTACAGTCATGTTGCGTTTGGTGGATGTATCACTACAGTACGTACCACATCTGGCGTTGTTGCTTCTTATGCCAGTGGTTCTTATCGTGGATAAGCCAAAAACAACCAATAGTGTGAACTTCTAATACCGAAGCGGATATTATAGCGGCAGGCGAGGATGCCAAGGAAATGGTTTATTGCAACGGTATTTCAAAGATGTTATGAATCCTTTCGAAATTGGCACAGAATCCCCAATTTCATAACCGGACGAAACACATTTCAATAAAACATTTCTTTATACGAGAAAAGGCCATATATTGGTAGGGTCATCTATTGGTACATCAAGTCGCAACTGAAAATCAAGTCTCAACTGATGGCAAAGCCTCTACAATATCTTCGTTTCGAAGTTATGGGCCTCCCAAGTTCGGATATATTGGTTGCTACTATGTATTAAAAAGCGTTATGATATCGGCCGTAAAAGTTTTGACAATTATCGAAAATAGTTTTTACATTTTCCCAAAATCAAAAAAATCCAGAAATGCAAATTAAGGAACAGAGGTAATTTTCTCCCTGGTCCGTGAGCCCGTCCGGACGACTCGAAATACAAAACAATCGTCCGACAAACAAAATCATGCGACAAAAACCCCCCGATATCCGGAGTTTGGAGGCCCATAACTCCTAAAATAGGGATTTCCCCCAACTTTTGTATTTAACATTTTGCGCTGAAAATCGTGTGTTCTCTCCCCTTCCCCATACAATTTTTGATAGGACAAGAAGACATAAAGTCTACCTTTTCCTTATTATTACTATTAAATGCAGATATGTGTGACATTTTGACAAGAAAATAATAAAAAGAATCATGAATTAACATAATTTATGTTTTTTCTAAAAAATATTTTTTTATTTTTTATATTAAAAATAACCGTTGGTGTTTCAAAAATTGCACTTTTCGGAACGACTGAAAACACGGTTTCTTGGATAGGCGGGTTCCTGACTACTTTTAAATATTAGTTTAGACAATATTAATAATATTATTTTGACAATTGACAATAAATAATTTCAATCAGTTCGAAACACTTATTGCAGCAATGAAACACATCATTGCTATAATGAAACAAATTTATTGCAGCAATGACACACATTCGTTGCAGTAATAAAATTTATTCCTTGCAAGAATGAAGCTAATTCATTACAGCAATGATACTTATTCATTACAACAATGATATAAATTCATTGCAACAATGAAACTAATTCATTGCAGCAACGAAACAAATTCGTTGCAATAGTGAAACAAATTCATTGCAGCAACAACCATACTTTTCGTAGCGGGGATGAAATTGTACGTTAACTCTCTTTCGATGCCAAAAGTTGTTGGGATGATGAACATTTTCATCCTAGTGACGAGACTTTCCCGTCCAGGGTATAGTCGAGTGTGAGTAACCGCCGCACCCATCGCACGGATTACGTTTTGGTGTCTAAATATTCACGAAAAATGTGTTGGACCCGTTCAGTGGAGATTCATACATCAACCATTATACACACTTTCATTCTACGATCGCCCAATATCATTTCATGGATTTTATCGAAGATTTCTGGTGTGACAACCTCTTTCGGGAGAGCTGAACGTTCACTTGTGCTGATACGATCATAAGAGAATTCAGTTATTCACATTCTAACCATGTGGTTATGGTATTTATCTACCCTTTTCTTGGTTTCGGTGATGGTGAGTTTTACGGAAAAAAATGCGTGATGAGCACACGAAATTACCGTTTTTTATTTTCGTCGAAATTCACGAGGTTGGTTCTTTTCAATAGCTGTCAAACACTAACTAAATTATGCAGCTTACTTGCAGTTTTACAGTAGTCTATTAAAATTTTATAGTAGTCTAGTGAGAGGACCTGTGTTGAGTTTTAATTAACTACGGGGGAAGTTAAAAATGCAAGATGCTTCAAAATACATACACGCAAAGAAAAAAAAGTTTATTGCTCGGTTGCCGCAACAATACTTTGATTGATTTGTACTAATTTATTAATCGCAACTGTTCATGTAGTTCTCCCAAATAAACTCGTATATCGCAAATGTGTATCATGTTGTTGCAAAAGCGTTTTCATTCGCATCAAATGCGTACAAAATTACATTGGCCGCAAATTTAAAAAACGTTTGCGATAACTGAAATTAGCCATTTTTCTAATGAGAGCACAGATTACGAAGAGCGTAAATTTATCTCATTCTGTCGACTGTATATACCATAGGCTAGTACTTATAGTAGACCTAATAGTTCTCTCACCAAATTGATGACATTTGGCCTGGTGTGATATTTACGTTCGATTGTGAAAAGAATAGCTTTACTAATACCAGATGGTGGCAATGGTTCAAAACAACGAACAAAATAACAACAACGGCATTTCGTTTTATGTGTTAAAATTATTGTGTTAAATACAACACAAAAGTGTGGTAACAATAACAGTCAATAAAAACGTTTAAAACACATTTAAATTGCACAGTTTTTCACCAAAACGACATGAAAAATTAAAGCAAGAAATTATTATAATACCACCTGGTGTTTGTCACTTTTCGTCAAACATCTCTCTATCACAGCAACCGCATCAAGAAGAGTGTGAAACTGACGCGTTGGAGTTTGCTGCGATTTGAATGCGAGGCGAGACAGAAGTGTAAGTAGACAGTGAAAAAATAGACAAACATTGCGACTTTTTTAAAACAAACTTTATGGCGTAAAACCAAAATCATAAAAGTTGGAAATTTAAACAACAAAGAGTTAAAAAAGAAACTAAATGGTTTCCCATTACATCCCATGAAGGGACAGGGGAGAGCTTCTCACAATCACTGAGCTGTGCGCTTTCCTAGTTTTCACTCACTGATTGGGACCTACAGTTTTCCACCGATTCCGAACGGTATTTTGAGAAGCTTTTTCATGGCTATATACTCGATAGTGTCGCCGGCACTATGCGAGGTGATCGCCGCCGAAAGAAATTTTAAGGTGGTCAAAGCAGGGTTCGAACCCAGGTTCTCATGTACAAGAGCCGCGCACACTACCCATTGCTCCACCGACGGCCACATAGAGTTTATGGAAGCCATAAATAAAAGTTTGTAACTCGCGTATTGCAAATGTTTTCTTAATTTACAGTAACTACAACTCGGTTGCTGTAACCGCAAGGACAGTTGGAAGAACCGTTTTTCGTTTCTCGCAAACGCTTTTCTCAGCATATATTTTTTATAAACCGTTTCCTGCAAATATTTTTCAGTTCTCCCAAACAAAATGACATGTGTGGCTTAACAAGAGTTCGTTTCTCCAAACTACAGTCTCGAAACGAACTTCAGTTATCTGAGATTTCGTGTGAGATGAACGAGTTTTTTCTTTGCTTTTACATAGAAGCATGTATACTAGGGTTAGTCACTTTTGTAACTTTTTTCGAATATCACAATGCTCTCGCAATAATATAGAAGGCATACAAAAATATGAAGAACTGCGTCTTTACTTTTTTGATATTGCAAAAAACCCTTCCGCACCAAATGCAATTACTTTTACTCAAATTATAATATGACAAAACAACCTCTTTCTAAAACAGCAATTTTAAAGTGGAGCGAAAAAGATTTATAAATACCCCACACCTATTTTTGAAAAATAACTGGCTACAGTTAATAATAGTGTAGATTTCCATTTTAATATTAAATTTTTACCAATTATTTTTTAAAAAAAGTTTTGAGGTATTTAAAAAGCTTTCTCCCTTTCTCTCTCCCCTTTAAAATTGCTGTTTTAGAAAGAGGCTGTTTTGTCAAAAGTCCACAGATATTTTCTCAGTTTTATTCTTTTTTTGTTTTTTAAAATTTGAAAAAAAAAATCCTTTTAAATCTTTCGTGTGGCTGTTCTGAGTTAAGTTTGGTATGCTAATCCGAATCTGTTGTTAGATCACGAATTGGTTAGTTAGTTTCCGAGATATGGCGATTTTAAAATTGGTCTGAGCAAAAGTTTAATATTTTTTTGTGATTTTTAAAATTTAGAAATTTTTATTCGTTTTACACTTTTAATGGGGCTGTGTTCTTAGGTGACTTTGGTGCGCTCATTATGAATCTGTTGTTCGATCCATAATTGGTCATTCAGTTTCCGACATGTGGCTTGAAATTTGTCTAATGAACCGTTTTGCTCTAACTCTGCATTAACATCATTATATCTGGAAAACTAAATGAGCATTTGTTGAGCGAACAACAGAATCGTGATCAGTGGACCAACCCTAACTAAGAACCGCACATTGAAAAATTTAAAACGGAGAAACAAATTCTTACATTTTAAAAATCACTAAAAAGTAGAACTTTTGCTCTAACCAATTTTAAAATAACCATATCATGAAAACTAAATGACCAATTAGAGATCGAACAATAGATTCGTAATCAGCGTACCAATCTTAACAAAGAAATGCCACAAGAAATATTTAAAAGGAAACAAAATCCTTTTTATATTTTAAAAATCCCAAACCAATAAAACGAAAAATATCTGGCTTGAGTGAAAGTAATTGCATTTGGTGCGGAAGGTTTTTTGGCAATATCAAAAATGTAATGCCCTACATCATACACTGAGAGCATTCGTCGAAAAAATATGACTAACCCTAATATTTATCCTTCTAGTTTTCAGAGTGCATTGAGTACATCAGATTCATTGTAGTTTGGAGAAATTAAACAAAACAAATACATAAAAATAAACCCAAATCAGAGCAGGAAATTTACACGACTCGACAAAACTGTATTGTCCGTAGAACTGACTGGACACCTACGTCACGCAAACAATTTTTCTTTTTTGAAAACTAATACGTATTCTCAACTGTCTTGTCTCGAACTGTCCCCTGTTAACGTACCGTTAGAAGCTTTATCCGGAAGATGTCTGTAACATGTAACCTGACCAACCTATTTTTACCGGATTGTCCCTCATTTTTATGTCTCATTCCGAGTTGAACGAAATGATTATATACGAAATTAAATGCTTTATTTGATATAAGGGTTTTTCAACAGAGAGTAAATCGATAGAGACAGCAAACAACGCCACATTTTTTCCCGTTCTTTTGACATTTCTCTTCAGTAAGGTTTGCCATTTCATCATGGAAAGATATACGAGCCAACAACGAGTCGAAACTATTAAAATTTACTACCGAAATTTGGAGTCAGTGGCCTCAACTTTAAGAGCGCTACGTCCAATTTATGGTCTTCAGCGATGAGGCTCATTTCTGGCTGAATGGCTTCGTCAATAAGCAAAATATGCGTTATTGGTCAGACAGCAATCCACGCGTAATCCATGAGTCATCATTGCATCCCGAAAAAATTACGGTTTGGTGCGGTTTATGGGCCGGCGGCGTCATTGGGCCGTACTTCTTCCGTGATGATCAAGACCGGCACATTACTGTGAATGCGAATCGCTACCGTTAAATAAAAACCGAATAGTTTTGGCCCCAATTGGATAATATGGACTTGGAGGACATGTGGTTCCAACAGGACGGCGCCACAAGCCACACAGCGAATGCCACAATCAATTTATTGGAAACCAAGTTTGGTGAACGTGTTATCTCACGAAATGGCCCAGTCGATTGGCCGCCTCGGTCGTGCGATTTGACGCCATTAGATTATTTCCTGTGGGGCTTCGTCAAGTCTATGATCTATGCCAACAAGCCAGCGATGATTGATGAATTTCGTAGGAATATCGAACGTGAAATTGCAGCAGTATCGGCCGATTTATGCTTGAAAACTGTCGAAAATTGGGTTCAGCGTCTGGACTTCTCTGCAAGCATGTCCGTGGTGGCCATGCAAAAGAAATCGAGTTCCATACATAATGGCATCGAACGTACTTTCACAGGAATAACGAATTTCATTGGTATCTAAAACAGGTTTTGTTTTATTTGAAAAAAAACTTTTGTAGCGGTCTGTCTACTGTAGGGTTGTCCACTGTATTTCAATCGAATTGAGGTTTATGGGTCATTCTGGGGCGAAGCTTTGTACTAAGAGTTCCCGAAAAGAGGTAATGTAATTATTGGAAACAGTGTACACAAAACAACTGAAAACAATGAGGATTTTGGTGCAGTGGATAGTAGTGGAGGTAAAAATATGGGGTTTTCACAATTTAGTGCATTTTTCTTGTAGTGATATTTGGGAGGTTGCCTCACAAAAATGGTTGTAACTCTCTCATTTTGCACCTTATCGGCATGCCAGACCCCGCAAAATGTTTGGCAAAAATGCCTTTGTAACATATTTTTTTTTTCAAAAAAATCGAAGGATGGCTCTTTTTTGTTACACTAAGTTTTTTGAAAAAAACGAGGGTTTTGAAATTTTAAAATTTTTTTTTTTCAAAAATTTTTTCTTTAATGCCAAATTAAGGCGAATTTCCGCATACCCCATAATAGGCGCCTGAAACGAAAGTCCATACATTTGCACCGAAAAAAAGTTCGTTCCAGAAATCAGCGACAAAAATTAGGAACGTAACGGCGCCGATCAGCATCGAAAAACTGGTCATTTGGCGACGGAACGAAAACAACATCGAGTAAGTTGTTATCGGCGCTGTAGCAACGAAATGTGATATTTTGACATGCAATTTCATTGTGTTCAGAGTTGTTCTGTTGTGAAAACATATTAAATCAAACCTCATCCAAAATTTGGTGACAGTGAAGGAAATAATCGATTGCTGCTGTGCCGTGTTATAGGCTGCAATTAGACGATTTGTCTTGTTAATTTCATCGACACTGTAATTTTCCCTATTTTTTTAATGTTTAATCAATATTTTTTGTGATGCACAATATTCCACTTCACAATGACAACTAAAAAAGTTCTGTTCAGTTTCTGTTTTATGCCGCAATGCTCCCACCTGAAACAAAAACGAATCAGCAAAGTGACGGTGGCGAACAATAACGTTTTTCAGTTGCAATTTTTGTTTTCGGCGCCGATTACGGTGTATGCGGAAACGAGCCTTTACCTGTGAACATTCGTGGAATATTTCAAAAGTCTAACTTTTAGCGTTTTCTAGTTATTTGAAAATTAAAAACGGTACTGATTCCGTTGAAAGCATTAAAAAAAATAAATGGTTTGCCCATCACATCGCATGATGGAATCGGGGAGAGCTTCTCACAACCAGAGAGCTGTGCGCTTTATAGTTTTATACTCACTGATTGGGACCTACAGTTTTACACCGGCTCCGAACGGTATTTTTGAGAAGCATATTCATGGCTAAATACTCGTTAGTGTCGCCGTCACTATGCAAGGTGACCGCCGTCGAAAGAAATTTTAAGGTGGTCAGAGCAGAGATCGAACCCAGGATCTCAAGTACAAGAGGCGCGCACACTACCGATTGTACCACCGACGTTTGATCAGCTATGCAATGGTTACCGCCTGAAGGAACACAATTAAAAGAGAGTACACATTTTCGTTCGTTGCAACCAACATCAAATATAATGTGGCTATCAGTTGAACGTGTCAATCAAATACTATTTAAGTTTAGTTTGCTTCTTGGTTCGCTTCTAAAGGTTTTCTGGTTTTCTTCTGGTAGCTTATCGCTCATTCACTTATCCATTCTGTTCTCTATCGAATTTCAACTACCATTTCGATCATGGCATGGATACCCCTTGACAGGATGCAGATTTTTAGTTGGAGTTTTATTAGAGTCTATTTCCTTGATCAGAACATTCTCTACTTCCTTTTCACATAAGACGTTTACTGGTCTGCTGGATTTTTTTTTGTCCATACATCCACTGATACAGCCCTAACTAGTAGTCGTAGGTTCAGGATCCGCCAGCTCTTTCTTGAAGCGTAATGTGACAAATGACACCATAAGCATAATTTCATAGGACACACTTTCCTCATTAATGTATATGCATTGCCTCGGGCCAGTCACTCCTCCACATCCCCATTTACAAATATCTGTAATACGGCACCTTCCAAAATTCTTCAAGCGAACGTCAGCCACAGTCAGTAAGGTTAAAGCATCTTGCAGTTGGAATTCGACTGAATTAGGAATACCTACCATTGAAGCTTTCCGAGATAGCAGCTTTTAATTCACCAAAATGCGGAATTTTTTTTTCTCATTAGTTCGTTCATGTAGTTCGGTGTATTGATGATTGGTTAGACTTAAATCCAAAAAAAAAGTGCAAGCTCCTTTTTCTACAGTAAATTTTCTATCTTCCTACTTCCTATTAACATCTCAGTGAGTTTACACACACTTTTAATTAGAAGTGGTAGTTTTCAAATTGGGAATTTTGAAATTTGTGGCCGGCGGTTGTGTTATGTTTAGCGTGCAGTACTCTTTTACCTAAGCTACTCAAAGCAATACAATTCGGCATCGGTGTAAAATAGTAGATCCCGCTCAGTCCGTCTTAATATTAATGGAAATTTAATGGAAAATAAATTTTCCTAAGTACACAAAATTCGATAACTGAAACTGCATAGTAATGTATGTATGTATCGTTTCAAAGGTACAACCTTGCTTAAAGAACATTGACAAACGCATATGGTTTTGGTTAGTGTGGCTACCTTTCATGCAGTTAAGGGTTTTGTTGTTGTTATTGTTGTTGTTTTTGTGAAATTCACCCAACATTTATTAAGGTCCTTCAACGCTGCCTGTCCCCAGGGAAAAAATGATACACGGACGATGGCGCACTATACAAGAGTGCTTTTGCAAAATATGGATTCTCTTTAATACCGGGTTTTCCTTCCAGGACACAATTATACGTTTGATGTTAGGTTACATAGCACTACATTATCATTGTCTTGTGTTGTGTTGTGTGGTATTTGGGGAAATTTTAAGGGAAGCACTTGCAGCTTAGACGATGGAGTTTTTAACACACAATGTTTTACACATCGTTACAAAGGCACCTGGAATTGTATTACATTTCCACCCATTTTTCTTATTCCAAACTTGCATGTGTGTTG
Organism: Phaonia tiefii; assembly: GCA_963931995.1. Lineage (NCBI taxonomy): Eukaryota > Metazoa > Arthropoda > Insecta > Diptera > Muscidae > Phaonia > Phaonia tiefii. The sequence continues at coordinate 88,194,663 of OZ008370.1, read as the reverse complement.
AGAAAATATTCAAATGTGTCCCATGACCGGATTGAAACGGAAGAAAATGTGTGTTTGTTTCCGTTCTTAACATCTCGCTAGTCTATGGCAAGTAATAGCACGACACATTTGTCGATTTAATTCATACAATCCTTTCATTTGCCATATCCTTCCATTACCTGAGGATAATTTTAGGAGTTTAAAAACTACTAAACACTTTAGGTGATTTCCTCTTATATTCGGTGGACAGGGTGTTTTTTGTAGTGGCTATTTTTGCGACGGAAAAAATTTAACATCAACAGAATTTTGGGCCAATTATTTATCTATGATTAGGGCAAGTACGTCTGGCTAATGTAAATGCGTGCTAGGTGGTTGGCATTATCCAGTTATACACGCTGGAAAATAACGGCACCAGTAACATATTGCAGGAACCATGTACATGTTTGCCATCATTGTATTTGTGAATTGAAGATCTAAAGCTTTTTGTTTCTATACTGTCTCGCACGTTTTCGTTTTCAGCAGCTTTCAACAAACTAAACCACATTTGGGTCACAATACATATATTATAACCTATTTATCAGTGTGTCTCAAACATGTTATATTGAATAGCAAACACCACCTGATTGTGCACAAGTGTACTATATTTGCAGCAAGCTACAAACACGTTACATTTACCTCCAAGCAACAAAAACAGACAAATTTGTCAGTGTGTATGTCTTAAAAAGGGTCCGCCAAATAACTTTTTTTTTGAAAATGCTATAAAAAAAAACTACTGAATATTTTCTCAAATTTCTTTTTTTATTTGAAAGTACAATCCTTCCGGTTAATAATGGAAAATAATTTCATTCAAATGGCTGCCTCCACTGGCCATGCAGTAGCCTGCACGATCCGTCCAATTTTTAAGCACATTATCGATTGTAAGCAGCTGTATTTCACCAATGGCTTCACGAATATTGTCCTTTAAAGCGTCAATTGTCTCCGGCTTGTCGGCGTAACACTTATCTTTGAGGGCACCCCACAAATAATAGTCCAACGGTGTCAAATCGCAGCTCCGAGGTGGCCAAACAACATCAGCTCTGCGGCTGATAATGCGAACTTCAAAAACAGGGCGCAAAACATCGAGTGTAGCTTCGGCTGTATGGCACGTACCGCCGTCCTGTTGAAACCAAATGTTGCCAATATCCTCCTCTTCAATTTTTGTGAACAAAAATTCGTTCAACATGGCCCGATAACGATCGCCATTGACTGTAACGGCCACTCCTTGCTCATTTTCGAAGAAAAATGGCCCAATTATGCCTCTGGACCAACATCCGCACCAAACAGGGACTCGTTTTGGGTGCATCGGCTTTTCAATGTGTGCGTGCGGGTTTTCTGTGCTCCAAATGCGACAATTTTGCTTGTTTACATACCCGCCAAGATCAAAATGAGCTTCATCTGAAAAGATGATTTTTTTGGCAAAATCGGCATCTGCAACATTACCATGATTTTCAAAGTAATGTCGCAATATTTCCCAGCGTTGTTCAAGCGTATACACAACCATATTCGTTCAGCGGAAGGATAAAACTAATTATCTGTCAAATCAGACATGAGCTAAGTGTTACCATTCACGAAATAAGTACTAGTTGAAAAAAAAAAACGTTAAATGGCGGACCCGTTAGTTGCAATCAGCGTGGAATTACAAATGGGCCAAATCGGTTCAGTGAAAAATATTTCCCCATACATGAACTAAAACAACGTCCAAAAATACCGCAGTGTTTCTGGTATGTTTAGACGATAGTTGTATTTTATCCATTATACTATTTCATTTCACAGCATTTCAATAGCATTTTTGATACCATTTCAGTTCAAGTATTGTATTTGAAACATATTTGCATTATATCGCTTTATAAGTGGGCGTGGACGTTGAAAGATCGAAATTTTTTGAACTGTGGCATTGCCAATAGAACACAAGTGTTTACAATATTACATTTTAGGTACGTATTCTATTTTATAGAATCAAATATGTTTTATGCGATAAATGGGTGGTGCCACGCCCGTTTGTAGAAAAATTATAAACTACTGGGATGATGATTTGTAGCTATACAAATTCTTGATCGCACATAGGAGCCTTAAAGCCATAGAGAAGAATATATTCTACTAAAGAAAGTCCCGCACTTTTTTAATAGGAATAGGTCACGAGATAAATGGGACTAATGTTTGCCTTAAGTTTGTTAATGTCATAACTAATTGGTATAATATTCCACGACTTTATTCCACACATTCCGGAACTTTATTCCACATCAGAGATCCACCAGGTGTAAATTTATTTCAGGGCACAAGGGACTGTCCGTATGGGGGGAAAGTTTCTAAGAGCCATTCATCTGGGAGAGACCAGAAATGATTGCCTCCAAGCAGCTCACTACTTTCATGCAGTATCTCCTGTTCAATGGCTTAATCGGAAACATCCGGTAGCGAGCTAGAGCGAGAAACCGAAACGAACGAGCAGACTGATTGGTAATGCGATCACCGATACGTCTCAGGTATCTTAGGTGACACTGCCACTAAAGCTCTTCGAACTATTGGATATATTATTCTGTCCTTTGAAGGTGAATGAACTAACATCCCTGGCCAACGGCGGATCAGAACTGAAGAAACCAAAATCCAGTTTCGACACACTGCATTCTGGTCAGCGTCTGATCCATAATGGGCGGCTGAAGCATAATCATCCTGGCAGTAAACAAAACGCAAACCACGGTGGGCTGGATTTGCATCCCGCCACCCTTCTATAGTCAATCAAAATACACAAGAAAAGTAAACGAAAAAACCCCCCCAAACAATTGACGACCACCACAAATGTTATAAGGACCACGATTTAAGGATATGTACCTTGAATGTAAGAACACCTCGAAAAATATATAAAGCTGATATCAGAGTTATCCTGGAAATATAATGAACAGGATATGGCTGCAGCAGAAAGAAAACTGCGATATTTACTGCAGGCTGTCATGAGCGAAAGCACGAATTCGGGTGCGGGTTTATAGTTGGCAAGATGCGACACCTAGTTACAAGGCTGAACTCAGTGAATGACCGTAAAGCAGCAATTCGCATCAAAGCGATATATTTCAACATCCTGTTAATTTGTGTGCACGCACTGACAGAGGATGAAGACCATGAGGTTATACGCGTCTGGAGGAAGTATACAAACGCTGCCCTGACCACGACATTAAGATTATTCTTGGAGATTTTAATGACAAATTGGGAAAGGAAAGTGTCTTTCAACCAACCATCGGCAATCCCAGTCTACATGATACCACTTACGATAATGCAATAAGTCTGATAGACTTCGCTGCTGCAAAGAGTATGGTAGTTAGTAGCGCACGATTCCAACATAAGAGCATACAAAGGCGACCTGGATATCTCCTGATCAGAGAATGAAGACCCAGATTTCTCACTTTGCAAAGAGTGCACACACTATTCTAGTCTAATGGATGTACTTGTGAATCGACCTGCCAGTATTGACTCGGATCATTACCTGGAGGATGCGACAGTTCGCACAAAATGGGCGAAAAACATACGAAAGCGAATACGGGAACCTAGATATCGACAACCTGGAAATATCAAAGGCCTACAAAAAAAGCTTACGCTCCTGCAAGATTGGAATACTCCCAAACCCGATGACCAACACACGCAGTGGAAACACTTCTGCCATTCTCTGGAAACCGCTGCTGGGACTGAACTTGGCTATCAAAAACCGCCGAAGGGTAAGCCATGGCATTGCAACTGATAAAAAATACGCTGCACGTATGGCAACGAAACAGTCAGTTACAACGCGTGCTGCGAATATTAGGTACAAGAGGCTGAGATGGGAGGAAAACCAACTATTTAGGTGGAAAAAATATGGAAGCAGAGAGAAGCAGTGTAAAGAGCGAAATGTGCATGATGAACAATGAATCCCGAAAATTATTCAAGAGGGTAAGAAGATCGAATAACAGTTCGAATAATGGGCTGACCTCCTTCAAGGACGAGAATGGGAATCGGGTGACAGATAAGTAGAGTGTGTTTAAACTGGGGAGAGACCACTTTTCAGCACTACTCCGGTCAGATTCATCCACTGAAGATCAGGAGGTAATGATTGTGGAAGATGGTGTAGATTGTACCTCCACACCCACCACCGCCAAGACGAGACTTGAATGGCAACCACGCCGCTCGTGTGAATGAGCTACCCGCTGTGAATTTTAAGGCCGGTGGCGAAGGACTGCTAGCTCACATGCATCAACTTCTATGCGGTAGTTGGGAGAATCTATGCCTGAGTCTCAATGTACTATGTCCTGATCCGTGTGTATTTTCCAACCATCGAGGTATTGGTCTTTTATCCATCGCGTATAAGGTATCGTCGGGCGTATTATGTGACAGATTGAACCTAATTGTTGGAAACCTGATTCGACCCTATCAGTGTGATTTTAGACCAGGAAAGTCCACGATTGACGTAATATTCACGTTACGCCAAGTCCTGGAAAAGGCCCATGAACTGCAAATCAATACATACCATCTTTTTATAGATTACAAAGCTGCTTTCGATAGCTCCATACGGGGAAAATTGTACGAAGGTGTGTCTGAACTATGGATTCTGGCAAAAATGACCAGCCTCTGTAAAATAACGCTGACCAACACCAAATCAGCAGTGAATGTGGGGAAAGACCTCACCGAACCATTATGTACCACGCGAGGACTGAGGCAAGGCGACACACTTTCGTGCAATCTCTTGAAAATCTTACTGAAGATAATAATGAGAAAAGTGCAGTAAATACGAACAAGAACACCAATACAAACAAACATATATTGGTGGCGTATGCTGAAGCCATAGGCATCATTGGGCGAAATTTGCGAGAGGCTACTGCAGTATTTTCAAGAATTTAAATTAGCGAAAGTGGGTCTTGCTGTTAATGATGGCAAGACAAAATTGATGGTGTCAACGACTAGAGAAACCTCTCGACTTGGTCCGTACTTGAACGTCGACAGCCGATTTCATTTTGAAGTGATAGATGAATTTATCTCCCTTGGATCCAATTTATCTATCTTGGAACAAGGACAACAACGTCAGCCTGCAGATAAATAAGTAGGAGAATTGTACTTGCAAATAGATGCTATTTTGGGCGCAGCAAGCAGTTTAGGAACAAAGCCCTCTCTCGACACACAAAAGTGCAGCTATACCAAACTCTCATTTTACCTGTCCTGGCATAAACTTGGGTCATATTGCCAGCGGATGAAATACATCTGGGAGTATTCGAGAGAAAAATTAAACCTTTCGTCTAGAACACGATTGAAACTTTCGTTCGCGATAGTGAAACAGGCTGTAAAGTCCTGAACCATTGCATCTGTTTTTCAATACAACATTCAGGAGTTAATTTACTTTAAATATCCAAATGAGAAAATCCTGCCACAATGTGAATGCAGAATAACCACGTCTAATATTACGTTGTATTCCTTAGTATTTTCATTTGTTTTTGAATTTTAAATAAACAAAGTGACAAATAAATATGAAAAATTATTGGATGAAGCCAAGATGAAAATATTCAATGCCTATGCGTTTTTTCGTAATAGTAAATTTTAACTTATATAGGTTACGAATATAAGTGGCCGTCGATGGTGCAATGGTAGTGTGCGCGGCTCTTGTGCATGAGGACGTGGGTTCGATCCCTACTCTGACCACCTTAAATTTCTATCGACGGCGGCCACATCGCTTAGTAAGTATTTATAAACCGTCCGGAACCGGTGTAAAACTGTAGGTCCCAATCAGTTACTTTCAAACTAGAACGTGCACAGCTCACTGGTTGCGGGAAGCTCTCCCTAATCCCTTCATGGGATGTAACGGGAAATCTTTTTTTTTTTTGGTTACGAATAAACACCCCTTTACTGTACCAGACCTATAAATGGTGTAAATGCAATGGTTTGTCAGTACTTGAACTGCTCTCCCTCTGCGACACTGAGCCCACAGTATTTGTATGCCTTGGCAGATATCTGCTACTTTGAGAGTTATGTCGATAAAAACTACAACTTTTCTGTTACCAATACCGCAGCTTTCTAACGGCATCCAGTTAGTTATAATGTGCTGAAACTGTGATTGATTGTCTATGCGCACCTATTCAAACGCGGTCTTCATCTCAAGTCATTGAGTAGTCAGCAAAAGTGGGCCTGACAGTAAATGAGGACAAAACAAAATTAATGGTTTCAACGAACACGCCCTGCACGCGACTAGGCCACAGCTTGCACGTTGATAACCGATATAATTTCGAGGTACTGGACCAATTTATATAACGGGTTTTGCAACAGAGACGTCACAAAAGTAAATCTACAGGGACTGCAAACGACGCCATATTTTTTCCCGCTCTTTTGACATTTCTCTTCAGCAAGGTTTGCCATTTCATCATGGAAAGATATACGAGCCAACAACGAGTCGAAACTATTAAAATTTACTACCGAAATTTGGAGTCAGTGGCCTCAACTTTAAGAGGCCAACTTTAAGAGGCCTCAACAATCAGCGATGAGGCTCATTTCTGGCTGAATGGCTTCGTCAATAAGCAAAATATGCGTTATTTGTCAGTCAGCAATCCACACGTAATCCATGAGTCATGATTGCATCCCGAAAAACTTACGGTTTGGTGTGGTTTATGGGCCGGCGGCGTCATCGGGCCGTACTTCATCCGTGATGATCAAGACCGGCACATTACTGTGAATGCGAATGGCTACCGTTCAATGATAACCGAATATTTTTGGCCCCAATTGGATAATATGGACTTGGAGGACATGTGGTTCCTACAGGACGGCGCCACAAGCCACACAGCGAATGCCACAATCAATTTATAGGAAACTAAGTTTGGTGAACGTGTTATCTCACGAAATGGCCCAGTCGATTGGCCGCCTCGGTCGAGCGATTTGGCGCCGTTAGATTATTTTCTGTGGGGCTACGTCAAGTATATGGTCTATGCCAACAAGCCATCGACGATTGATGAATTTCGTACGAATATCGAACGTGAAATTGCAGCAGTATCGGCCGATTTATGCTTGAAAACCGTCGAAAATTGGGTTCAGCGTCTGCACTTCTGCAAGCGTGGCCGTGGTGGCCATGCAAAAGAAATCGAGTTCCATACATAATGGCATCGAACGTACTTTCACAGGAATAAAGAATTTCATTGGTATCTAAAACCGGTTTTGTTTTATTTAAAAAACTTTTGTAGCGCTCTTATTGAAAACCCCTTTACCTCGGTTCTGTCGTAAACAAAAACAACAACGTCAGCCTTGAGATCAGACGGAGAATTGTGCTTGCGAATAGCTGTTATTTTGGCCTAAGCAAGCACTTTAGAGACAAAGCCCTCTCTCGAATGACGAAAATGCAGCTATACCAGACTCTCATATAACCTGTCTTGCTTTATGGCGCAGAATCCTGGGTCTTATCGCAAGCAGATAAAACATCTCTGGAACTCTTCGAGAGAAAAATACTCCGGAAGATTTGCCCGCATAAACCACGAGCTATATGAGCTTTATCCCGACATTGACATAGTTAAGCGGATCAAAATAACACGATTGCGCTGGCTTGGTCATGTCAGTAAAATGTGTGAAGACGAACCAGCACGAAGGGTTTTCGAAACCGAACTCGAAGGAAGACGAAAAGTAGGAAGACCAAGAGTCCGCTGGAGGGATCAGGTTGACGAATCCCTGCGTAAGCTTGGTATTGCCAACTGGAGAAATAAAGCAAAAGATCGAACTGGTTGGCGAAATATGATATCTTCGTTTTGTAAGGTTCCTGACCCCCCGGGGTTGTCCGAGACAGAATAAGTAAGTAAATGTTTCCTTACTTTTATTGGCAGTTTTACAACCTCATAAGCTCAGATGCCTTACACATATTAATTAGACAAATAAATTAAACAAATTTTCATATATTCTTCCTAATGGTCCTATGCTTCGCCTTTTTTGTCAGTTGGTAACACCAAGGCAACGAAGGGATTCGGCCGTCTGGTATTTCTAGCGGAACCTTTGTCGTCCTCTTTTCTTGCTTCCATGGAAGCATCCATTCCGATAAACTGGCTATGTCTATGTCGGAACACAAGTTCTACATCTCGTGATTCGAACGATATTTATTTAATTGCATCATATAGGGTGGGCCAAAACACACCATGGGGTTTAAAAATTTAATAACTTTTTCGTTTATATACTTTTTATATTTAGTTTTTTTTCAGATTATATAAATAACACCTGTAGAATAAATAATGGAGAGATTCACAACTGAACAAAGACCCAGAATAATAGAATTTGATTATTTAAAACAGAGATCAATTATTTTAAAGCAAAGAGCAAAAACGTGAGAGACAACAAAGCACGGAGAAAAAGGTCAGCCAGCAGATTCGTATTTCATGAAAAAAATCAATTTAGGTATTCAATGCAAGTAAATGTTATTGTTTATGAATGTTGTTAATTGTTTATGAATGTAGATTTCTTTTGGTGTAAATTCGTTTCTAAAAATGATTATGTTTGGGAGGAAATACGCACATGTTTCCACGTAAGTATATAAAGGTTTGAAAGGAAAGACGAGAATGCTTCCACGTAAGTATATGGATGTTTGCGATGAAGCATGCACATGTTTCCATGTAAACCAATACATGTTTGCCAGTAGACATGCTAGTGTTGATTTTAGAATACAAGTAAGTTTGGGACTTGGAAACATGAGTTTTTGCAGTGTGTTCCAAACATATACATGGTTCCTGCAGAATGTGGTTGGAAGAATATGTTACAGAGACCGTTTTTTAGCGTGTAATTACAAATTGACCACATCGTCATGACCACTTTTGTACCTTCCACACTGACGATTAACACAGATCCAAATTAATTTAAATTGTGAATTATATGCTTTAATATTTTGCGCAATGACCTTCAGGAAGTCAAGAGGAATGGTTTCAGAACCTTTTCGAAAAGCACTAATTGGGCAGCCAAGGACTAGTGTAGGTATACAGGGTGGCTCAGTCAGATTTCACCAGCGAATTCCTTGGCTCCTTGGAACCAGTGGTCGAATTTTTTTATTTTTGGGCTTGTTGGAAAGGCCTTTAAGATACCTTTCAAAATCATTTAAAAAAATTTTAAAAAGTTAAATCGCCTAGATACGGAGCTTTAAAAAAAAAACTTGGAAAAAAAGATATAAGAACGCGCACATAACCACAATTTTCTCATCCAGATGGCAGATAACTTATGTTTTTTTCCTTAAAAAATTGCCTACCGCTTACCTTTCCAAAATGCCCTAAACGAAGCCCAGAGGTCTTACCGTTCTAAACTCATGACCATTTGACTGAAATGGAAAAAAAAATTTTTGTTTTTGGAAGGAATACAATAGGTAACTGTAATTCATGTTTTTTTTTTGTTTTTAGCTCTGATTAGGAAAAAGTAAGCTTTATTCAGTTGTTGTCAACACGTGCTTTCAGATTTCAAAGAGACGCGTATTTTTTGTGTGACTTTGGTTTATGATTAAAAAGGCTACGGTGATTTTATTGTCATAATTTTTTTTTTATTATTACGCTCTTTTCATTTAATTATTTTTATTGTAAGAATTAAAAAAAAATTTTTGAGAGAAGTTCAGAAAGTGCAAAAAATAAAATATTTCCTTTTTTCAAGTAGAGTTGAAGCTGTTTATTTCGCATAGTTGCGGTGTAAAACTATATTTGGGTTAATCTTTCAAGTGTTCACTTTAAGGTAAATTAAAAACATATTGCGAATTTTTACGACCACCATACATTTTTATTCCCTTTTCCAGTATGACCTCCACTCTTTCGCGAAAGGAAATTTTTGAAGAATGGGTAAAAACTCCCAAAATACATCGCAAAGACGTCTTATTGACATTAATAATGGTTCGCTATGGTCTTCAAGATATACCAGAAGACGTGAACACGAATCTTAAGGCAAATATAAATAGTATTTGTTTTAAGCTAACCGAAAAATGGATAAAAAGTGGAAGACATCGTGACCGTTTTTTATGATCAAATTCAGTTTGGCTTGATGAACCGTATGTATTGCCTGCAAATGTACAACCGAAAAATTGTGAAAAAACTGGAAGAAAACCGAAAAACTTTGATGACTGTAGTGAAAAATCGAAAAACAGAAAGATACAAAGTCTTTTAGCTTCAACTGACCATCAAGAAATTATTAAAGCTAGTGACATCGTGTTTCGTAAAATGGAAAAGCGAGATTCAGCCAGACTTGTGAAAGACCTGTCGGAAGCTTCATCCAGTAAAGGCACTGAAATGAACAAAATTTGTCAGCGATTTAGCTCTGAACCTGTGCCTTTAGGGAGCCTTTCTCCTTTCTCCCGATGAAGCCTTATCTTTAATGGTTGACGCGAATTTGTCGAAACATCAATACGATGTTATTCGGCTAAAAGTGAACGCTAAATGCAAAAATCTTCTTCCCTCCTACACTAATGTTCAAAAAGCTAAGAAAAAATGTTATCTAGCTGAAACAGAAATCACTGAGATGCATGCAAAAAGTTCACTTCAGTCATTAGTGAATCATACTATAGAAAGGCTTTGTTTGGCTCAAAAAGACGTATTACTCGGTATTGATGAACTGAAAACTGATGGAAATCGTCTTAATATTTTGATAAAATGGGGATGCGATGGGGCTCAGCAAAAGCAGTATAAACAGAAGTTTTCTTCGAAGGAGGGTCATACAGATGAAAGTTTATTTAGTATTTCAGTGGTTCCTATTCAAATGAATGTTAGTTCTACACAAAGAAAAATAATTGTATGGCAAAATCCTGCTCCTTCATCTACAAGATACTGCCCTCCAATCAAGTTTGTTTTTGCCAAAGAGTCCACTGAGTTAATTTCTCAAGAAGTTAATTTAGTACAGCAAGAAATTAGAGATTTGTCTCCAACTCTTATCATAAATGGCGAACAAAGTTTTCTTATTGAGTCTACTTTTATGCTTACTATGATAGACGGTAAAATTTGTACTGCACTATCATCTGTAACTTCTTCTTCTCAAACGTGTTTCATATGTGGAGCGAAACCGAGTGAACTAAATAAACCTTCTGTGATTTTAAACAAAATTGTCGACGAACGATATTTAACCTTTGGAATGTCTTCGCTACATTCATGGATCCGTTTTATGGAGTGTGTATTACACATAGCCTATAAGCTTCCTATAATGACCTGGCAAGCTCGAGGACCGGAAAATAAAGCAAAAGTGGCTGAAGAAAAAAAAGTATTCAAAAGAAATTTCAAAATGAGATGGGGTTGCTTGTAGACATGCCAACACAGCAAGGAGGTAATACGAATGACGGTAATACTGCTAGATGGTTCTTTAGGGCAGCAGAAGCGAGTTCAGAAATCACTGGTGTCAATAAAGAATTAATTGAACGGTTTCATATTATTTTGGAAACTATAGGTAGTGGTTACCCTATTGATGAAGATGCTTCTGAAAGCTTTATTGTTGTCACACGCAATTTATACTTAAACGAATACCCATGGTACATTATGCCAGTTAGTGTCCATAAAATCCTTTTTCATGGAAAAGACATAATAAGGTCTTGCATTCTTCCTATAGGACAGCTGTCAGAAGAAGCTCAAGAAGCAAGAAATAAGGACACGAGGAAATTTACAGAGTTGTTTACGAGAAAAACATCGAGAAAAGACACAAATACAGATCTTTTCAATCGACTCTTAATTTCTTCAGATCCTTTTCTCGCAAGTTTGCGTCACACTCCCTTTCGAGTTCGAGGTTTGACATCAAAATTAGTTCTTTCATTATTATCTGTTGATGCTTTTGAGGAGGAAGAATCTTTTAACGATGCATATGAAAGTGAATAAATTAATATCTCTATGTGTATTTATATGTTATTATCTGTATTATTAATGTAATAAAGCAAAAACAAGTAAAGAAAACACTTATTATCAAATATTTATTAAAAATATTAAAATTATTTTAATATTAAAAATGATTATCTCCGACTCCCTACGTAAAAATTCACTTAATAATTTTATTAATCATGAATCTTAGTTATATTCAACCTAAATACTCGTATATATAACTACAAATAATCTTAGAGGATGTATTTAAGAAACCAATTTTTTATACATATTAAAAATGTATTTTTTCTTGAGAGTAAGAACTGTTTATTTTTTGCCTCATTTTATTAAAAAATCTTCTTTTTAAAAAAGTTGATTTTTTCTAATCATTTATATATTTGAACTCATTTTTTATATAATTCATAAGTGAGAAGTGAACCCAACGCGATTTATTAATTTTGTCCAGTTAGATTTGCAATCTAATACACTGTGCGCTGCTTCAGAACTTAGCAATTTTACCCTAGTACCTCCGACCACAATACACCAATCCAAATTTTTAAACCGCTGCCATTTCGTCCACTTGCATTTTCGGGATGGCCGTATATGGATATATTTTCATGAAATGAGCCAAGGAATACGCTGGTGAAATTTGTCCAGTCGTGACTGAACCAACCTGTATTCTTCAGCCGCATCCGAAAATATCGTGATGAAGTTAATGGTTGTGGTTTGAACTCCCCTTAACGATACCAGGGCAATTTACAGGTTCACCGATGGGACAGAATATGACGTCGCGTGGTATCACAGCGGCCCTCACTGGACTAGGTATGCCAATAGTGACCACCATCATTCTATCTAACCCTGCGCAATCCCACTCTGCTATTGAGTATGAACGAACAACTGAAGGTTGACCGTTTTGCGAAAACAAGTAAACCCTTTATAATGCAATTCATTGGCTACGATGACTTAGGGGGAGGGTATGTTTAAGTGCGTTCACCTGCCTCGAATTTCTGTACAGGTTTTGTGTAAACTGTCCCGGGATGCAGCACCCTATTAAGCAATCTCAATAAAATATAACCGTTTCAAATGCTAAGAAGGTTTAGTTGTTGCAATCAACGGCTAAGCACATCGTAAATTAAATGGGATATCCTAGTTTTAAGTAATTGTTAAAATCTATTGCATCTTCTGTGTGAGATAACAAAGTCATTTTCTGTGCCTGCAGACGCCCCATACAAATGCCTTGAGCACAATGTCCACATTTATATTTACCAATGTGTTCATGTCCTAATTGATACTTAATGATTGCTATCAAATGTAATTTGTCATTAAGCAACTAAGACATGTCCTGCATTAATATCCTTTATTTATTTCAATTGTATCAACACAAACTTCAAATCAAGGCATAATTCTTAAAATCTTTTCAAGGACCTACGAGGATCTTTTCCAAGTTTACTTTTCTCCTGTCGATACAAAATTATTTTACTACTTATGCACTTTGAAGTTGATCTCCGTTTTGTGGAGTTCAACGCATTTCATAAGATTAATTATTTTGAATTGCATTAAGTATGTTCGTTGTAAAACTGCATTGTCTGTATTTACTGTCGTACGCTCGAGCAAATCTCCACTAAGTTCCGGGTAAGGATGTGTATTCCACTCGGACTCACACAGGCGGTCGGGCGTTTTGTTAAGTGAAATGCTATATTAGTTTCGATCAGAAAAACTATGCAGTATTATTACTATAAATATAACGCTCTATTCAATGAATTGAAGAACGAATGGTGCTACATAAGAGAAATCTTAAAATACTGCGTGACCGAGTCCAAACATGAGTCAACAACGTTACTGGACAAAATTTTATTTTTTCAATAAGACACATTACATTACTTACCAACAAGGTTTCCTTTTTGAATGCAAACCAGTTCCGTTTAGCTCAAAAATTTAAACAGGATACTTGTATTTGCCTAGAAAGACAGAAAATGGCATCAATGTTCTAATATCACTTGGAATCATAAATATATTTGCATTTGTATGCAATTTTGATTCCGAGTAGCAGCGCAAACGTCAAGTTAAACCAACATTTAAATCATTTGGAGTTAAATAACATTTTTAGACTCGGTCACATAACATTACAGTACCTTATTTTATATTCACATGTATACAATAAAAGATATGTGTGTTGGAATATTCCTTGGAGTGTATGTATGACTCCATTACGCCATTGTACCAACAAGCATAGACCATTTTGGTAGTTGTAATTCTACTCCATTTAATCGAGTTTTATTAGCCTCTGTTACTAATGAGCGACTGTATAAAGTTGTAGCAGAAAACGTAGGTGGTTTAATAATTAAACGAAGAAAAAACTACTGGGCTCCTTAAACCCATAAGAACATAATGAATTTAGATTTACAATACGCATCTGTTGGCTATACCCCATATTGATATAATAAAATAAAGTTATTTTGGAACATTGCTGTAGGGTAACCTTATACCGGGTTTTCCGAAAGCAATATCAGATTTTCCAAAAGAGAAAGTAGCTTTAAACATTGAAGAAGCAGTAGTACAAGACAATACCCGCATCCGGCGAATGCATTCGCAAAGCTTGCATTGTGGTAAGAAACGCTATAAAATCTTCATGTTATCGGCATATATCCACAGGGACGACATTGCGGTAAGCCTGGACCTGAACATCATAGATAAAGTAAACAAATAGATGTAGCACAAGTGTTGGGAAAATTTTAGTGTAATGGGTAATTTTCAAGATGTCGTTGAAAGCAATAAAGGGTTTTTTTTGTTCCCAAAAAAAAGTCAAAAAAATATGACAATAAAAATCTAAAATTTCAAACCAAAACAAAAAAAAATTTTCAATAAAAATATCAAGACTACAAAAATACAACACGTTACTTCAAGTAGAATATCTGATGGCAATCGAATTGCAAAGCCATGTCGCCACCGTCCATGTCCTAATAAATTGGTTCTTCCTCCGGTTCAGCTACCATTCCTTGTTGAGAGTCCTCAGACACTCTAACGGTTTGGCATCTGCGACCACAGAAGTTACTACAGTTTTTGTGGCGGGGAAGTTTTTAGATTAAAAAATCACATGAGGTGTGATGGGAGACCCGGTTGGAACGAAGATTCTTTCGCTATATATTATGTACTAGTTAGTTCCATACGTATAAAGCGTCCGTTGAAAAGTAAGATAATTTAAATGGATCTATAAGAAAAGGTACTTTTTGTAACATAAAAACTTTTTTTAAGAACATTTTTCTTTTCTGCAATGTATTTTTTAAAAAATATATATATTTTTAGGTCTATTTTGTAAGAATATGTATTATATTTTCCGGAATATGTATTATATAAGCCCGTTTTTAAAGAGAGGTACTTCTTTTATTAAAAGATAATGTTTTAGGTACTATTTCAATGAGTATAAAAGTTTAAATATGGTTCTGTAAGAAAAAGCCATAAGAGTATGACTTTTTTTACAAAGAAGTACTTTTGTAATAACAGGTACTTTTTAAAGAAGTGGTACTCTTTATTATTAGGTTATTTTTTTACAAAATTTACTTATTTTCAGAAGGCCTACTTATCTCAAGAGAAAGGGTACTATTTTATTTTTAAGAAAAGGTACTTTTAAGAAAGGGAATTTTTGTAAAAAAGGTATTTTTTTATAACAAGATATTTTTTTGAAGTAAAGGGTTTTTTAAGAAATTGTATTTTTTTAGAATTGGTTCTTTTTTCAAGAATAGGTCAATTTTTAAGAGTTGGTAGATAATAGCCTCGTCCTCTTCGTCCAGTATACGCGATTCCCCATACAAATGAAAAGTGCATACGTTACAGTCGATAATTTTCCACTATAAGTCGAACAGTGGATAGTAGCGTTGTCGGGTTTCAAAAAAAGTTAAATAAATTAAAATGTGGACTTGTCAACATTTTTTAGTTTCAAGATTTTCAGCGTTCCCTGAGACAGACTCAAATTTTACTGTTCTTAAGTATTGTCTCTCCGATTGAAATTCAAAGGTGGCATGATGGGTCGCACATGCAACTAACAACCGCGAGATTTCGATTCGAATCCAAGTTACGTCGCGTATCTTTTTAATTTTATTTTTAACTTTAACTATATTTTAATTATTTTATTTTTTTAATATTGCTGGTAAATGAATTATGTTAGAAAATAGAGAAATTAGTACGAGAAATAATTAAAAAATATTTCAATTTTGTGCCTTCTCTGAGGTTTGAACTCACGTTCTATCGATTTCTAGGCCAGAAGCTCTGACACAGCTAAAGTGACAAACAAAGAAAGAAACACGGGTGATTCAGGAAGTTCCGGACAAATTTCTCCAGCAAATTCCTTGGCTCTTTTCATGAAGAAAAGTCCACTAGGACCATGTCCGAATATGCAAGGGTGCGAAATGGCAGCGGGCTCAAAATTTTCGGATTGGCGGTCGGAGGGTAGTAGGGTAAAGTTGCTAACTTCTGTTGTTTTTGGGCTTGTTGGAAAGGTCTTTAAGAGAATCTTTCAGAATTTCAGAATACAGAGCCCTCGGAAAAAATGGAAAAAAAAATCACATAACCTCAATTTGCTCAGCCAGGTGGCAGGTAACTTATGTCTGTTGAAAGATAGCCATACCTCTTACCTTTTCAAAATGACCTAAACGAAGCCCAGAGGTCTTACCGTTCCAAAGTTATGACCATTTTACTGAAATGCAAAAGTGTTTGGTTTTGTTTTTGGAAGCGAAATAACTGCACACATTTATTTGTTTTTGTAAATTAACACTTTTAAGATTTTATTTTATTGACATTTTCAGAATCAATCAAAAAAAATTAGGAAAAGCTCAAATCGCCGAGATACAGAGCTTTTGGGAAAAAATGGAAAAAAATCAGATAACCTCAAACTTTTTAAATTTTTTTTTATTGATTCTGAAAGGATTCGGAAAGACCTTTCTAACATGCTCAAAAACAAAAAAATCTGACCACTGGCTCAGAAGTTAGCAACTTTACCCTACTACCCTCCGACCACCAATCCGCAAATTTTGAACCCGCTGCCATTTCGTACCCTTGCATTTTCGGGCATGGTCCTAGTGGACTTTTCTTCATGAAATGAGTCAAGGAATACGCTGGAGAAATTTGTCCGCAACTTCCTGAATCACCCTGTATATTGTCCTATTAAGCAAGACAAAATGAAACCATACACACAATGTAATATTTAAAAAATAATAAAATTATAAGCAAATATCGAATTGATGCAACAAGGGGTGGAGGAACTGCTATATTAATCAAGAATGACATTCAATACTACAGTCACGATTACAAAATTAGATATTCGCTAGATGCGTTAGAGACATGCGCCATAAAGATACCCGTTGACTGCGACAACTTTTTAGTTATTACATGTGCGTACTATATAAATATATATAAATTCAATACGAGCAGACTTGCAAAAACTATTTGATTTTATGAATTTTCAAAATTCAAATAACTACTATGTACTTGAACTGCAAGGACACAGAAACTATCCTGAAGAAGATTTCCGAAGGAAATCGAAATATCGAGAGAGAAAAGAGAAAAACAAAGTTTTATAAAATCAGAAGTGACCTTAAGCTTGGAAAATTAGTCAAGAATAATTTAAATAAAGGTTGAACAATTCGAAACAAATTAATTGGTAATACTATTAATAACGGAAAAGGCAATAACCTAAAAAAAGTCAACTTCGACTTCCTTACACTTCCAACATCTTCAGCGAAGCCCGCTTACTCCCAGCTAGCATTTGAATGTTTGCTTCACGATCACGATTGTTTCGCGACTGGATTTCCAATCGTCACCACGATTGTCGGAGCAGAATTATATTTTTCTCTGCTTTTAAGACTTTGTGCTCACGATTTGTTTTTGTGTTTACTTTGTGTCACAGTCTTACATGTTGTTTTCTTATTGTTGTCTTACTTCTTCCCGCATACTCCACCGAACTCGTGTTTTACAAGGAGAATTTAATTATGTCTCTCTGAAATTCTAACGGGTTTTCCAATATCTGCTCAGCAGAAAAAGAAAAAGATTTTGCTCATCGTCGACGATTGGATTTTGCTCATCGTCGACGATTGGAAAGTAAGAGCCGCCGTCATGACACAGTTACTTCAGTTGCTCTGAACGTGCGCGATTGGAATACGACATCGCGCACGATTACTTTAATCGTCGGCTCCGATCGTGAAAGAGTCGTGCACGATTGAAAATGCTAGCTGGGCTTAGGCATAACTATGTCATAATGCCTTCCATTGAAGCCAGCACACTTCACAATGGCATGACTATCACAAAGCCAACATGAAAGAATACAACCCTCATATACGACCCTGACTGTACAAATCTAGTAATAATTACCAAATCCTAAAAGTATGCAGAATAATACTGGGTTGTATACTGGATTATAGCATTATACGGTTAAAAAAAAGTTGTTTAAAATTTTTTCATTTAGCCCCCATCTCGCAACGTGCGATAAGGAACTTCGTTCCAAAAAAAAGGCGTTCCGGGATGTTCAACTTTGCGCGGTCTTACTGGTTTGCTCCTATTGATATCCCAATACCGGCCTCAGGACTTTGCAATAGATTTTTATTAAGAAATAAATGCTATTATGCAAAATCACATAAATATTGTCTCATTTTCCATTGTTTGAATCACTTTCACCAGAATTTCCCACAATTTTGAGTAAACGTCAATGAGAATTCTGTGAAACTTCAGTGAAAGTGACTGTAGTACAGGACAGCACCTAGTGAACAAAGTTGACAATGGTCGCGCTATATCTATTATTTCCTTTATCTATGCTGAACATGTCCAATATTTGCAAAGTCGCATCGTACAAGCACCAATGAATTACTCATTAAGTACCTACTTGGTACTAGCTTTGATATATGTTATAGAGGCAGTGGCCGTCGGTAGTGCAATGGTAGTGTGCGCGCGTCTTGTACATGAGATCCTGGGTTCGATCCCTGCGCAGACCACGTTAACACTATCGAGTATTTAGCCATGATAAAGCTTCTCAAAATACCTTTCGTCACCAGCTGCAGACAAGAGGTAGTAGATATCACTTTTGTTGTGGAGGGCGTGTACGAGATGTTCAGGAAATGGTATGTCCTTGGTGACAATTCTCCAATCCTAAGCAAACAGGATTCCAGTTGCATTGGAACGTGAGTATGCCTGAAAAAAATAGCTTCCCATTACATTCCACGATGGGATTGGAAAGAGCATCTCACAGCCATTGAGTTGTGCGCTTTAGAGTTTTACACTCACTGATTGGGACCTACGGTTTTACGGCGATGCGGAACACTATTTAGAGAAGCTTTTTCATGGTTAAATACTCGGCACTTTCGCCATCTCTAAGCGAGAAGACTGACGTCGAAAGAAATGCAAGTTAGTCAGAGTAGGGATCGAACCCACGTTTTCATGTACAAGAGCCGCGCACACTATCATTGCACCACTGACGGCCAGACCACCACGTCTAAAGTAGTTCTTCGATATATCAAGAGGACTGATTGTTCCCTCTATGAAGTGGCTTGCAAGACACACTTGGGGTCGGATCTATCTGTACAACAACAACAAGTCACTACAAAATTTCTTGTACACGATTGGGTACCTGTGGGTACAAGGAAGTCGTGCTAACGACTGTTTAGTAAAGCCACATCGTGCTTACTAGGGCTGGGATCATTACATAGTTGAGCTAATGCGATATAAGGATCCTCTCGCACGGGCGAAGAGAAACTCATGGATACCCGTCAGTAAATCAATAGAAGATACAGGACTAAGGAGAATATATAACGTAATTTTGTCTTCGGATGAAGCTCTATACGAGTACAATGTTTGATGGTAATTAAAGGTGTTTGTTTTTGCGTTACAAGTGCAAAGACGTTGGAAGTGGCTGTCGTCCACTAAATAACTACCGGAAGACGGGTATGATTGGCAATGCTCAGGTTCCGGTAATAGGTGCGATGACTGTGAAACGCGGTATCGTTCTCTACACGAGTACTGGAATTCCGTTATGATCGGCACCGTTCATATTCTGTTTATAGGCTATGAGACGGTCAACATTTTAGCGATTATTGTCATTCAGTGCTAATCGGTGTGGTTCAGGTTCGGTTCGCAGGTGTCGTGGCGGCGATAGAGGTTATCGTGCCCACACGAGAACTGGAGTTCGGTTATGGTTTGGTAGTGTTCGGCTCAAAGAATATTCATAAAGGTGATTAGATAACGAATCGTCAAGGTGTTCTGAGGAACAAGGAAACCAGTCCTCGTAGGAACAAGGAAACAAAGCCCTCGAAGGAACAAAGCAACGAACCTTCGTAGAGTTCTTAGAGTAACTATTGCCATCGGGTACGCTTTCCTCAACATGGCGATAAACTTCGTCTCGCAGTGATAGACGGCCACTACTTCAACCTAGGGTTGAGTACTCATCCCATAATTAGCATAAGCTAAATGAAAATTATGAAGTCGATGTATAAAAAGTTCCGATTTGAAGCGCACCATTTGCCGTGCTCTGATCACTGTATGTCATTGGGCAGGGTTGACAAACGTGGCATGACTGTACTATTTGCAGAGTATGGACGACAAGTGTAACATACGTAAACCACTTACATCAACCTGGTATAAGATGGGTAGTAGTTGTGCCCAGCATTATTATACAGTGCAATTTCAATTACAATTTAGTGACCTGGGAGAATTATCTCAGATTTGCGTATACAAGATCTTGAGCTTCTTGAAACAAACTAAATGGCTCTCCGGTTGGTTTATCGCTTAATCTCGAAAGACCAAGATAATACAATGGACCAATAAGTCTAAGTGACTCGTTCATAGCTGCCACCAACACTAATCCTAATTAAACCGTAAACTTTTTTCATGATCTGGCAACGTAAAAACGACAGCCAATGTTTAAATTTTAATCATGGCGAAGTTCATAAACGAGCAACGTTTCGAAACTCACCCTTAACCTTTTTTAGCGATCCAACAATATCAAAAAGTTAGTCAAGGTTTACGTTCAGATCATGGTGAAGTCCATGAACGAGTAACGTTTAGAAATTATTAGAGCTTAGTCAGTGGTCGTAACTTTATCGAAAAATCATCATCAGCGATTAATTAATTTTTGGCTTAATGGTTTTTACCCTGAGCCAAATATGCATAATTGGGCGGAAACAAACCCAAATGTGCTTCAAATACTACCATTTCATATACAAAAAGTTACGCTGTGTTGTGGATTTCATGCCAGAGGCATGATTGAGCTGTATTTTTTAGTCGATGAAAATGATCTGCAAATTATGGTCAATGGCTTTCGCTTTCATGCCACGTTGGAAGACAATTATGGGCCGAAATTAAATGTACTTGACACCACTGTTATCTAGTTCCGACAAAATGGTGCCACATGCATCTCGAGATATTGCCCGGTAGATCTGCCGATTTAATGCCGTTGGATTTTGTTTCATGGGGTTACTTTAAATAGTTGGATTATGCCCACGATGCTATAGGAGCTCGGGAACAATATCCAACGCGAAATTGCCAAAGGTTCGAAAGATGTGTGTAGGACAGTGGCGAAAAATCAGTTCCAAATCACGGCAATCTCGCGGCCCTCATATAGACGAGATCACATTCCCTACATAATTGTATTACCTCTACTACACCTGGTATATATTTTAGTCTTATATCTCAAATTTTCTGTACTTTATTTAAGTACAAAATTCCTATTGTTATTTATATTGTGCTCTAAACTTTATTTACAAAAATCTGAAATTCAAAGGTAATTTTCGTGTTATTTATGGATTTGCGTGTATCGCGCCAACTTTCTTGTCTTTCAAGGCCTACAGTTAGCTTTGAAAATTAACGTTTATTTCAAAGGGTTAAATAGTATGACTATGAGATCATAAACTATGCAAGCTGTGTCTCCCATTGAGTTCGGTATCCCTGACATGCTTAACGCCTTCTTATCGGGTGACACATTTACACGTACTTTTTATAGTAGGGACCAAACCGTAGCAAACAGTAGCAGATCAAACCGTTTATGGTGTTTTGGTTTAGTATTGTTCGACATTTCATCATGGATTGGTCTTAAGAAGCTTGAAGAAGATCCATGGCGTATGACCAAATTTTTGTCAATAAGAAAAAAATTCCGTTATTTGACCTGAGCAACCTGAAGATGTTCAAGTACCGCCATTACATACAGACAAAGCAATGTTTTGGTGTGGTTTATGTGCTGGTGGAATCATCCGTCCATACTGCATTGAAAATATTGGAACGCGAGTGTGAATGCTGCATGTTAGCGCGCCATTTTAAGTAACTATTTGCTTCCCGAAATTGAAGGCCGTGATCTGGACGACATCTGATTTCAACAAGACAGCGTTAGTTGCTGCACAGTCCTTGAAATTGTGGCACTATTGCTAGAACAATTCGTTGAACAATCAATTAAACGATTCGGAGTGATCATGTTTCTATACTTTTGGGACATGGACATTAGAAGTTGGGACATGGATAAGCGGGATCGGTTTGAGGATTAATAGCCGACACTACCACCATTCGAATAGCTCGAACACGTATCCGAAAAGTGAAACGTCACAATGGATGAGTTAAAAAATCAGAAGGGAGACTATCCGGCATGTGACAAAAACCATCGCGTCAAAATCAAATACGATTTTATTCTTTAAACGAATTTTATTGGCATAATTTGTTAGCAAATATTTTATACACTTAATATACATTAATTAATGACAGAAAAAGAGGAATAAATAAATTGATATGTTTTATTTGCAAAAAAAAATACATAATTATTATGTCAAATCAGATTCGATTTCCAACACTTACTGGTATTATTAAAAAACCGCAAACCAGCAATAAGCGCTTTATACTGATCGCGGATTATGATGAGGCAGATCATACATATGCCAATCGGCGAATTTTTCACGACTTCCTTGCTTACTGCACACAGTTCGTACGATACTGTATGCAGGGATTCGTTAACCTAATCCTTCCACTTCTATTTTTCGTCTACCTGCTGGTTCGCTTTCGTCCATTCTACTGGTATGGCCTACCCAGCACAATCGCGTTGTTTCGATGCGCTTAACTTTGTCAATGGCGGGATATAGCCCATACAGCTCATGGGTTACAGTTACAGGTTACAGCTCATAGTTTGTGCACTATAGGGCCATACATTTTTAGGAGAAATTTTCTCTCGAAGTCTTCTACAGATGTTTCGTCTTCTTGCGATAGGACCCAGGATTCTGCGCTATAAAGCAAGACAGGTTGTGTGAGAGTCTAGGAAAGCTGGACATTCGTTAGTCGAGAGAAGGCTTTATCTCCAAAGTGCTTGCTTAGCCCAAAATAACATCTATTCGCAAGGACAACTCTCTGCTTGGTCTCGAGGCTGAGGTTGTTGATTTTGTTTACGGCAGGTTCGAGGTATACAAATTCGACCACCACCTAGAAATTTCAACGGTTATCAACGTTCACGCTTTGGTCTAATCGCGTGGAGGGCCTGGTCGTTGAAACAATTAATTTTGTCTTGTCCGCATTTACTGTCAGACCCACTTTTGCTGACTACTTCTCAATTCTCGAAAACACCGCAGTAACTTCTCGCATTGATACCTATATCATCACCATACGCTGATGGTTTTATTTATGTTGACTGCAGTTTGTCTCAAAATGATTTTCATTAAGATGTTAAAGAGATTGCCTGAGGCCTCGCTTAGCTTCGAAAGGTTGAATAAGATCCTTACCAACTTTCACTGCAGATTAGATGTTCCTCAAGATCATCCTGCAAAGGCGTATGAGTTTTGCAGGAATACCATGCTCAGACATTGCTTCGTAGAGTTTCTCCCGTATCGGGCTATCGAAGGCCGCCTTATAATCGACAAATATATGATAGGTTTCGATTTGTGTTTCGTGGATCTTCTCCAGGATTTGGCGTAGTGTGAAAATCTGGTCAGTTGTTGATTCTAAAGCCACACTGGTATGGTCCAATCAGGTCAGCCATAATTGGTTTTAGTCTTTCGCACATTATACTTGGTAGAACCTTATATGTTCTGAATAAAAGGCTTATTCCACGGTAGTTGGCACAGAGACTCGGGTGACCTTTTTAAATATGGGGTATAATACACAGAGACTTCAATCGGCGTGCATAACAACATCACAGCTCTTTTTAATTGCCAAGACTTGAAAAGGTATCAACATTAGTGATATCAATTATAATTTGATAAATGAACATGTTCGGACGACTATAGATGTAAGATTGCAATAGGCATAGAGTAGTATTTATATCAGACTTTTCATTACATGTGCTACCTTCTCTTGTTTCATCGAAGTCGTTGGAGATTGCACGGATTTGTAGTATCTGTTAGAAGTTGGGCATAAAACGGACAGAAATAAGAGAGAATGCGTAAGTAGTAACATACGTTAATTGTAATTTTTATTAATCAAGCGCTATTTAAACTTAGTTTACTTCCAGTTGCTTATTGCTCATTATCGCATCCACTCTGTCCTTTATCACATTTTCTCGATCAGCTGTAGTATGTATGCCCCCTATATGCGTTATTTATGCTCTTGTATGGATTTGTGGTAATATAAAACCGAGGTAGTCGGAAATTCCGTAGAGTTCGAGTTGCTGTTGTATAAAGCTAATGCAAATTTTCGTTCGACGCAACCATCACCAAACATAATTTGGATGTCATTCTTTAGCTCATTCTCTCATCCACTCTGTGCTCTATCAAATGGCAACTTCTATTTCGCTCTGCTGTGGCATGGATAACCTCTGCCGCATATCGCAATGTTTTGTGTTAAGGGGCCCTTAGACCTGTGGATAAGTTGCTCGAGTTCACATCAACTTCGATAACTAGACATCAACTTTGATTTTGCCCTTACACTCTCAAACTAGTTGAGGCAACATCGTTTTCTTGTCAGATGTCGAAATGAAAGGTGGTGAGCACACTGCGACAATAGCACCAATTTTAAGAAAAAAACTCTTTTTATATTCTTGAAATATTTATAAATAACACTATAAATCACATTTATTTAATATATATTTTTCCGATACTGTTTCATTTATATATTTTTTGGTTCATTTATTTACATTTTGACGATAATGTTGTCTCATGAACGTTTCTCACCGAAATGCGTATGAAAGTTGATGCAACTTCCCCTTAAACTGGTGGATAAGTTGATATCAACTTCAAAAAATCAAAATGGCTTTGATTTTACGTCAACTAGTTTGTACAAACCACCAACTTCACCTCACACCATGGATAAGTTGATGTCAACTTGAAGTCGCTGCAACTTATCCACAGGTCTAAGGGCCCCTTTAGGAGAGGATTTGCGTAGATGAGGCTTCATAAACACATCGGTAATTGGTACGGTGAATATGCACTAAAAGTAAATATATGAATACCGTCAATCAGTGATGCCAACTTAGCTCTTTTGGGGCTAGATTTAGCTCTTTTCGACTTTGCAAAACACGAACAAATTTCATTGGCGCTTTTTTGCAAAAACGCGTAACTTGCACGCGATTTGAGTTTTTATTTAGCCCTTTAGCCCGTTTTCTATACAACATCCATTTGCTAGAGAATTTCAAATTTGTTGGTTCTACCGTTTAACACCGTTCACTGTTTGCTTGTATGTTTGTATCTGTTATTACGCTTAATACTTTTGGAATGGAAGGCAAACTCCTCTTTTAAGAAGTGGTTAAATCTCCAATGATCAGTCCAAGGCAATATGTATTTATTGCAACGTGTGATTGCTGCAAAACACTTCGATATACGAACAAACTATTCTAGATCACAAAAATATATGAAACAACAAGAGACAACAGAACAGAAAAATGTCAGGAAATGCTGGTACTCATCAAATCTGCGCTATAAACATAATTTTCTTTGGGTGAAAATCTGAACAAGTTGCGTGGCGTGTGAGATATCACCGAATTTTTTGTTTTATTTGAATGGCCTATCGAGAACATTATGTGGAGATATCACCGAATTTTTTGTTTTATTTGAATGGCCTATCGAGAACATTATGTGGAGAAAATGCCGTCAGTTAAATAACCGCCGCGGCTTCGGTGTATATCAGGCTAAATTTGAACGATGGGGCGGGTTATGTTGTATAAGCGCACTGGTATTTGCGGCTTGTTGGAATGGATCTGCGGCTTAAAGAAACCCCACAATAAAAAGTCTAAGTGGGTCAAATCGCACGGTGTCTGTGGCCAGTTCACGTCGCATCTGCGTGGGATAATTTTTAAATCGCACGCAGAATACCCGTTATGCAGCGGCAGCGTAGCACGTAGCGACGTCCTGATGGAACCACAGATCGGAAGCGCTCTCCGTTGACGCACCACAATCCAGACCACACAATGGCATTATGTACATGCATTGCTACTTGGTAATGACTGACATTGTCCTAAATCCAGTATTGATGTACCCATTTAATCTAAAATAAGTGTCGTCGCGAACAGCGCTGCCAGAAGAGAACACCCATTTTCACAATAAAGTTTTATCATTCGCACGTGTTGCTCGACGCTGGAACTTGTTACGGTGATTGCCTCTATGGTCGGAAATATATGTATATATAACAGGAAAATTGGCAATAGATAAAACAGCATAACCGACGGGAATTGTTAAAATCTGCCTGTCCCTAGTTATTACGCGCGATTTAGCACTTTTGGGGTTTTTTTCTGTTCGGTTTCGTTATTTGTCGCGTTTTAGCAGTTTTTAGGCACTTCGACAGCGCGTTTCATTCCTGCAGAGTTGGCATCACTGCCGTGAATGTACAAACTCTAAAATTGAGAACTTCGGTCTAGGCTCGCACAGTTTATTGGATTTAAACCGGCAAACCGGTTCCAATCCACTCGGAAAAAAAAAGACTTGTCCAGAGGGTTTCGATGACACAGCTGATCGACCTCCTAGTTGCAAATTTGTTACAGAATAGAATTTTAAAGAGAATGAGCGATAGGCGAATTGGAAAATCTAACTTTCAATGTGACTTTATTGGCACTTATGACTAGTAAAATAATTTTATGCGCAATAAATTAGTTTTGATTTGAAGATCACAAGAATTTTCTTTAATTTTTTTCATGCCTTACGTTTTCTTCCTACAGAAAACGCTGGCATACAAAACCCTTATCCAAATTGGCGTAAACCCAGTGACTTTCGAATAGAATTTGGTGGAACTCAAAGACATGTGCACACTCTTTATATCTCACTCTATGGATTTACCAGCATATTTTGCGTGTACATATTGTATAAGCATCATATATATCCGATCGACATTGGATAGGAGCCCTGGCAATCTGACATAATACCGTCTAATTGATAGATTTACGGCGAGGCTGAGGTAGTAAACTTTTTTTCTGGTCCTGTAGCGAAGAGGAAAACTACACCCTAAAATATCTGTATCGTTTCCTGTTTGCATACAAACATTACGTGTGTTTGCAGCTTGTCGCAAATATAGTGTACTTGTGCCCAACCACTTTGTGTCTGTTATTCAACATTACATGTTCGGGACACAATGATTAGTATATTATAAGTAGAATATATACTTATGTTTGTGATCCAAATACAGATTTGTTTCTGATACAAATACAGACGTGTTTGGTACAATGTTTACTTCAGCTTTTTTGGTCACCATACTCTGTCGACTGCAACATAATAAGAGAGGGACAAATAGAGATTGTTCTCAGCATAAGTTAATGGTATTGCCAGTATATAACTGTATTTTTTCAATAATCATTCAGTCAGTGATTCATAAATAATCCTGAGAGTGTGTGTAAAGGAATTGTGTATTTCTTATGTTGACTGATCTGCTGCGTTTTATTTTTATGCATTTGGGGGTCAATCGTCAGTTTGGCAATCGTTCACACGATTGCTTCGACTTAAAAAAATATATGGCTGTTTGGGAAGTACACTCATAAAATTCAACGTAAAAGTTAAAATCTTTACGTGAAAACATGCCAATGATTGTATTTAAATGTAAGTGCGTTTAGGACTTGCAAAAATATGAATATTTGCAGTGTGTTCCAAATACAGGGATGAAAGCCGCCACCAAAAACAAATTTAATAGTTTTTTTTATATTTAATGAATCTGGTTAATTTTGTTTTTTTTTTTTATTTTGCCGATTGATTTTTAGATTTAGCAAAAATGGATGACTGGGACACTGAAACAAGAATTTAGATTGTCCGTCGCTATCATGCACTGGAGTCCGTAGTTTCGGTCCAAAGAGATTATAGGCGCATGTTTGGCGGCAATCCTCCGAGCAGATGGACCATAATGAGACTTGTTAACAATTTTGCCGAGGATGGGACAGTCAACAGAATACCTTACCATCGAAACGCTTCAGTTCGGACGGAGGAAACAATCGGTACTGTAGCTGCTGTCATACAAAACAATCCAAGAGTTGCGACAAGAAGCTTATCTGCTCAAATGGTTATAAGCAGACAGTCATTTCAGTCGATTATGCACAAAAATTTGTACTTATTCCCATATAAAATTCAAATGGCAAACAAACTGAACGCAGCAGACTTTCCGATTCTTTTGGAACTTTGAGAAGATGCTTTAAATCGTGGAAGAGGACAGAAACATGTTGAACTGTCTTTTCATGTCTGACGATGCCCATTTCGATTTAAGCACCAACATAAACAAACAAAATTCGAACATGGAGTGCTTCCAACCCACAGATACTCCATGAGACGGAATTGTATCCACTTCGTGCCACAGCGTGGTGTGCAGTTTCATCACGCTGCATTGTCCGGCCCTACCTCTTCGAAGAAAACGGTCACACCGTTACGATTACTGGAGACCGTTACTTGAGCATGTTGAGAGAATTTTTCTATCCAGAATTACGCCGAATGAGGATTTCTTTCAACTCTGTGTGGTTTCAGTAAGATGATGCAACTCCTCACATACCACGGCATGTTATTACAGAATTGCGACGAAAATTTCCCAATAAGCTGATATCCAGAATCTCCACATTCCGTTGGCCCCCCAGGTTGCCTGACCTTACTGCACCTGACTTTTTATTGCGAGGTTATTCAAAACAGGAAGTCTACAAAGCAAAACCAGCAAATTTGAATGAACTAAAGCAATCCATTCGATAGAGAATTGCGGCTATTCCTGTCTCAACTTTCCAGCAGTAATGAACAACTTTTTGGTAAGATGCCACACATGCATCACCGAGCAGGGGGTATTTAAATAACATTATTTTTAAAACTAATTAAGCTATATTTAATATAATATAATGAGCTTTAACATGAATAACAGAAATATGAATTCCTACACTGATAAAAAAAAATTTTTTGATTTTCTTAATGTAGCAATAGTCATCAGCCACCCTGTATGTAAAGTACATGGTTCCTGCAGAATGTGTTTGAAAGAACATGTTGCAGAGACGTTTTTTTCAGCATGCAATAATCTACAGAAAATTTCTTCTTCAAGAGTCTAGTTGTAGCCAGCAGGCGGATATCGACGGTCGGAAGTTACTTCTGTGGAACGATGGAGACTTGCCTGATATCGGAGATATATACAGAAACAAAAAATACCTTGCTCGGTCCGCTTGGCCTACAGTGACACATTATTTATAGGTCGAAATCGTCAGTTTTTTATACTTGGAAAGGGTTTTACCAAAATCAATTAATCAATTTTAGAAAACTAGGCCAGCAAGTGAATTTATTTATGGCGAGTGTCTCAGTAAGATTGTCCAATTTGGGGCTCAGAAAATCCTCATACAATCTCTGTAAAACAAATTCACCCACAACTAGCAACTGGCTGGTGTGGATTTTGGTCAGGCGGCGTGATTGGGCCTTTCTTTTTTGAAGATGAGGCCGAAATTTTAGTGACTGTGAACGGCATTCGTTACAGTATCGTGATAACGGAGTTCTTGCAGCCTCAAATGGACGGCATGAATTTGGATGACATGTCTGAAATACCGCGCATAAAACAATCGATTTATTGCAGCAGCGATTTCCAGATAAAATTATCTCAAGAAATTCTGAGGTCAACTGGCCTCCAAGATCATACGATTTAACGCCGTGCGATTTCTTTCTTTGGGGTTTTGCGAATAAGCCAGAAGCAATTCCTGAGCTCAAATCAGAGATCCATCGCGTCATCGGTAAGATACAGTCACATCTCTGTAAAAAAAAAAATGTGCAAAATTTTATGAAAAGAGTAATGAACTGTCATTGGAACCGTTGGGCTATTTTATTCCATACTTAATCGGAAAATGTCTTCTTTACAATTCAATAAAAATATCACAACTATCTCAAAAAATACGTGCTGATATTTTAAAGTCAAAAAGTACATTCTTACTGAGATGCCCTTTACTAAAAATTTTAATTGCGTGAATCAAATCTCCAAGTGAATTAGGCTGGTCAAATTTGTGCTATTTTACTTTGTCTAGAACGAATATTTTTCTATAGAATTCATTAAAATTATGATATGTTTGAGCTTTCATAGTCAAAAAGGTTTAAGGATTTAAATGATTTTCGGATTTACATTATTTTCAGCTTTTATTATTTCGCCTAATATATTTTTAGGAAAACTGCTTTACAGTTGAGACTAAACTAACATGTGAATTAAAACGGGTATCTGAGCTATGTTAAACCAACATGTGAATGTTACTGGGCAACTGAGTTGAATTTTACTCTGTCTGTTGTCAAATTAGTGAAGATTAATGTTATTGAGATGGCGATCGTGACAGTAAGTTGATTTCACCACGAACGGTTGATGCAGTCGCTTAAAAATTTTCTGGCAGAATAGAGATATAGATGGCGCTGCGAGTTGGTTCGGGAAACGGCTGGGTAGCGCGTTGTGGAAAGCTGTAGGTAATATAAACGCATTTCGAGTCAGACTGTGTTGGAACTCGCAAACGAATACATCGTTAAGTATCACTTATGGCTGTTAAATATTGCTGTTGAGTATAAACCTATTGTGAAGTGTTAACGTTTTGTGTTGAACAAGTAAAGACAAAAAATGACACTCGCAATTTCAAAAGAATCTCGTTTAATTTCATTTCCTTGTAAAAAGCTACAGCTTGAATTAGTTCGAAAATGGGTTTATACCCTGAGAAATATGTTTTTGTTTTCTCTTAAAAATGAGAGTCATGTTATTGTGGGTTTATATGACCGTGTCCCGAAACATAATTTTGTCTGAGGCCGATTGGTAAACTCAATTCAAATGTCTGAACTTGCGATATCGTCCCAAATACACAGCAATAGGAATTGTGGCAATACAGAAATATTTTAAAATTGAATCAATGAATGAATTTTATTGTACAAATTATAGAAAACTATGTGAATCGAACGATAAATGTGAAATATATTCCATTTTATCAAGAACAAACTGTGGGAAAATTTGACGTACATAATATAATATTAGACCGAGTTAATGTTTCGATTCGGGCAAACTACTTACACAGCTTTGTTTAAAGCTACTCACTAGGACCATCAAACATAACAAATAGGTTTTAGACAACGGTCTCGGAAAATTCTCCACAGTGCGACGTTCACTGTAACCTTTTGTTTAAAAGGCACACCATGGTCTAACGGTGATACATTAAGTAACTCTTTCATGGCCACTTGCACGATTGTGTGGACGTCCTTATGCGAGCTGACTTAACTCCTTATAAGACCACACTTTTCATACCATCGTCGATAAGATTCAAATGAATGTTTAAATATAAAAAGAAGAATGAAAGTCAAAAGTGCATTTCGAAACTATACACGGACTTATGTTTGCTCTTACTTCTTTTTAACTAGTTTTAATGATTCGAATGGGTATTGTGACTGTTTTTCTATATACATGTATTTTTGTGTATATTCTTTTACATTCTGTTTTCCAGAATGTTGGTTAATCCCTTCTTGGATACACTAAGTTTTTTTGCTTAGTTTCTTAACGGCAGCTTCTTCACTAACGATACGGTAGGTAAAGCCCTACATCCATTGTAACTACGGAATCTGAGATGCAGAAAGCACAACAGAAATACAGCTGCAGTGGAAACACCGAACATCAACTCCAATTCTGGCTCCTTGATAAACGGCAAACTTTTAGGATAATCAAGTATTGCAATTAATTCGTAGCAATCGCAAAGTGCAGACATTTGTTTCGCCGCACCGAACATCTAAGGCAGCGTAAATGCACAGAAAGAAGTTGGCCGCAGTACGTAGCTAATGTGCACTGCAGGTTGTCTTTGCTGATTATTTTTATTTTTATTTTTATTTACAAATAAAAGTTTCTTATTTTTTTGGTTTTTATAGCTTAAATGTTAAATAGCCTCTTTTTTCTTACTCATGTTGTTTGAATTCTAAAATGGCTTGGTATGGCAGCGTAGATGAACCGGAGTTCTTTAGTTTCAAATGGATGATAATGACTTGTAACTAGTGTTGTTGGTCAGAATTGGAATGTATTCTCTTGCTACTATAAAAAAGAAAGATACAGTAAAGATTGCAAGTGGATCAGAATTAAGATTTCCACCAACTACTTATTGCATTCGGTTAAGTTTAGAGTTTTGCAACTTAATCACAAAATTAGAAACTATGTCGCTATTTGCAAAATTGTTTAATTTTTAGCATTTGCTCTTTTCTCAAAATTTTATAAAAGGTCGTTAACGAATATGCCAACGGCGATAGGGGAACTTGGGCCATTCGAAATTTTTCAGGAGGCGGCTTGACACAAATGGCTCTTAAAAAAATATCAAAATTCGAGTTTTAATTCGATCTTAGAAAATCTTACTTGCGCTTAGAGAATATATGTATATATATATGTATATAAAAAAAAATAAAAAATTGTCTCCCATTACATCCCATGAAGGAATTTGGGGAGAGCTTCTCAGTTTTTATAGTTTTATACTCACTGATTGGGACCTACAGTTTTACACCGGTTCCGAACGGTATTTTGAGAAGCTTTTTCATGGCTAAGACTCGATAGTGTCGCCGTCACTAAGCGAGGTGACCGTCGTCGAAAGAAATTTTAAGGTGGTCGGAGCAGGAAACGAACCCAGGATCTGTACAAGAGGCGCGCACACTAACCATTGCACCACCGACGGCCATTGCACCACCGACGGCCATATATAAAGCTAACAATATTTGTCAAAAAATTAAAACTTTAAAATTTTGGGATTTGTTAAAATTTATTTAAATTTTGGGATTTCCTTTCGAAAAACTGTCTTTACAAAAACGTAATTTTGTACTTGATCAAAAATCTTTTTGTTTTTTAGTTCTTTGGATGCAAATACAACGTGTATTTGGAGCTTGTAACTGTAGTAAAGTACACTCTCGTTCCGTTGATTAGAACCACTCAAATTTCTGGCTTTAAAAGGCCATATCATTTTAAATTTCCTGTCGATAGCTAAAATCTTAGTACCATCGAAAAGCGCATTTTCCTAGAATTACAAAAACAACAACAACAACAACATTATAGTATAATGCAATAGTATTATAAAAAAAAATCCGTTTATACGATTAGAACCACTTTGCAGTTTTATATATTTTGCACTAAGTCGTATTTGACTTGTAAAGTGTGTCTCAGTAAGATTGCACTTTTCCATTATAAAGGGGTTTTGACATTTCTCTTCAGTAAGATTTGCCATTTCATCGTGGAAAGATATACGAGCCAACAACGAGTCGAAATTATTTAAATTTACTGCCGAATTTTGGAGTCAGTGGTCTCAACTTTAAGAGCGCTACGTCCAATTTCATCATCTTCAGCGATGAGGCCCATTTCTGGCTGAGTGGCTTTGTCAATAAGCAAATTATGCGTTATTGTCAGACAGCAATCCACACGTAATCCATGAGTCATCATTGCATCCCGAAAAAATTACGGTTTGGTGCGGTTTATGGGCCGGCGGCGTCCTTGGGCCGTACTCTTCCGTGATGATCAAGACCGGCACATTACGGTGAATGCGAATCGCTACCGTTCAATGATAACCGAATATTTTTGGCCCCAATTGGATAATATCGACTTGGAGGACATGTGGTTCCAACAGGACGGCGCCACAAGCCACACAGCGAATGCCACAATCAATTTATTGGAAACTAAGTTTGGTGAACGTGTTATCTCACGAAATGGCCCAGTCGATTGGCCGCCTCGGTCGTGCGATTTGACGCCGTTAGATTATT
Source organism: Phaonia tiefii (assembly GCA_963931995.1). Classification (NCBI taxonomy): domain Eukaryota; kingdom Metazoa; phylum Arthropoda; class Insecta; order Diptera; family Muscidae; genus Phaonia; species Phaonia tiefii. Next base: position 88,160,780 of record OZ008370.1, on the reverse strand, counting down.
TCCTGTGGGGCTACGTCAAGTCTATGGTCTATGCCAACAAGCCAGCGACGATTGATGAACTTCGTATGAATATCGAACGTGAAATTGCAGCAGTATCAGCCAATTTATGCTTGAAAACCGTCGAAAATTGGATTCAGCGTCTGGACTTCTGCAAGCGTGCCCGTGGTGGCCACGCAAAAGAAATCGAGTTCCAGACATAATGGCATCGAACGTACTTTCACAGGAATAAAGAATTTCATTGGTATCTAAAACTGGTTTTGTTTTATTTAAAAAAACTTTTGTAGCGCTCTTATTGAAAACCCCGATAAATAAACACACGTATTTTTTAAAATAGTTATGATTTTTTTTATTGGATTGTAAAGAAGACATGTTCCGATTAAGTATGGAACAAAATATCCGTCAAATGACCCTCCCGACTCTGATGATAGGCCATTACTTTTCTGATGAAATTTTCTATGACTTTTTCACAGAGATGTGTCTATATCTCACCGATGATGCGTTGGGTCTCAGATCTAAGATCAGGAATTGATTCTGGTTTATTCGCATAAACCCGAGATTTCACAAAACCTCAAAGAAAGAAATCTCACGGCGTTAAAGCGCATGATCTTGGAGGCCAGTTAACATCAGAATTTCTTGAGATAATTTGTTCTGGAAATCGTGGCTACAATAAATTGATTCTTTCATGCGCGGTGTGGCAACTGGCGCCGCATGTCGTCCAGATCCATGCCATCCAGTTAAGGCCACAATAACTCCGTTATCATGTTCCTGTAACGAATGCCGTTCACAGTCACTGCAATTTCGGCCTCCTCTTAAAAACAATAACGTCCAATCATGCGACCTGACAAAAATCCGCACCAGACAGTAGCTCGTTGTGGGTGCATTTATTTTTCATGGATTGCATGAGGATTTTCTGAACCTAAAATTTGACAATTTCGTGCATTCACGAAGCCGTTCAGATGGAAATGTGTTTCATCGGACAAATAGCATTTTGTTGAAAAATTGGCATTGACTTCATATTGATCCATTACCCGTTGAACGAATTGTCGGCGCATGCAATGGTCTGCCAGTTTGAGCTCCTGAGAAAGCTGAATTTTGTATGCATGAAGGTGGAGGCCTCTTGTCAAAATTCGCTGCGTAGTGCTTCGCGAAATTTGCAGTTGTTGTGAACGATGCCGAATTAATGCTTTCGGGTTTTCGGCGTCGGTCTCGTTTGCAGCATCAATGTTTTCCAGAGACCGACCGGTACGTTGACGCCGACCCAGTTTCGTCACATTTTTTTACCACTGTGCGAATGGTTGACATATTAGGTGCACTTTCTCGACTGAAAGTTCTTCGAAGTTTACGAGAGGTCTCAGCATAACTTTCCAAATTTCTGTAATAAGTTTTCACAATTAAAACGCGTTGTTCTTTAGTAAAGCGTTCCATTTTTAATAATCGGAATAAACATATGTGGCAGCTGCAAAATTCCAGAGTTGCCACTTGCACAAAAAAAAATTAGACTAAATTTAAGAAGTGCAATCTTACTCAGACAACCTTTATAATGAGCCTACAAAATTTCATAAAGATATCGTGTCATATAATACAGAACATATATGGATATTTATTTAAATCGCATTGGATCTGAATTTCCATCAGTTTATCCAATGCAAATGCAAAAGAATTGCCATTGTTCGAAATGGTAATTAAACAATTTTGAATTTGCATTTGCTCAGGCAATGCAAGTGCAGGTTGTGAAATCGGATGCCAATTGTAATGAAATATGGGAATGCTTTTTATTATTTTGAATTTGTGTGACTGCTGTCAATACTGTTTTTAAAGTATTTTATATGCAGAGGTTTGTGGCTTCGATAAGTATTGCCTCGTAGTACTTTCAAATTCATAAACCTGTACTGTATAAAATATTTCAAAACCAAAAGTGTCAGATATAAAGGAAATGCTTTGAAAATAAGCCCAACTGCCAATGGTGTTTCAATTTTTTTGAATTTACATTACACATTTGTAGATTGAATTTGCCCCAAGTATGAGGCAGAATAACTATTGGAGTTGACTTTTATATTTTTGTAAAATACGTTCGTCCGTTAAAAACCAATAAACGTAATACTGACGTTAAGTATAAACACAATTCGATGAGAGGGATCGCATCGCATGTATTGACTGAATTTCCGGAGTTCGGGCGAAGTAAAAACGATAAAAAGCGACATTACAGAAAAACATAAGAACGTGAAAAATATATATTTTTTTTGGACGGACCTATGGGGCACACAAAGACGGATAGAAACGGACAACTATGAAAGGTATCTTTCTGGCATATTCAATGGGGTCTTTATTATTGTGGAGCGACATCTGTGAAATCAGATTACACCAATTTATCATAATATAGCGGGTCTTGAGATTCGGAAAGCGCCAAATACTTAGTGAGGGTACCAGGGATGAAAAAGAACATTGTCATTTCAGTACTAAACTAAATTATGTTGGATACATTTTTACTAAAATGTATTACTAAAATTCTATGTTTGTTTATATATTTTTAATTTTTATTAAAACCAATAAATTAAATTGTTTATTCTTAAAAGAATATTTAATCTGATTTAGAAAATTAAGTAAACTTTATTGTCAATATAGTTGTTTCCTTGTAACAAAGACACACACGCTCGGTTAATTTGGCAACGATGCCCATTTTTTGATGAACGGTTAGAACCAAAAACAAAGTTGTTGCGTTTCGGGTGATACAATTCACATGATGTTCACAAAATGGCCATGCATCTGCAGAAAGTCATTGTTTGGTGAGGATTGTGAGGCATCGACATCAAACGATGATGTGACGGATATGTAGTTCCTATGTGTACAAACCCTGCTGTCACTGTAGGCACTATGAGTGAGGTATTTGACCCCGTTAGATTTTTTTTAGGGGGTTCCTTAAGTCGCAGGTCTATGTCAAAAAGCCATAAACTAGTGGTGACCATAACGTCAACATAAAATTTCATCAGATTCATCAAAAATTGGACCTCTCGGCTATGATATAATTTCCCACATGTAATTCCATTGAAACCCCTGTCGAGTAAAACAAGAATTTCGCTGATATCTCGAACGCAACTAGGTTTATTCAATTTCGACATCTAGCCGTCACTATTCTTGAAATCTTTATTTCAAATTAAAACTAGGACCTTTTTTGTGGCTTATGAAAGTAGTGTGGTACATTTTAATGACAGCTGTTTAGTGTGTCAAATTTGTCATGGGCTTACCATGTTTTTTGATGGATTAAATTGTATCAAAAAAGTACAATTATACAAACTTTGCCATTCCTGTTGGTACTCTAATTAAGGGGAATAATGAAACAGTTACTGTTTCATTGGTAGTCATTTTGGACACTAAGGAATTTGGCCACTCAGATATCACATGAATAAAAGTAATGTCAGTGTTCAATTAGAGAGGAGAGTACATTTTCTTTGAGTACCCGCAATTGCCTTTTCCTATGTGGACCCGTTAGTTTGGATCCAGTGGGCACGGAGACAACATTATTTCTAATTTTATTTTTCCTATATTTTACTCTAATTTCGAGCGTTGATTTTTGGCCTCACCTGAAGTTCAGCTATTTACCACTTTTGGTAATTTATTGAAAAAAATAAATTGTTCATAAATACGGTAGAATCGGTCCAGTTTTCCAAAACTTTCCCTACAACTGAGTAGAAATCACAGAGATATGGCTTCTAGGACTACCACCACCAGAGCTGTTTTTAACTAAAGATTTAAAAAGAATCTCAGCTTTAGAGGTTGCTGCGGCTCTACGGAAAATAAAGTCTTAACGATTTGGGAAAAGGCCGCAACATCAACTCAAACCAAATGACGTGTGGTAGAAAAAAAAGAAAATATTGGCAGAAGCAGAAAAAAAGTATAGAAAATAAAGCTAAACGCTCAGAATGTTTAATAAAAAAAGAGAAACACTCGCAAATGAGTTTGGAAAAACTCTGTGATATTGTTCATTCCAATGATTAAAATACAAGAATACAAAGACTTTTTGGTTGGTCAGCCTAAATCAGGTCGATGTGGGCAAATAGGATGAGCTCTTAAAAGAAAACTCAAAAAACCAAATATTATATTTGGCATTCAAAAGAATCGGACGATAATTTCATCCATAAGCTGCACACATATCGTCAGCATTTAAGTTTAGAGGTGAATAAAAAAAAAACTACATGATAGAATGTTCTAAAATTTTAAATCGAAATAACTGTTTGCCTAACGATTTTAAATATCAATGTCAGTAAATTTTGAAGTCGTGTTTTAAATCTTTTCTAATATGTGGGTGTCATTTTAGTTTCCTTACTATGCCACAATATACAGGGTGGAGTGCGGTAATTTTTTTATTTGGGAATGAACTAAAAAAACCAGTACATAAGTCTCAGTCGGGTGAACCGACTTAATCATACCCTCACCATACCGTACCTCATCCATTGTGTGGGAGTTCTGTTAAAAAACGCCCATACTCAACAGTGACCATATTCAATAGCAGATTGACGACATTGCACTAAATATTATTGAATACCCAACTTAGTTAGCTTCCCTCCCAATATTTAGATGCGAGGTACAAAAATGGGCATGGCAAGTTGTTGCCAAAATTTTGATCAGTACCAAATTTTATTAAGATCGGTTATGATATATTGGATATATCGAGTCGGCAAACCCAAAATACGCCCAACTTTTGTATGGGAAACTGGGCGTGGCACAATAGTGAGTTATTAGGTACACAGTAGCTTTTAGCAAAATATTGCCTAGTACCGAATTTTATTAAGATCGGTTGTTGTTTATGAAAATTATCGTGTTGATCAACCGGTCATCCGCCCAAATTTTATATGGGCGACACCGGAATGGGTGTGACAAAACACCTCATTTTCTATAGGAGAGCTTTATTTGGCTAAGTACTGACTAGTACAAACTTTCATCAAGATTGGTTTGGTTTTGCGGGACTTCTCATGCCGAACATCCAGACGGCCAAACAACTTTTGTATGGGAGGTACCACAATGGTACCTTTTGATAACATGATGCCTCATACCTAATTACATTAACGTCGGAAGTTTTTCACGCGATTTATCGGATTGACAATCCGGTCGAAACACCCTGTTTTATATGGGAGGTACCAGACTAGGCGTGACAATCTCGCCAATTTCCTCCAGTTATCTAGGCATTTACAGATTATTAACCGGTGTGAGAGTTGAAGCAAATCACATCAACCAGAAGAGAGGCTTGAAAGAAATATGATTTTGTGCTAAATGTGTCGATTTGTATGGGAGGTACCAGAAAGGGCGCGGCCAAAACGCCCATTTTCAATCCCAAACTCAACATTGGTAAATAATAGTCACTGACAAAGTTTCATTGTTATCTGTAAAGATTTACGGCAGTTATCGTATTGACCAGCCAGCCAGCCCAGCCAGCCAGCCAGACAGACAGACGGTCATGGCTCAAACGTCTTAAAAAGTCCTAAAACTAATTTCGTCCAAAGATACTAAGGGTCTAATTTGGTTCTTTCTATGTGTTACATTTTTTTACGTATTAAATGATATATACTCCCATCCCTATGGGTGAGGGTATAATTATGAACCTTAGAAAAATAAATTTTATATTTTAGTTATATTGAACAGTAAGGGAATTTTTAAATTACATGGTTTTAAATAGTGTATCTAGCAAATGCTGACCTTCGCTATCCACACACTGATGCATACGTTTTCTGAAGTTTTCATGAACTCTAACAAGCATGTCGACTGGTACTCTGCCAATTGACACATTCCCTGCTGGCAACATGACACATTCCCTGCAGTTCTCAATGAAGTTACCCAATTTACAATTGATTTCCGTCCAGGAACACTTCCGCGTGGGGGAACAGCGAATCGTAAGCGATAAGCACGCTGCACTAGAATGATCGAGATCGCATTTGAAAAATACGCTTCAACACAAACTGACCTCTTCTCACTTGTCCAATGCATGATGGCAACTGAAAGGCAGACGAATACAAAAATCTCCCGTCAGCCACTATAAGCCACGCATACTCTCCACTCTCTTCGACCAACAGGGCCACCACAGCCTGCACTGCAAAGAAGCAAATTACCGTGCTCCACCCTGTCTAAGTACATACTCTTGCGAACCTCGAATTCATTTTTCATGGGGCATTCAGATGAAGTAATGACTTTAAAGTTAGTGGGAATGAAAAATTATTTCATCATCTCGTAGAAAATGTAACGATACTTGAAAGAGGTATAGGTATTGTTGTTACTAATGAAACTCGTAAAGTCGGCTTTATCCTAGGGCAAATAGTGAGAGACAACTTAGCTGTCAATGGTGTATTTGGATATGTTCAGTCTTTTAATGCTAAAATATATTGCCGTATTTGCAAAAGATCTAAAGATGAAATGAAAAATAATGTGACGCAATATATTTATATATATGTCTCAATATATAATATACCGAAGATCTTCTAAAATACTGTGTACAAGTAACTCGAATTAAGGCTAAATGCATTTTTAATCAACTGAGCAATTTTCGTGTCACGGAAAACTAATGTTTTGGTATAATGCATGATGTCTTTGAAGGAAATTGCGCTTATGATATCGTATCTACAATACAGTAGTGGGCCTAATCAATGATAACGTAATAAAAGTAAGCCAAGTAAACAGTGGGAAGCAAGCAACCAAAATAGAAAACGCTTAATTGGCTTTGGAAATCGAGAGATTGAAATCATTTATTTTTAAAATGACTGCGAGTGAAACAAAGTGTTTCGTTCAGTTGATGCCGCTCATGATTGCTGATTTGATCGCCGTAGGAAATTCTCACAGGGAAGTCTTCAAAATTTTATTGCAAATTATTGATTACATTTTAAGACCATTTCCATTATCATAAACTCAATGGTGCACTGAAGCCTAATCTGAAGCCTAATTCCTTTTTTCATTGTGTTACGGCAATAAAAAAAACCTGGGACCTTGAAATATGCTTGGGCAATGCGGTTTGAAGCTAAGTATAGAGAATCTTAAACTTACTTCAGTAACAGAACCTCAAGAATATACCCAACTTATTCATTAGCAATGAAATCGGGAATACAATTTTCAAAATTTTAGCCGGATAATGAAAATGGAGTTGAACCTTTTGCAAGGTTAGAATCACCCAAATTATTTCATCTTACAAAAGAACACAATTTCTCTAAGATAATTCAAAAAACATGGTATCGACCTGAAAAATATGCAATCTTGCAATGAACTTATTTACAAAGGAACAAAATACAAAAGACATTATTATTTGTCTTCTAATATACACTCTAAATAAATAAATCGTTTCCCGTTACATCCCAAGAAGGGATTAGGGAGAGCTTCTCACAACCAGTGAGCTGTGCGCGTTCTAGTTTTAAATTCCTTGATTGGGACCTACAGTTTTACACCGGTTCCGAACGGTATTTTGAGAAGCTTTTTTCATAGCTATATACTCGATAGTGTCGCCGTCACTAAGCGAGGTGACCGCCGTCGAAAGAAATTTATGCACAAGAGCCGCGCACACTACCATTGCACCACCGGCGGCCACAATACATACACTCTGGTTCGCCTATTTAAAGGCACTAAAAATTCCCTATTCAGCAGCCTGTATCTTTTGCAATTTGTAACCGATTGCAGTATTTTAAAATGGGAATGGAAGCTAGACAGCTTGAGATATAAAAAAAATTATGACAATAGTAGTTTCTTAACTAAAGAACTTTTTTGAGCAATTTCTAAAAAAAAGTCAAAAAATGTGCTATTGTTTTTTTTTTTTTTTGGTGACTTGAACAAAGGTTCTTTATTACAATTTATTACATCTTAATAATTTTACGAGTCAAAATGGCATAACAAACAATTTTAAATCTATCGGAAAATACTGAAATCGATGTTTACCGCTCTGAAGGATATTCTAACCGCGCAACTACTAATAGTTCTTAAATAAAGTCAAATATATATAAAAAAAAAACAAGAAACACAGTTTTTCATTAAAATTAGTTAAAGTAACTTTATTCAAGTGAAACAAAAAAAATAGCACATTTTTGGACTTTTTTTATAAATTGCTCAAAAAACATTCTTTAGTTAAGAAACCACTAATGTTATGATTTTTTTTTTATATAACAAGATGTCTAGCTTCCATTTCCATTTTAAAATTCTGCAATCGGTTACAACTTGCAAAAGATACAGGCTGCGGAATATGGAATTTTTAGTGCCTTTAAAACAGTACACCGGACTGTACGTAGCAGTACATTTAAGTTATACAAGGTGACGCAAAAGTAATCCTCCTATCAGAAAATGCTATAAATTTTGCGATTGGCCCCTAATGTCAGTTCTGTTTTGACATTTGTGTAGTAAACACATGCGAAATACACGTTAATAAACAATGTTACGCTACACTGCTCCAGAACGCGGAATATTGCTGACTATTTATTTGACCAATAATCGGTCGGTGACTTTGGCACAACGTGAATTTCGTCGCAGATTTCCTGGCCGTCCAACGCCTACTGGTGAAACACTGCGACGTTTAGCCGCTCGCCTCGAAGAGACTGGCACAACACGAGATGCTGCCAGGCGTGGCAGACCCCGGAGTAGCCGTTCTGCAGAGAATATTGCTGCTGTAGCCGAGGATGTCATGGAAGCGCCGTCGACATCGACCAGACGACGTGCCACGCTACAGAGCAATGATCAACGAGTTCTTTTTGCCGCAACTTGATGAATTGGGATTGGAAAACATGTGGTTCCAACAGGACGGTGCAACGGCACACACTGCACGTGCCACAACCGATATGCTGAAGGATGCATTTCCCAGGCGCCTAATCTCCCGTTTTGGCGATTTGCACTGGCCAGCAAGATCGCCTGATTTGACCGCTCCAGACTTCTTTTTGTGGGGCTTTTTGAAGTCGCGGGTTTATGTCAAAAAGCCTCAGACTCTTGCAGCTCTTAAAGACAATATCCGTCAAAAATGTGAGGACCTATCGCCGGAAGTTTTGGCCAAAGTGATGGAAAATGCCATAAAAAGGGCTCAAATGACAATCAACTGTGGCGGCGGCCATTTACATGACATCATATTCTCGACTTGATGTAAAAAAAATTAAAAGACCAAATAAAAATAATCCACAATAAGAATCAAAGTTTTTAATTTTTTTTTAAATTACAGCCAAAAAACATCGGAAGTTTACTTTTGCGCCATCTTGTATAAACTAATAATGTTTTTGTAACAAAATAGAATTGCTTACATTGTATGTCAACCGATTCTTATAAAACAATTTTGTTCCCATTTTCAATATTATGAAGTTGGATCTTCAATTGGCAGTATGGAAATAGAATTATTTTCAGAGTGTAGTACTTCACCCCAACATTTATATTTACTATGTAATGGTAAAACATACCTTAGATTCATTTTCACGGATAAATCCGCATTCAATCATTCTACATTCTACATTCTACATCGACTGACGACATAGGTCAAAATCATTTGTTACTAGACTTTAATTTGTAGAGAAATAGGCAAAAAATAAATAAACATACCTTAGACGAAAACATGTCGCACAATGTCACATTCGCAAAGTTTCTGAAAATGTAAATAAATTGTCATTGAAATAGGTTTGTTTTGTTTGCAATTAAATAGATTACTATTGGAATAAATTTATTTTGTTTTCATATTTCACATGGATGTAAAAGATGGTAAGTGAAGGTCTATCTCTAGATTACAAATATTACTAAAAATCACCTTCTAATGCTTACTATTTTATTGCACTAAACAATGCAACCAGTAGTCATTAAATTTATAATTAACTCAGACATACATCCCCAAAAATCTGAATAAATACCTGAATCAATGGAAAAATTTATTTAACCTGATATCAATACTGTGCATTTTAAACTTCACTACGCGTTTAATTTTTTTTTTAGTTTTTTCTGATTTATAATACATAACCCAGAGGATGATTAGCGATGCTAATCGAATTATTGAGAATATTTACTTTAATACATTTTGTAAAAACAGTCGAACTCGCTGGTATTTGCATTTGATGACCTCAAGCTAAACTAATTCAACACAGATAATATAAAAGTCAACAATCAACATCATAATTACGCTTCAATATTAAATCAAAGCTGAATAACCAGATTTTGAAATTGTTGCATTCATAATGCAATATTGTTCCAATGTTATTTCTAAAATGAAAAATATAATTTCAATATTGTTCTATAAGAATTCAAAATAAACACAATGCCGAAAAATATTATTTCTATATTGTATCCATAATAAAATTATCAAATAGGCTAACTTTAGAGATGGGCGCGAGTCACGTGATTGGCGTGATTCACGCGTGAACGTGAGCAGAACCACATTTTGAGCGTACGTGAACGTGAGTAGCGAAACAAATATTCGTGTATGAGCATGCATGAGTCCAATCTCTTTGTGTGAGTGAGTGTGCGTGAGCACAATTTTCGAGTGAGTCACGCATATTTTCCACTAATTGATACCAATTAATTTAAATTTTCTTACTACTTTGTCAAACAAAGTATTTTTGGAAGACTTCTAATATCATTTCCCTCTAGCAGGGCATCGTTAGTCATCTGTATTCCAAGGAGCTCTGCTACAAGCGAAGGAATTTTTCAACGTTTCACAGTGGGGCCGATTACAAAATAGTGGTAATAATATCAGAACTTCTAAGCAATAGGTCCGATTGTTTTAGAATGTATTAAGTATTTGTTAGGGAAGGAATTAAGCTTTTAGAATCTGGTAATTATCCACATGGTGTCAAAATAGACCACCTTGGCGCACGCTGAAAAATAACGGCCTCTCTAACACATTCTCCCACACATATTCTGCAGGAACCATGTATATGTTTGGAACACACTTCAAACATTCATATGTTTGCAAGTCCCAAACTCACTTGTATTTAAATGCAAAAACTTGCATGTTTACCTGCAAACATATACGCTTTTACGTGGCAACTTTTGCGTTCTTCATCCAAAATATCCATATACTTAAGTGGAAGCAATTGCGTGTTTCCTCCCAAACCTGCATGTACTTACGTGGAAACGTAATACACACACATAATAATATTTAGAAACGAATTATACTTTGATTTCAATATATATGTATTATTTATTATATTCAATTTTATCAATAAAAATCCATATTTTTATGTAATGAATACAAAAAATTAAAAGATTTAAAACGGTTCATTTACTTGCATTGAATGCATTATTTGTTTTTTTTTTCATGAAATGAGAATATGCCGCTCTGTTTCTTCTCCCTTCTTTGTTCTCTGTCACGTTTTTGTTTTCAGAAGGTTTCAGCTATGCGTTGGTTATCACTAAGCAATATCTTTTTATATAAATCAAGTTCATGCGAGCCAAGCGTAGATTAATTACTTGTGATTTTTTTAATACACTTATTTCACAAATGATCCGCCGTTTCTTTCCTCAAAATCGTTTCTCACTTTGGTAGCACACATGCATATATACGAAACACATACACAATAACTAAAGTAACATCACGAAGACCAGATGGGATAGGATAGAAACGTGCCGCCTATCCAGAAACATATGGTCATAATATAACATTCACTCCCTGATTAGCCATAATCGGGGAGACATATCTAGGCTAACTGTCGTGCTGACCGGGCACTGGCCAATCCGTAATCACGCAAGACGGTTGAAGCTGCCATATAATTACCACTGCCGTGCCTGCGATTTCGCAGAAGAGGAGGAGACGGTGGAGCATCTCCTCTGCAGTTGTCCGGCTCTGATGAATAGACGCCGGAAAACTATGGGCCGTCCCTTCCTGCATAACCTCACTGAAATACACGAGATAGATCTGGGGGATCTAATGAGGTATCTCCGATTAACAGGCTGGATATAGACACTGTACTTTGGATTGTGTGGGGAGTGATGTGGTATGCAAAACGGTGTCTCAAGACGCTAACTGATGCTAAATAGTATCTTTAGCAATCACGAAAACCAACCAACCAACATCACAAACCATTTAACCGTCAGAGCCTTCGTTTATTCTTTTTCCACTGATCAAGCGCTTTTTATATCCTCTGTCGGATAAACTATTGACTACAGAATACTTGAAACTAAAACGCAATACATAAGCCAGAATAAGAAACACTTCATCTGCAATTTACACGCCCATTCAGGAATATTTATAACTCACTGACTGAGAGAATAATGCAAAAATACAGATACACACTTACGAGATAGACTCCCTAGTTGTCCCTCTTTTATTCTTTTGCTCTCGAGAGAGCATAGACAGTGCAGCAAACGCAGCTGTATTTGTATCACAAACAGAAACATATGTGGGTCGCAAACACATACATTATAACATGCTAATCATTGCGTCTCAAACATGTAATATTGAATAGCAAACACAATGTGTTTGGACCCAATTATATTAAATTTGCGACAAGCTCCAAATACACTTTATATTTGCATCCAAACAACAAACATACAGATTTTTCAGCGTGTGATGATCGCAATTTCATGGCATGTAACTTCTAAACTTGTAGACCTATTTGAAACTTCTATGTTTTCGAGATTCTACTAAGCCGCGCAAACAAAAAACATGGACAGTCGCGTGTCGTGTCTCTAACCGTTACAAAGATATATGAAATCGAAAGCTTAAAATGTCAACTTTTGCACTGACTTTGTTTAGATTTTTGGTGAAACTTGGTCATTTTGAGTCAAAATATAGACGTAAAAACATATCTTTATTGGCAAGACTTCAGCTACGTGTAAGTTGAAAACATTTTTAAGTTATTTCACACCGGTTGGTAACGACAACTTTCAAATTTTAGAACTGTTAAAAAACTAAATTGGTTAAATATTATTTCAATAGTTTCTTAAACTTTTTGTTAGGAAGAAGTATAACATTTTAGTTTTTGTTTTGAAGCAAATGCCTTGCCAAAGGTATTAAATGTAATTTAACTTTTTTTGGGGTATTCACCATACCTTGGCAGAAAGTTAATGATTTTTGAACAATGATTTTTGTTTTCGTATATGAAATTCAAAATGAAAAATTTTCGGTTCTGAAGGTCTTCTGAAATATGTGGTTGGCATATTCTGGAAGGATGTGTCAAGCACTACCCAACTGCACATATTTGGTTCTTGGAGAATTCTTCGTTTGACAACAGTGGGCCAAAATCTTGCACAGGGATCTCACACAGAAAATTTAAAATTCTGAATTTCTGAAGGTCCTTGGGAAATTCTAGATATTATATTTCGAAGACACTTCTTAAGGGCTATCGACTGGCATATGTTTGGTTCGTGGAGAATTTTTCGTTTGGGCACAGTGGGCGAAAAACTGTTGTCGTATATAAAATTCAAAATGCAAAATTTTCGGTTCTGAAGGTCTTCTGAAATATGTGGTTGGCATATTCTGGAAGGATGTGTCAAGCACTACTCAACTGCACATATTTGGTTCTTGGAGAATTCTTCGTTTGACCACAGTGGGCCAAACTCTAGCACAGGGGCCGCACACAGAAAATTTAAAATTCTGAATTTCTGAAGGTCCTTGGGAAATTCTAGATTTTATATTTCGAAGACACTCCTTAAGGACTATCGACTGGCATGTGTTTGGTTCGTGGAGAATTCTTCATATGACCATATTTTGCCCTAATAGTCCCACTATATGTGACATATTTAAATACCAATATTTGGGATTTGGTTGCATATATATTAGTTTGTGCAGCAAAATATATTTAGCTTGGAGTGTATTTTTATTAATGACTGTATTTTCAATTTCTGCATCGATTATTTAATTGAAAAAATCAATAAATTGCCGTTTTAACTTTAAAATAAAGTGCGTAACAGAGCTCTGTTAGTTGCATAACAGAGCTCTGCTAAGTAAATTGGTTTGTGTCTTTGCTATTTTAAATACGAATTTATCTTCACGCACATAAATATACACCACTTCCGTTGTCTATTTGCCGGTATAATTTACATGTGATTTGGAACGTTTTTAATGACATAAAAAAATACATCTGCTGTATTGCGAGATATGGCCGCCATAAGCATAGCGTGGAAATCCAAGAAACCCACGACAAATTGATTTAGACCTAAGGCAAACTGATTTTATCTAATACGATGTAAAATGTACATCATGCGAAAAAATCGGTCAACAAATTAGTCTTTTCGAAAATTTCGAGTTTTGATGGGAACGCTAAACTTTGAGGCGGAGTCGTCCAAATTTGTACGACGTCAACTCCGACTCCAGGCGCATATACCCCACAACACAGTACTGCATTCTTGGAAAAATTACGAAAAAAATTAAATTTTTTTTTTTTTTCAAAATTGTCTTACAAATTCGTTCGTATATAAATACTTAACACCGCAATCTTGCTATTTGTTCACATGCTATAGCCCAATATACATATGTTTAATTTAATGCCAACAATATTCTTTGAGAAATAGTGACACAAGTCTGGGATAAAAAAAAATCTTAAGAAAATTCGAGTTTTTTCAAAATTGAGCTTTTCTGACCAAGATTATCCGTACCATCAAGATTTTTTCCCATGTAATTAACTGAATTCCAGCCTGGGATTTTGTTTAAAAAAGTATAAAAATCAGCATGCGAAACTTTTCCTAAACTCGAAACGTGAACATTTTGTTAAAAATCTACCATTTTCTGCCAATGCTGTCTGTAGGTTGAAAGTCCAAAACTATTTAAAATTACATTTAATATCTTTGCCAAGGCATGTTCTTTAAAAAAAATCCTAACCAATTTCATATCTCTCTCACAAAATATTTAAGAAACAACTGAAAGAATGATGTGTACCTTTTCTAACAAATTCCGTTTTTGTCAGGTTGAAAAACAATTTAACTTTGAGAAGATGTCGTTGCCGAACGGTTTAAAATAAGTTAAAAATTTGTTAAACTTACAATTGTTTGAAGTCGTGCCAATGTAGAATATTGGCTCGAAATGACCATGTTATTACCAAAAATCTAAACACAGTCCGTGCAAAAATGTATATTTTAATGTTTTGATTTCAACTATTTTTGTAATGGTCAGACTCCAAGTGTTTTTCGTTTGTGGTGCTTAGTAAAATCTGGAAAACAAAAAATCTGGATACAAGTTTAGAACTTAAAAGTTTGAACATCAGCAACACCCCGACACTCGGTTGCAAAACTTACGTTGAAACAGGGTCCTTCTAGACACAACATTCTGAAAGGCTGACGGGTAATTCCAAACAAATCGAGACAAAAGTCAGAAATTTCGTACCCGACCACTTTTGATTGGTATAAAATTTGGACAGTAGTGTCTCCTTGTCCATACGAATTATATGACACCATAATTGAGTCAATAATTCAGTCAATTAATACCTGATTTTTAAAATTAAAATTTGCATTTTACTCACTAGGAAACGTCCCTTTTGAATAAATTCAAGAGTATTATGGTTTCTTTACAAAATAATGTGTGAAATCATCGCCGAAGTCGAAAAATGTCGATAAAAATTTATCAAATATCTGTTTGCTGGACAAATACACACAGACTTCTCATATTTTCTCAAAGAAGGTATATATCGTTTGAAAGGCCTAAGTTTCTTATTTTTAAATCCGGCGAGAAAGTGAAAATCGGTTCATAATCAACTAACTCACAGGCTTATTAGTGTGCAAACGTACGCAAAACCGGGGTTTTATCCGGTTTTCAAGATTTTGGGGGTGTTTGGGAAATTTCACAAGCAGATTCTTGTATTACTCGACAATACCTACAAGAAAAATACTATCACTTCCCAGGTATCTCTACTTTAGGATTTTTTGTAACTCTGTTATACGTAGTCGCTACTTGAAAAATCGAAACCAAAACAGCAAAACTCGAGCCGTCTTTACCAAACCTTATAACGGGTTTTTCAATAAGCGCGCTACAAAAGTTGTTTTAAATAAAACAAAACCGGTTTTAGATACCAATGAAATTCTTTATTCCTGTGAAAGTACGTTCGATGCCATTATGTATGGCATTTCTTTTGCAAGGCCACCACGGGCACGCTTGCAGAAGTCCAGACGCTGAACCCAATTTTCGACGGTTTTCAAGCATAAATCGGCCGATACTGCTGTAAATTCACGTTCGATATTCGTACGAAGTTCATCAATCGTCGCTGGCTTGTTGGCATAGACCATAGACTTGACGTAGCCCCACAGGAAATATTCGCACGACCGAGGCGGCCAATCGACTGGGCCATTTCGTGAGATAACACGTTCACCAAACTTGGTTTCCAATAAATTGATTGTGGCATTTGCTGTGTGGCTTGTGGCGCCATCCTGTTGGAGCCACATGTCCTCCAAGTCCATATTATCCAATTGGGGCCAAAAATATTCGGTTATCATTGAACGGTAGCGATTCGCATTCACAGTAATGTGCCGGTCTTGATCATCACGGAAGAAGTACGACCCAATGACGCCGCCGGCCCATAAACCGCACTAAACCGTAATTTTTTCGGGATGCAATTCCTGTGGAAGTACGTTCTATGCCATTATGTATGGAACTCGATTTCTTTTGCATGGCCACCACGGGCACTTTTGCTGAAGTCCAGACGCTGAACCCAATTTTCGACGGTTTTCAAGCATAAATCGGACGATACTACTGCAATTTCACGTCGCAGGCTTGTTAGCATAGACCATAGACTTGACGTAGCCCCACAGGAAATAATCTAACGGCGTCAAATCGCACGACCGAGGCGGCCAATCGACTGCGCCATTTCGTGAGATAACACGTTCACCAAACTTAGTTTCCAATAAATTGATTGTGGCATTCGCTGTGTGGCTTGTGGCGCCGTCCTGTTGGAACCACATGTCCTCCAAGTCCATATTATCCAATTAGGACCAAAAATATTCGGTTATCATTGAACGGTAGCGATTCGCATTCACAGTAATGTCTTGATCATACGGCCCAATGACGCCGCCGGCCCATAAACCGCACCAAACCGTAATTTTTTCGGGATGCAATGATGACTCATGGATTACGTGTGGATTGCTGTCTGACCAATAACGCATATTTAGCTTATTGACGAAGCCATTCAGCCAGAAATGAGCCTCATCGCTGAAGATGATTTTCGGAAGAAAATCCGAATCATTTTCAAGTTGTTGCTCAGCCCAATTCACGAACATACGACGCTTATGGTGGTCAAGCGGTTTCAGTTCTTGCGTCAATTTGATCTTGTGGGGATGTAGGCCAAGATCTTTTCGCAAAATTCGCCACAACGACGTCACAGAGATGCCCAACGCTTGAGAACGACGTGTGAGAGACACATTTGGGCTTTCTTGAACTGAAAACTCAGCGGCAGCAATATTCTTGACACTACGGGCACTTCTTTGTCGTACTGGCACGGGAATATTTTGTACTGTGCCTATGGATTCAAATTTTTCCACTAGACGCTCAATTGTTGATCTGGTAGGACGATTATGACGTAGCGCTCTTAAAGTTGAGGCCACTGACTCCAAATTTCGGTAGTAAATTTTAATAATTTCGACTCGTTGTTGGCTCGTATATCTTTCCATGATGAAATGGCAAACGTTACTGAAGAGAAATGTCAAAAGAGCGGGGAAAAATATGGCGTCGTTTGCTGTCCCTATCGATTTACTTTTATAGCGTCTCTCTTGAAAAACCCTTTATATCTATTCATCCCATGGAGATCCCATTTGGAAATTTGGCTATGATGTAGAGAAAAAGATGAACTCTCTTTTTGGTGGGGGAAATCAAAAACTAAAGATACGTTATGCCAGGATATTCAAGGATAAAAGATACTTTGGATTTTTCAATACCATTGGACCACAACGACATGACTGTTGTATGGGCTACTATGAAAGCGGTTATTGTAGGTTTTAAAATGATATCCAACAATTTAAAATCCATTAACGCATTCCAAAGTGATGCCATTTTTAAGTCAGGTCCTTTTTTCAGAATGTGCCATATAAATCCTACTTCAACGAACCATAAAACAAAAACTACTTTGACTCAATTCTGGTGCCATACAATTCGTATGGACGAGCAGAAACTTCTTTCCAAATTTCATACAATTTCATCAACGAGGTTGGGTCCTGGACTGTTTCGAAATATTCACTTTTGGTGGATTATTTTCCATCAATACCTCACTCAAGACCACCTGTGACATTAATTAGAAGCTTCTCATTGATGACGACTGGAATAGCTGGTTAAAGACATTTACCTTGGGTACATGAGTGAAAACCCTCATAAACATATAGAACAACATAAAGTTGCATTACTTAATACCCATCCTAAGAAATAAATGTACACATTTTTTTTAAATGTAAACAGCTGTTCGACATCAGATGAGGCTTCTGAATGTAAGTTATCGTAAGATAACTCGATTCTTTACACAATAACTTGTGTCGAAATATATTCAAATGCGACAATATTGATAAATACAATCAGTAAACCTAGTAAACCAATCACACAACCAATCAATTGTGGTACTCAAATACAGGTATCTTTTTAAATCACATGTTATTTTGATTTGGGTTGGTCCCGCTCGAAATATTGACCATCAGTCAGTATCATATCTCCAGGGACCAAAAATTACCCGCTTTACGCTTCAAAAACGTTGGGAAATATGGGCATCGAATTTGGACGGCTATGTCAAAAAACTGTCCGCATCCGGGGATCGGAAATCACTGACGTCACTGTCGAGAAGCCAATGCATCCACACAGAGTGACAGTTTGGGTTAGGTTTCGTAGTGGTGCGCATCATTCACCTACTTTTCGTAAATGCTGCTGGAAACGACATTTCAGTCAACGGCGAGCGCTACCCACCATTGATGACACACTTTTTAGGGGTAATATGTCTGATATGAACATGGATAAACTTTGGTTTCAGCAGGACGGCGCACCATTTCACACAGCTTATCGCATAATTGGTCCTTTGCCAACTATTTATTATTTTTCTTTTAAACCAACACTCAGAGGATGCCCCCTATAAATGCAGTGCATTATGTTCTCGAAGGAAAATGGTGGTAGTGGAGGGTGGAAAGAGGGAGTAGTATCCGTTGACATTTGCCTTGAGCCTTTGTATATCACAATTGGTGGGAAATAAACTAGCCGGAAATTTATTCCACATATGGACTGTACGGCTGAAGTACGAACTTTCTCTATAGTGTATAATGCGATCAACCGACCATTCGATTAAAAAAAAACTGGAAAGTCTCGTACTTCGGCTAAATATCCTCACGTCTGGCATAAGTTGGCGGATGTCCGAGCAACACATACCGTGGAAGTATCGATAGAACACTTCTCCTTTTGACACGGTCGAAAAGCTCCAAAGAGCACCTGCCCAAATATGGGGGTTATATTCCATCCCTGGCCTGATATAGGTGTTGTAGATATTAAGAGCAGATGGAGTGAATTATTTCTTCCACTGCTTTAAAAAGCCTATACATTTGAATTTATCTTTCGAAACTGCAAATATATGTTTTGCCCAACGGACATCATATTGTATTTTTATGTCCAAAACATCAAGAGCGTCTGATTCATCAATATCTACACCATCCGTAGACCATGACGACACAACTCTGTTCGGTAATCATGTTATCAGCTGTCTTGGCGATCTTACTTTGACGCCTTGGCGCTACCGTTTAACCCCTTTATACTTTTTCTTGTGGGGTGCCATGAAAGACCGATGCCGTGGTAACAATCCAGAAATTAACCATACCTTTAAGGCAAATATCATCCAAGCCATTCATGTGATAGAACCAGGATTCATCAACAAAATCTTGGAAAATTGAACTAAACGGACCGTTTTCCATGGTTGGTTGGTTGGTTTTAGTGGCTGCTGAAGATACTATTTAGCATCAATTAGTGTCTTGAGACACCGTTTTGCATACCACATCACTCCGGAAGGTCCAAAGTACCATGTCTATATCCAGCCTGTTAATCGGAGATACCTCATTAGATCCCCTAAATCAATCTCGTGTATCTCAGTGAGGTTATGCAGGAAGGGACGGCCCATAGTCTTCAGGCGTCTATTTATCAGAGCCGGACAACTGCAGAGGAGATGCTTCACTGTCTCCTCCCCCTCGGCGTCATCGCAGGCACGGCAGTGGTCATTATATGGCAGTTTCAACCGCCTTGCGGGATTACCGATTGGCCAGTGCCCGGTCAGCACGCCAGTTAGCCTAGATATGTCTCTCCGATTATGGCTGATCAGGGAGTTAGTCCGGTGAATGTTATATTCTGGCCATGTGTTTCTGGATATGCTCGTTCAAGGTTATGCAGGAAAATACTTCTTTTGACCAATCCTATGGGCATTGCGACTGACACCATAAGGAGTTCGGTGGAATGGGATCCTGCCCTAGCTAGTTCGTCTGCCTTTTCGTTCCCTACGAGACCCTTATGGCCTGGTATCCAAGTAAGAACCACATTGGCCAGCCGACCTAGCTCGACAAGTTTTTCCCTACATTCACTAACGAGTTTAGATGTGTTGTAAGATTTGAGTGATAGCAAAGCCGATTGGCTATCTGCAAATATTCCAATGCCCTCTGTTCTTCGTTGTAGTATAAGTTCGGCGCAGGCTTCTTTGATGGTCAGTATCTCCGCTTGGAAAACACTGCACTTGTCTGGGAGTTTGAATGATAAATTGAGGCCTGCCTCTTCGGAGAAAACACCCTAGCCGGTTCCACAATCCATTTTGGATCCGTTCCATAAATAATCGAGTTCCGTAAATAATAAACTGAGGTTAGTTAAATTTATTTAATTTTAATAAGAAACTGAGGTTAGTTAAATTTATTTAATTTTTGAAAAGGCACTTGTTTCTGCTCCACCCTGTATATAATGGGTCATAACTTCCATACCCATACATGGATTTTTTAAGATATGTTTTGTCTTTTTTCACGGGCACGCAAGTTACATGAATTTCATTTAGCGATGAGGAGTTAAAATGTTTTCTTTCTATGTTTCTGACTTTTATAATTGTCATTTTTCTTTAAGAAAAAAATTGTATTCCGCCCACTGACTGCATTTTACTGATTTAGAATCTATACCTCCAAACAATTTAGCCCACAACTTAAGTTATCTTGAAATTGAGATTATAGTTGGCCTGATCACATATTCCTGTCGCTAAATATAGTGAAAATGTTGAAACTATATCCGACCAAAAGTAAAAGTTAAGAAAGAAACATTGAAAAATAATTTATCCAGAAAAAATTTATTTATTAGGCTTTCCGCGAGTTTAGAAGGCCAGAATACACTAAAAAAAATTGGTTGCAACTTTAGGACAAACTAACTGTCAACTGTCAATCATCTGTGAGCCGCCATCAGTATTTTGCACTTCAAGTACATGTAATGACAGTAACACATTATATTTTTATATGATGTCCTTGCAAACAGTGCAGTATTTTCACGCGCTTATATTAAATTCAATCAACAAAATGGTTTCCCACTAAATCACATGAAGGGATTTTGGAGAGAATCTCGCAACGCTTTCTAGTTTTACACTCACTGATTGGGACCTATAGTTTTACTCCGGTTCCGAACGGTATTTTGAGAAGCATTTTAACGGATCTGTACTCGATAGTGTCGCCATGACTAAGCGAAGTGACCGTCGTTGAAATAAATGTGCGGTGGCTAGAGCTGGGATCGACCCCACGTTCTCATGCACTAGATTCGCGCACACCAAACATTTCAAGTATCGATGTCAAGTTTGGATTTACTGTTTAATAAACCTTAAAAAAAATTATCATATTTGTTAACACCTGTGTGTGGGGAAAATGCCAACATATTTTGCGGTAACTACACATGAAGTTTTATTATTTCCACTGATTTACAATCCACTTCACTTGAAATCAAAGAAATGTCACAACATACCAGAAAATGTAGCTGCGGAATATATTTAAATGTCAAATGCATCTAACATGTTGCTACTTGTGTTGGAATAAATCACTATTCACCGACCCAAAACACAAATCACCGGACCATTCCAAAACAACTTAACCCAACCCTATCCAATCCTATCGCATTATAAACATTAAGAAGGCTTTTATAAATCTCGTAAATGTTGGATAAATCTTCCTTAGACAAAAGTGAGTTAAATTCCTAAACTAAATTGTATATGCCGACAATTTAAGGACGTCATTTTTTATTTGCACCAACACCTGGATGATAAGGCAAGTGACAGAACAACATGTTGGTACATGACTCCAGCATTTTATCACTTAGACTCATAAAATTCCAATCAGTCTTTATTGCCTCAGAGTTTACCCCTCCATTCAAAGAGTGCTGAACAGAAGAGCGGACAATAAATGTTTGTCCTACAATGGTACTAGGTAAAAAACACAATTGTTGCAAGCTAAGAAATTGTTGAAATGAAAAGAATTCCATGCAACACCAATGGCAGAAAAAAACGAGTGAATGAACTTAAGAAATATACGAGAGGACAAATTTGCTGGTTTAGCAAAAATAGTTGTGACATTACACACCTCTTTCAACCTTTTGCTCTCCCTGCGTACTCCGACGTCAAGTGATGTTGCAATTGTTGTACGGAGTCCCTCTCTGCATGAATGTAATAATGTTGTATTTTACATGAGTTTACCTACGTTTCGCTCAAACATTTCGAAATGTCTTTGCCACCAATTTGAGACAAGGAATGTTCTGTGTGTAGTTTTTACGCTGACATCATCACAAAACATCGAAATGGAAGAATGACGACAACAATAAAACGAGAAACTGGAAGAAATCTAAAGAGGAAAAAAGTGTCAATTGTTCATACGGTCACCAAGACGACTGTAACAACTACTATAATCACACATGTAAAGGGTGGTATATTAAGGAAACTAAAAATAAAATAGCGCATGTTCAAAATTGCATTCGAAACGTGTGACAACGGTGAAGCCGTAAGCGCTTAAATTGGAGCTTACAAGGTAATAAACGATAATATGAACGCTATTGTTGAAAAAAATTGTGCATACTATATGGAAGTATTAATATTTTTATTTTCCTTTGAGCTGGTAGAATTCATTTAGTTTATTTTTTATTTATTTTACATATTTATTTACAATTTGTATTTACATAATTACAGGGCATTGAGATTGTATCAATAGATATTACAGCAAATATATGTAGTTGGCAATCACCGACTTTTTGAGAATTTGTTACAATATCCGGAATTCTGTAACTTTTTAACGATTTTACTTAATAGGCTATTGACAACCCACATGGGATACAGCACCACACAATAAAGATTATACGAGAGAATAGCAAATAATAACAAACAGTTTTAAAGAAAACTGACTTTATTGTTTTTCAAAATATGTATGCCCCTTGCACCCAGAGAAGTAATTGATTGAAAAGAGGTTGTAGCAACCGTAAATTCGCTTCTTGCCACAGAATTGGGGTTGCTGCAACCGCATTGAGGGTGTGACGACCGAATCTAGTCCCCACAACTGAAATTCGGTTGAAGCAACCTCATTTCATAATGGATTCGGTTGTGAAAGCTGAAAATTATATTATATTCGTTCTGTCAACAAAATTTTCTAAAATTTCGGTTGGAAGAACCGAATTTGGAATTTATTCGGATGCAGCAACCGAAATTGATACCAAATTCAGTTGAACTGACAGAATGTGACACCATGTCAGTAGCAACAACCGAATTTGTCATCAATTCGGTTGTATCTATAGAATTTGGTATCAATTCGGTCGCAATAGCCGAATTTAGTCATAAGTCGGTTGCAACGACCGAATTTGGTGTCAATTCGGTTACTGTAGCCGAATTTCTATTGAATTCTGTAGGTCTGACCGAATTCATTTTCAATTCGGTTACCACAACATAATTCCATGTATTTCATACCTGACGTTTAAAATTATAAATTGAAATATTATATTCAAATAAGCTAAGAATGAATAATTGTTGCCGTCGCGGCTGTATCAATTTTTGTTTTGTGGTTGTTACCAAAGGTAAGTGAGAATATTGTAATTATATTTTATGTCTTAAAATGTAATTATCAAATATACACGGTTTTTGCAGTTTTTCAAGGTCGGTCGTTTGAGACGCTCGTCAGAATTGGTGCGGTGGCCCATGATGTCCGGGACTTCAAAAAAGGCCAAAACTGGCATGAATAAACAATGCGTAACCCCAACGATTTCCCTATACTTTTTTCCATTTGTAATGTTTTTTATAAGAATTTAGGAAAATAAATCATCAGCTAATAATTAAAACTAATTTCAAAATTATTTTGTGACACTATCGAAATTCGGTTGTAACAACCTCTAATTCGGCTGTGACCTCCAATGAGGTTGTGACAACCTTTAATTTCAGGTACGGCTAATTCGATTATCTCAACCGAAGTTTTCTGTGAGTGTGATTATCAATAACCTTTTGCATTCGTTCAAATCATTTGTCATATAAGTTTGTCCATTCCTCTTGAGACACTTCCAAAACATGGTTTTTGAAATGTTCAACTGCTTCCTCGGAGCTCGTAAATCGTCGACCACGCAGTTGACCTTTTATATTCGGGAACAAGAAGAAGTCATTGGGTGCCAAATCAGGACTGTACAGAGGATGAGTCATCAGTTCGATGTTTTGATTGCACAAAAATTCGACCAGATAAGTGAGAGCTCGCATTGTCATGATGGAGAATGATTCGTCTTTCGCGGTTGGTTTTACAAAATTTCTCCGAAGACTTCCGGCAAACAAATGGGCGTGTAATACTCAGAATTTACCGTCCTACGTTGGTCAAGCGGAGCAGTGGCTACATGTCCCATCCGACCGAAGAAACATGCCACCATTTGCATCCCTGTGCTTCTTCCACGAACAACTTTTGTTAGATTTAGCTCGTCTTGAAAGACCAATACGATCGATTGCTGTTTTGTTTTCGGCTCATACGCAAATTTTGAAACTGTATCGGATTTTATACACGTCTTTTGAAGCACCGCAGTGGAACTGTTTAATTTTTGAGCGATTGCCAAATTATTTGGGATCCAACGCGAACAAACCTATTTTACAGCCAAATGTTCATGCAACATCTAATGTATTGATATGGATCTAATGTGCACGGATGCCTCTATCTCACGATTGTGACACGACCATGTTGCATTATCAGTTCACGCACTGCCTCGTTGGTTTGTGGCAGAACAATCGATTTTGAACGACCTTCACGAAATTCATCCTGGAGCGAACGGCGTCCGAGACTGAGGTTTTGCTCCCCCGATTTACAGTGTTTTTTGAAGATGCTTCATCGCCAAAAATCAACCCCGAAAATTATAAAAAATCATCGCGCAAAAAATGTTCACGGGTTAATTCCATTTTTTGACCGAGATGAATTTTTCAACACACTGTAAATACAACAACTAGTGCTCGTAACTGAAAACGTTCTATACATATTTAAGCTGAAAAATGCCTAACTTTCTAATGGAAGTTCCAGTTTGCATCTGGGAACACTGGTATTGCCAGTTCCCGAAATATAAATAGCAACCCTCGTATATTTATCCAACTGGCTGGATCTTTAGCGACTCCTCTACACTTGGTATCATGACGCTTTCGGAGGGATTCACACATCTGAGCCTTTGAACGGAGTCTTGGTATTTCTAGTATTCGGACTCTTTCGAGTACGTCACCAAATACCGTTCGTGCACTCACAGAAAAATTCGGTTGAGACTGCCGAATTAGCCGTGACCGAATTTATAGGTTGTCCCAACCGAATTAGAGGTTGACACAACCTCATTATAGGTTGACACATCCTCATTAGAAGTTGACCCAACCTCATTAGAGGTTGACGTAACCTCAGTAGAAGTTGACCCTACCTCATTAGAAGTTGACGCAACCTCATTAGATGTTGACACAACAACATTAGAGGTTGTTACAACCGAATTTACATAGTGTCACAAATTAATTTTGAATGTTTTTTTATTATTAAGTGATGATTTATTTTCCTGTACTTATATATTCCAAAGCGAGGAAATAAAGTCATTTAAATCATTCTGACCTTAAAGTCCCGGCTATCATTTTGATGTAGGTCCTAAACCGTTGTACATATGTACAGACGATTACAGCAAATCTCAACCGACCGGCCTTAAACAACTTGAAAACTCTTCATATCTGCTTGGATATTGGACAGAAATAATTATACATTCTTGTTCTTTCTGTAACATAATGTTTGTTTTCAGAATTTTAAATGTCAGGTTTGAAATACATAGAATTCGGTTGTACCTACAGAACTAAGGAGAAATTCGGTTACAGCAACCGAATTGACACCAAATTCGGTCATTGCAACCGACATAAGTCTAAATTCGGTTATTCCAACCGAATTGATACCAAATTCGATAGCTATAACCGAAATGATGCCAGCTTCTGTTACTCCAACCGAATTGATGCCACATTTAGTCACTCCAACCGCATTTGGTGCCAATTTCGGTTGTCGTATCCGAATTGATTCTAAATTCGGTTGTTCCAACCGAAATTTTAAAAAATTTAGTTGACAGAGCGAATATTATTGTAGATTCGGTTGTTACAACTGAATCAATTTTGCAACGAGGTTGGTTCAACCAAATTTCAGTTGTGGGAACTAAATTCGGTCGTGACAACCTCAATTCCGTTGTAGCAACCTCAATTCGGTGGTAACAGCCGAATTTACGTTTGCTACAACCTCTTCTCAAACAATTAGTTCTCTGAGTGTGCTGGTTCATTTATATCCATTCAATAGACATAATCTAGGTAATGTAATCGCTCTATTTCGATTCGCCTCAGAACGTCACATGTCGGGATACTGGAATTAAATCTCGTTGCTCATACGACATCGATACCGGCCGTTATCTATTCAAGGTACATAATATGTCCGGTATATTATATTTTCCAGTATATTTTCTTTCGAGGCCTCCCAACGTTGGCTTGTCTGCTTATAGTATAGCCCTGGTTATCTGTAACAGAAAACATGTCAGATAGTATAAGAGCCGGATATAACTGGACATTTTTTTTTTAGATAGGATAAGAGCCGAATACAGCTTGACATTCTTTTCCATCGAGGAAAGACTTTATCTCTGAAATGCTGGCTAGGTTCGAAATAACTCATATTAACAAGCAAAAGTTCGCACAAGGCTGAGCAGGGCGAAAAACGTACGAAGCTGAACACATGAAAAGCTTGATATTGACAAGCTACAAATACCGGAGATATCAATGTCCTATCGACAGAAGCTCTTTCTTTCTCCTGCTAGGGCAGAATACCCCCCTTCCCGAAGACCCAGATGCGCAGCGCAAGCACATCTCCCACTCTTTGGAAACCGCTGCAACGACTCAACTTGGCTATCGAAAACCGGAGAAGGATAAGCCATGGTATGACGAAGAATGTCGCATTGCAACTAATGAAAAAGACGCTGCACGTATGGCAACGAAACAGTCAGTTACAACGCGTGCTGCGAGTGAGCGGTACAAGAAGAGAACCAACTATTTAGGCAGAAAAAATGGCAGTGGGAGCAGAGAGAGAGTGAAAAAACCGAAATGTGCAGGATGAATGGTGAATCCCGAAAGTTTTTCCAGAGGGTAAAAAGATCGAATAACGGGCCTAATACTGGGCTGCCCTAAGCAGTGTGTGCTCAAAATGTGGAGAGACCACTTTTCAGCACTACTCCACTCAGATTCTTCCACTGAAGATCAGGAGGTAATGATAATGGAAGATAGTGCTGACCAACACCAAATCAGCAGTGAAAGTGGGGAAAAACCTCTCTGAACCATTCTGTACCAAGCGAGGACTTAGACAAGGCGACACACTTTCGTGCAATCTCTTCAACATCTTAATGAAGATAATAATGAGAAAGGCTGCAGTAAATACGAACCAGACCAATAACACGAAAAGCCATATGTTGCTGGCGTATGCTGACGACAAAGACATCATTGGGCGAAATTTGCGAGAGGTTACTGCAGTATTTTCAAGAATCGAAAAGGAATCAGCGAAGATGGGTCTTGCTGTTAATGAGGGCAAGACAAAATTGACTTGGTCCGCACTTGAACGTTGACAACCGACTTAATTTTGAAGTGGTAGATGAATTTGTCTACCTTGGATCCGCCGTGAACAAGGACGACAACATCAGTCAGCAAATAGATGCTATTTTGGGCTCAACAAGCAGGTTAGGGACAAAAGTCCAGCTATATCAGACTCTCATTTTACCTGTCTTGACATATGGCTCCGAAACTTGGGTTATATCGCAAGCGGATAGGGTGTTCCCATAACTGCAGTGCATTGTATTCGACTATGGCAAAAGGGATAGAAGTAGGGGGAAAAAGAGTACAGTATTTGTAATGTTTGCCTTAAACTTCCAGATATCATAAGTATTAGAGAATACATTCACCGGCTGCCACTTCCACATACGGACCGATCGGCTGAAACACGAATTCTTCCTGTAATGTGTCGTCCTCTCCACTACAAAAGTCGCATCAAGCGCATGTGAATCTCCGCACAATCAGGTTGTACTGATGGTTACCCTATTTTCTGGTTACCCTATTTCGTATGAAGTCATGCATCTCAGAGTAGCACTTCTCATGGATATATCTATAGAACAAAGTTACCCCGCCCACTAACAGGTTGTTACCTGTTAACGTCCTTGCCCTCCTGATAATACAGGCCAAAAATTCCAAGGTGGATTTAGATGTCACCAGTCCAAATATGAGAGTTATATTCCACCTTTGACTGCATACAAGTTAAACAGATACTGAGAAGATCAGATGGGGTGATTAAATTCCTACAAAGCGTCTTTCGACACGATAAATACATGTTTCTTCCAGCGGACATCACTCTGTGTTTCCATGCCCAGAATATCAAGAGCAACTTATTCTTCAATACCTACACCATCCATAGAAACTGAAGGGAGCTGAGTTAATTGGGCATTATACTCGATTTAATTCGCTGGACCCCATTCGGTAAACGAATTCACATCATGGTTGAGTGAGTCAGTTCTCGCCTGTATTCTGCCTTGCACATCGCAAATACTGGGTCGACGACGATCAATCGAATATGAATGACATATATTGGTGTCATCTGCAGAGGAATATATCATGTAACTGTAAGACATGACTAACGAGTTATTGATGCTGCACTTTGCTAAGTTGGGACTGGAGGGCATGTGGCTCAAAAATGTCTGTACAACTGTATATATACCGCGCACGACAAAGGGCATTTTGAAGGATGCGTTTCCGGGTCACTTAATGTCTCCTTTAGACGTTTTGCGTTTGGGAGTTATTAAAGGCATGGTTCTATGTCCACAAGCAACAGACTCTGAAAGCTCTCCAAGGTAACGAAGATTGAAGATCGCACGAAAATTTTGTCAGAAAATTTCTAAAAACGGTAGAATTAGTTTAAAAATTAGCGGTAGCATTAGCCCGATAAGATTTCAAAAATAAATGGGAAAAAACCTAAACGTCTATGAAAGAAATTGAACGATCATTCTGCTTTCGATTTACACTATTACTTTGGAGAACGCAACAGCGTCTGTCTGCAAACCTATAAACTAATAAAAATAGTAGTTTTTGTGCGTTTTATTCAATATGCAACCGTGATCGCAACATTTTTTGAGCAAAATCAAAAATGGAGAGAAATCCAACAGGTCTGGCAAAATTGTGTCTGTAAATCGATCTCCTCAACTTTACCCTATTCCATCCGCTCTCAACAAATTAAAATTGTGAATTAACCTTCGATTTCTCTAAGTGTATAATATGGCCTATAGTATTGACAGCAACCGGCATTACGTATGAGTAATAACTGTATGGAATTACGAATCACATACGCCACATAGGAATTCAATAGAATTCCAAAAGAGATATTTCAACTGAGCTACAGTCGCGAAATTATACAGAGGCGGCACTGGGGAAAGTTAGGGATACCAAACCTTCCGGTCGTTACAGCGGAGCTTTTGAAATATCGTGCATAAATGTTAGCAGATGACATTACGCCGGCCAGAAGTCCAGCCAAGTCCCTACGGAATGGAAAAAGGAGTGGTTTTCACTAATATGAAAAGGGGTATATAACGCTGCGCAAAAGTTTAAGGGTATTACGTTCCTTAATACAGTTAGCAATATACAGAATGATCTTAAAACGCAGCAGATCTCACCGGTGGTAGGGCAAATTGTACGGATCGGGCTGGCGGGTTTCCGGCCTGGTCCACCCTCATAATCATGCTCTGTATTTTCATAGCGCAATTGGTTAAACTACATGTGCCTCTGTACCTCATTTTCGTAGATTTTGAGCAACCCTTCGGTACTATACGGTGAAACGCAATGTGGACAACTTCACCCAAAAAGGGGACACCGGCGAAGATAGTCTCCATGAATCGGGAATTCTAAAGGGATGCAGCACATAGGGTTAATTTTAATGGAAAGACAGTCAATATTTCACAACATTTGCGGGAGTTAGACAAGGAAGCGACTTCTACCCAACCAATGCAGATGTACCATACGATATTCGGTAGAATTTGTATGAACACCCAACTGATATCGACTACGCAGTGGACATATGTAATTTGATGCCATCAATGACATGTTAAACAGTCTGTCCAAAAGTGCGAAGAAAGTAAGATTGAGATTAAATGTAAAGAAGACAAAGCTAATACATATATGCCCAGAACGGAATACCCCAATAACAGTTGATGGTTCTTAATTGAAGACGTTAAATCAATCAACTATTTAGAATGCAAGATTCCCAAGGATGGTGGCTTCGCGGCCATCTGGCGCAAATTCTGGCGCAATAAGGAAATACCGGAAAAGTCGAAATTGCTATTAGTCAATTCAAGTGTGAAGTCTGTACTTTTGTACGGTTGTGCTACTTGGAACTTGAGGAAGCTGCCAATGAAGAACGTCTAAACGTTATCCTTGAAAATGATCAACGAAGTTGATCGAAATATTGGAACCTAAATAAATTGTGATAAAAGGCAAATTATACAACTTCGTTTTCTTTTTTCATATCTATGACCTCGAGCCGATACTAAAATTGAAAATCAGAAGAATACGTAAGGTCAATTATAAATGCAACTTAGTTACCCTAAAGATTCACCCATATAAATTATTATTTTGGTTTGAATTTATTTATGAGAAAACAGGAAAATAAATCATTACTAAATAAATAGACAAACATTTCAAAATTTAGTTTTGACAATATGCAAATTTGTTTGCGACAACCCCTAACTCGGCTTTGATAACCTCTAAACCTCTAACTTAGCTATGGCAACATCTAAATCGGCTGCGACAACCTCTGATTCGGCTGTGATGACCTCTAGTGTGGTTGAGACAACATCTAAGTTCGGTTACAGGTAATCCTGCTGCTTCAACCGAATTTTCCTCTGAATGTCTATGGACTCAGACTCATTTAAATTGGAAAAAATTCTAAGTTCATCTACCTCGGTTGTGGCAAGCTCCACATCGTTTGTGGCACCCTCTAAATCGGTTGTGATGACATCTAGTGTGGTTGTGACAACATCTTAGTTCGGTTACAGGTAATCCTGCTGCTTCAACCGAATTTTCCTCTGAATGTCTATGAAAAAATTAAGATCTTAACAAAGTTATTCAAATATTCTTTATTTTTCATGACTTTCGTAACAATTTATAAAAATTCTAAATTAAAATGTGTTCTGAATTTGAAAGCATAAGTTGAGTTTTCTCTAACCTAGTTTATACTATTTCCCAGTCAAATATAAGTATTTTTTTTACTACATTGAAGTTCTGCAGTTATTTGATATTTTGTGTTACCCATTTTTAGCACCCTTTCCGACGACTACCCTTTAACATATCCCCAAACATTGTGATATTAAAACATTCTCCAACATAATCATTCGGGGACCGAATCATAGCATATTTTTATTTGAACACTTAACAAGATGTTACTTTAGCCACATGCTTGTGCATTCATTGTAACATACATATGTATGGATGTATATGCGATGACGACAGCGAAATCCATTGGAAAACTTCTCATGTCTAGAACTTTTGTATTCTTTGGTTTTTGGTTGGAAAACCTCAAAAGCTTTCCGCAAAAGAGGAGTGAATTGTAATTTGTTGAAAAATAAAACTATGACACAAACCACAAATAGCTGCGGTTTTCAAAAGATGTTAGTTAAATATATTAATTTCAGGAGAAGATTTTCTTCCTTTGATGTTATCATCCAGCAACATGAGTTAGCCAAGTGCAAAACTGGTGAAGAATCTGAAGTTGTTATAAACTGTGTAAGCTTGAAATATATGCAGTTCATCAATTATGAAACTAAATGTAACTGATACCGTCTTTTAACTGAGGCAATTTTTAAATGTATAGAACTTTAAATACACTCTCGATCAGTTGATTAGAACCACTTAAATTTTTGGTTTTAGTCATATCTACTTAAAGTTTTTGTCGACAGCTGAAATTTTACTGCCAATGGAAAGGACATTATAAAGGGTGTTATAAAGGTCCTTTTCCAAAAAAAAAGAAAGTTTAGAACCAATTTGCATTTGTGAAAAATGGGCGAGCAAAGTATTTTGAACATAGCGACAAGAGTAAAAATCGATGTTGATCATTCATAAGGATGTTCTTTCTTACCGGGTCATTGCGCGAGAAATTGGGCTAAGCCACAAAACTGTACTGGAATACTTCCAATTACAAAGGAAGGAGTCCAACCCCTTTAACTCCAACTGAAAAGAGAAAATCTTGAAAATTGTATCAAACCCTTCTCTTTCAGCACCAAAAATCAATGTGCGTGAAGATATATTCCGAATCTAACTACCAACGACACAAATCACTGCAGTTGGCAGAAGTCTGTTATAGCGATAACATAACTATGTTAGCATATAGAATCATGGTGTATTTAATGATATATTATTTTCAGCCGATCGGAAAAACATATAGAAATAAAACTTATAACTTTTAAAGGCAATTCATGGCACTATAGAAAGAAATTGTCCCTGCTGCCGCAAGTATTAACGTATTTGATCAGTGGGCCTTACTAAACTGAGTCTATGAAAATTTAAATCGATCAACTTTGGAAAACAAGGAATTCAACCGTGTTGTCACATACCTTGTTAGAAAGGCCTTCACAAAAACTTTCAGAATCTGAAATAAAAATGTGGAAAAAGAGTTAAGAAGTAAGAAAATATCCTCATATACTTTCGGACCCCCAAAACTAATTTCGCTGATTGAGCGAAAACAAGGAATTCTCCCGTTGTCTCACATACCTCGTTGGAAAGAAGCTCTTCGTAAGCAGTTTCAGAATCTGTAATCAAAATATGGAAAAAGTGTTTGGAAGTAAGAAAAGATTCTGATTTACTTTCGGACCCCCAAAAATAATTTCGCCCATTGTGCGAAAACAAGGAATTCTTCCGTGTTCTCACATACCTCGTTGGGAAGAAGCTCTTCCTAAACACTTTCAGAATCTGTAATCAAAATATGTAAAAAGAGGTTGGAAGTAAGAAAAGATCCTTATTTAATTCCGGACCCCCACAAATAATTTCGCCCATTGAGCGAAAACAAGAATTTTCTAGTGTTCTCACATACCTCGTTGGAAAGCAGTTCATAATCACTTTCAGAATCTGTAATCAAAATGTGGGAAAAGAGTTTGGAAGCAAGAAAATATCCTCATTTACTCTCGGACCCCACTAATAATTTTCTCCCGTTCTCTCACACATTTACTTGAGAAGCTCTTCGTAAGCAGTTTCAGAATCTGTTATCAAAATATGGAAAAAGAGTTTGGAAGTGAGAAAAGATCCTCATCCTTAATTCGTTATTTTCGCACAATGTGAGAAATTATTTCTGGGGGTCCGAAAATAAATGAGGATCTTTTCTTACTTCCAAACACCTTTTCCACATTTTGACTACAGATTTTGAGTGTTTAGGAAGAGCTTTCCAACGAGGTATGTGAGAACACGGAAGAATTCCTTGTTTTCGCACAATGGGCGAAATTATTTTTGGGGGTCCGAAAGTAAATGAGGTTATTTTTTTGCTTCCCAACTCTTTTTCCACAATTTAATTACACATTCTGAAAGTCATTTCCAAGAGCTTTACAACAAAGTATGTGAGAACAGCGGAGAATTCGTTGTTTTTGCGCAATGAGGGAAATTATTTTTGGGGGTCGGAAAAGAGGATATTCTCTTACTTCTAAACGCTTTTTCCACATTTTGATTTCAGATTCTGAAAGTGTTTAGGAAGAGCTTTCTAACGAGGTATGTGAGAACACGGGAGAATTGCATGTTTTCGCACAATGAGCGATATTAAATTTGGGGGTCCGAAAGTAAATGAGGATATTTTTTAACTTCTAAACTCATTTTCCACATTTTGATTTCAGATTCTGAATGTGTTTGTGAAGGGCTTTCTAACAAGGTATGTGACAACATGGGAGAATTCCTTGTTTTCCAAAGTTGATCGAATTAAATTTTCATATACTAAATTTACTTTGGCCCACTGAATGAATATGGTAATACTTGCGGCAGCAGGGACAATTTCTTTCTATAGTGCCATGAATTACCTTTAGATTTTGTAATTTTTGTTTCTATATGGTGTCCGAACGGCTGAAAATAATATATCGTTAAATACACCAAGGTTCTATACCTTAACACAGTTATGTTATCGCTATAACGTACTTTTGCCAACTGTAGTGGTTTGTGTCTTTCCTAGTTAGATTCGGAACCTATCTTCACGCACATAAAAATCAGGTGTCAACTGGTATCCAGGCAAGTATCTCGACAGTAAAAAGAGCCACTGTAAGCTGCAATTACCTGAAGTTGAAAAAACTGAAGAAAAAACTACCGCTAAATAATGTGCCCAAAGAATATCGGTTACAATTTGCTAGACAGCATGTGACATAGGACATTCAAATAAGAGGTCATATTAATAACATGCGTACTACGGTGTTTAGTGACTAAGAGACATTTATTTTAAATGGCGCAGATCGCTACAATCGATTTAGAATTTCAAAGTGCACATACATACAAGTCTCTGTTACAATCAGCTTCCCTACAGTAAATGATATTTTTGGACAGATTCCATGGATTATACAGCAAGATAATGCTCCCATTCATAATACCAGAGTTGCAGATGAATTAATTTCAAACTCAAATGTTCGTCTTCTTAATTGCCCACCTTATTCTCCCGACCTAAACATAATTGAAAATTGTTGGGGTTGGCTTCCCCGCAAGGTGTATGAAGGAGGAACTCCTGGAATGCGATTTCATTGGATTATTTAACAGCACTTTATGAATCAATAAAAAGCCGTATATTTGAAGTTATTTTAAACAGGTAGCACCCACTATTAAAACGTCGACAAAATTATAAATAAACTAAGTCTTAGTGGTTCTTATTATTAAATAATAAAGTAAAAAAAAATAAAGTAATAATAAAAAAAAAATAATAAAGTAAAAATAATAAAACAGAAAAATTTATATTATTTGTTGTCTATTTTTGGAAAATGTCCTTTATAATACTGTAGCAGAAAACTTTACTGTTGATGTTATTATTGCTGTAGTCTTAAGAAAATGCCCTTTCCGATGGTAGTAACATTTTAGCTGTTGACAAAAAATGTAAAACCTGAAGGGTTCTAATTATTTGATCGAGAATGTATGAATATTTTGGAAAATAATATATTGGCTAACTCGACAAATTAAACTACAAATAAAACAGTCAAAATCTTTAACAAATCCACAAATCCCATGAATCAATAATATATTCAACCAATAATGGTTTGGGATTCAAATTTTAAAAAACACGTATAGGAAGGAGCATCCTCAAATATATGTTAAGTTAGGACAGAGGCAGCATTTATTCCTCGAACTAACAGTAGGCTGTTTAAATTTCCAATGATGTAGCGAAATATCACAAATAATTCGAATAATTTCGATTATTAAAAAAATAAAACTACATGAAAAAAAAATAAATCACTGCAATCGGTCGCAGTGATATTACATTTATACTAAGTACCCAATCATCGGTTAGCTGTCAACAAACACATTGCTCGAGGCAAATGTTACCTGATTCTTTAAGAAGCACATCTCCGATTCTTTGGAAATGCTGCAAGGACTGAACTTGGCTATCGAAACCGCAGAAGGATAGGACGACGAAGACTGTTGCATTGCATCTGACAAATAAGTCTATGGACGTATGGCAACGAAACAGTTACAACGTGTGCCGCGACTGAGCTGTACAGGTGGCTGAGAAGGGAGGAAACTCGACTATTTAGAAAGAAAAAATTACAGTGGTAGTAGAGAAAGAGTGAAAAGATTGAAATAACCAGGATGAACAATGAATCCCGAACATTTTTTACAGGGCAAGAGCATCGAATAACGGATGACAAATCAGCGGTATGTGCTTAAAATGTGGAGAGACTACTTGTCAGCACTACTCCACTCAGATTCTTCCACCGAAGATCAGGAGGTAACGATTGTGGGTTTCGATGTAGATTGGAACCCAGCCAAGGCGAGATTAGAACGGTAATATCCCGGCTTAAGAATAATAAACCCGCTGGTGTGGATGGGCTACCCGATGAGCTTCTAACGGCCGGTGGCGAAGGACATACATCAACTTATATGCGATATATAGTTTGGAGTCTCAGTGTATTATGTCCTGTATTGAAAAAGGGTGATCCAACTATCCAACTATCTCAAACTAAGTATCTCGGTATCAGTCTTTTAACCATCGCGTATAAGATATTGTTGAGCGTATTATGTGAAAGAATAAAGCCAATTGTTGAACATCTGATTGGACCTTAGCAGTGTGGTTTTCGACCGGGCAAGGCCATGAATATTCACGCTACCCCAAATCCTGGAAAAGACCCACGAAAAGCAAATTGATACATACCACCTTTTTGTCGATTACAAATCTGCTTTTAATAGCCGCATACGGGGAAAACTGTACGAAAATATGACTGAACTTGGGATTCCGGCAAAACTGATACGCATCTGTAGAATGACGCTGACCAACACCAAATCAGTAGTGAAAGTGGGGAAAGACCTCACTGAACCATTCTGTACCAAGCAAGGACTGAGACAAGGCAACACACTTTTCTGCAATCTCTTCAACATCTTAATGGACATAATAATGAGAAAAGCTGCAGTGAATACGAACAACACCATTTACACGAAAAGCCATATGTTGGCTTAGGCATAGACGTAGACATCATTGGAAGAAATTTGCGAGAGGTTACTTCAGTATTTGCTGTTAATGAACGCAAGACAACATTTATGGTGTCAACAACTAGACAAACCTCTCCACTTGGTCAGCACTTGAACGTTGACGACCGATTTAATTTTTAAGTGTTAGGTCAATTTATCTACCTCGGATTCGCCGTTGACAAGGACAACAACGTGTCAGCCTGGAGATTTACATAATTTTAGATTTTACATAAAAAATAAGTAAGTGTTTAATTTTTTTTCTAATGATTCTGAAAGGTATCTTAAATGCCTTTACAACAAGTACTAGTTCAGAACTTAGCAATTTTACCCTAGTACCCTCCAACCAGCAATCCGAAAATTTTCAAACCGCTGCCATTTCAGCCCTTGCATTTTCGGGGATGGTCGTAGATAGATATATTTCCATGAAATGAGCCAAGGAATGCGCGGTTGAAATTTGTCCAGTCGTGATTGAACCACCCTGTATATGAAACACATTTCGCAAATTTAATGAATCGAGCTTCACTGCTCTAGTCCGTATAGTGTAAATACCGCACTACCGTTTCACTACTTAATAGTTCCAATTTCTAAAAGTTTTCCAAAATTGCACGATCCTAGATTAAATGTTTTGCCGGTGCTTGATTTTTTATGAGTGTCTTGTACTAGTTAAATTTGGATATTCTTCCTGGCTATATAAGTAAAAACATAGTTTTTAAAGTTACAAGAGGCTATCATTACATCTTGAATATGGTCAAACCTTCCACACCAAATACAACA
Source organism: Phaonia tiefii (assembly GCA_963931995.1). Taxonomy (NCBI): domain Eukaryota; kingdom Metazoa; phylum Arthropoda; class Insecta; order Diptera; family Muscidae; genus Phaonia; species Phaonia tiefii. The sequence goes on along the minus strand of OZ008370.1, from coordinate 88,122,939 downwards.
AATTTAAAGAGTTTTACAATTGTAGTTACGCCAAAACAAATACAGAATGCCCCTTCTTGTTTGGTCAATAAAATGTTTGTTTTTCTGAAAATACCAGATCATGCTAATTTTCATAAAAAACATTATCTCAACAAAAATTTTCCAATCAACATCAAATTTTCCGAAACATAATAGTGGAATTCATGCAGTAGAAAACCTCGAAAACTTGCACAGAAAATGTTTTTTCCTCACAACTCGACTTGAACAAATGTAGAAAAGTTTTGAGTCAATTTTGCTGAGCAAACAGCAAAAACAAAACGTCGGACATTTGTGCAAGTCGTTTTGTATGAGAGAATTATTGTTTTGATTTGACGTTTGCTGTGCAAGTTCGAGATTTCCTGTTTACAATACTCCTATTATGGTTGGTCAATACTTGTCATTAAAACTTAAAGTGACGTCTCGTTACATATTTTCAAATCACAACCAGTGTTGTCAATTTAGGGTTTGTTTTATTGCCTTTCGTTCAAACGATTATCTAGATTCTAAATAAAAAAATTTCGAAGTAATTACACATATTTAAATTTGTGTTTGGTGATTTTATTTTGTTTACCATTTTCCTATTGAAATATTCCGCTAGTGAGATAATAACTTATGTGCAACTTTTCAACTTTAAATAAAAGAAACTCTTTATGAGAAATGGCATAAGTCAAACTGTTTCTGGTGAATAATTTTCGCAAATATCGGACAAACAAGACCAAAATTTGTTGGGGGTAATGATACTCAATTGCGACCTAAAAGGCCATTAGTCACGTTAATTTGTGGGTGCAGATATGTCATCTACCCACGTTCCACAAAAACTGGAGATACTGATGCGATGTAGTAAAATATAACTGTACGTTTCAGTGCACGACATTTGTTTCTGCAATGGTCCCCGCGACACTATTGAATTTCTCTCCTTGAAGGCATTTGTTAGAGCAGTTCCGCTCGGAATGGGTCTACAAAAAGTTGTTGTGAACATCCGATTGATGTCACACTAATTATGATTTCATTTCCAAAACACATTCACCCCTTGCAACTTATTTGCGGATACAAAGGAACATTGAAATGTAGCATTTTCTAACAGTTGTGCTCCTCTTTCAGGCAAAATAACGGGGTTTTCAATAAGAGCGCTACAAAAGTTTTTTTAAACAAAACAAAATCCGTTTTAGATACCAATGAAATTCTTTATTCCTGTGAAAGTACGTTCGATGCCATTATATATGGAACTCGATTTCTTTTGCATGGCCACCACGGGCACGCTTGCAGAAGTCCAGACGGTGAACACAATTTTCGACGTTTTTCAAGCATAAATCGGCCGATACTGCCGCAATTTCACGTTCGATATTCGTACGCAGTTCATCAATCGTCGCTGGCTTGTTGGCATAGACCATAGACTTGACGTAGCCCCACAGGAAATAATCGAACGGCGTCAAATCGCACGACCGAGGCGGCCAAACGACTGGGCCATTTCGTGAGATAACACGTTCACCAAAGTTGGTTTCCAATAAATTGATTGTGGCATTCGCTGTGTGGCTTGTGGCGCCGTCTTGTTGGAACCACATGTCCTCCAAGTCCATGTTATCCAATTGGCGCCAAAAATATTCGGTTATCATTGAACGATAGCGATTCGCATTCACAGTAATGTGGCGGTCTTGATCATCACGGAAGAAGTACGGCCCAATGACGCCGCCGGCCCATAAACCGCACCCATCCGTATTTTTTTCGGGATGCAATGATGACTCATGGATTACGTGTGGATTGCTGTCTGACCAATAACGCATATGTTGCTTATTGACGAAGCCATTCAGCCAGAAATGAGCCTCATCGCTGATTGTTGATGCCTCTTAAAGTTGGCCTCTTAAAGTTGAGGCCACTGACTCCGAATTTCGGTAGTAAATTTTAATAATTTCGACTCGTTGTTGGCTCGTATATCTTTCCATGATGAAATGGCAAACCTTACTGAAAAGAAATGTCAGAAGACCGGGAAAAAATATGGCGTCGTTTGCTGTCCCTATCGATTTACTTTTGTAGCGTCTCTGTTGAAAAACCCTTTATGTGACCCTGCTAATAAAACCCACGTAGTGTGTCATACTTCTTTTTGTGGCTTTGGAAGAATTGAGGAAATTGCAGTCTAGTCATATGATGTATTTAAGAATGCCTGCCAATGAAAACATACGTGATGTAAGCAAAATTAAAATAAAAGCATAAATCAGCTTAAAAACCATTTATTTTTTCCAGAATTTATTTTTGTATATGGAGCCACGAGGCGCGCCAAAAATCATCAGCGAAATCTTGAATGGCAATACGGAGCTCTGTAGAAAACATTTGCGAGTGCAATACAATTCTTTTAAAACAATTGTAGAGTACATTCCAACAAAACCTCACGGCTGGACGATAGATTTGGAAGTGTTATGTTTCCTCTTTTGGATGGCCAGTGGATGCAGTTACAGAGATGCTGGATGTTTTATGGGGTTTAGTCGTCATGCCGCAAGGGACATTATCCATAAAATGCTAGATAATGCACTTAAAAACTGGCCATTAAACGATTACAAAAAGTAAACAATTTGTGTTCCAAGATGGATTCAATAAGGTGGTGGGAGAAGTAAATGTTGGTTCTGGTGGATGGTCAACTTCGTTTTTAATATGGCCTGATTAAAATGAAAATTCAACTAAAACTCACTTATAATTGTATATCTTCTACATATATTTCATTTTGAACAATACGAACACAATTATTTAAACAACATTTAACAATTTACTTTGACCAAAGAAATGAAACAAAATCAATCAGCTGTGATTTTGCTACCACCTTACTAAATACATTTGTTGTTCAACAAATGTCGTTGTCAAAATTTTGAGTAGCCCTGGGGATAGTCTAATTTTTGACAATAGAAATTCACCACGCAAACGTTAAAATTTGGTTCGATGCCAAATATTTGAACCAATCCGCCCACAGCCTAAGTATGTGAAATGGGCACCAGGCTACATGTGTAATTTAATGAAAAGCAAAAAAACCGAAAAAACAACCGGTTTTTGCCAAAATTAAAATCCGAAAACCGGTTTCTTAAAAAATTCATTTTTCGAACAAACCGAAAACCGTTTTCCCGAAAAATTCATTTTTCGAACAAACCGAAAACTGGCTTTTATAAAATGCTTATTTTTTTGACACTCTAGTCATTCTACATTGTCCTCTAACAATTATTTTTATAATCATATAGATGTTGAACCCAATGTATCTTTGGAAAGCCATTCATTTGAATAGTGCCGCGAGTTCCTTCTAACCTTTTTGGGAACTGTAACTAATATTAATACTTCCATTTGTACATCCATCCTTTCTAATGCCGAAATTTTCGCTCAATTTCAGGCCCCAAGCATGACTTCCCATTAGGAGTATACATACGTATTTGTGTGCAGCCACTGCTGTGACAAATTAATTAATCCGTCTGCTCCCTGTGGATATGATGCCTGTGTACTAAGCATTGTCTCTTACACACATACTCACTCCGACTTGATGAAGTTTCAATAGTCTTGTGCTCTTCTTTGTATTCTATTTGTAAACAGTTGGCATTTACTGCAACACCACCACCATACCATCATCATCTTCATAGTCATCACCATCCTTATGGTCATTATCTTTCCATATAGTGTATTCACATTGATTCCTGGCATAATTTGTATGTATATGTATTCGTGCCTGTGGCATAGGTTTTGTTCCTTGGTCATTGAGTTACTCTAACCGCTGCTTACTAACAAATCATTTGCAATTAGCAACGTAAGCTCGATGCGGCTCCTAGTGAATTATTCGGTTCATCCTGTAATAATGTTTATTTACCTATGTACGTTAGTGGCTACACATGTCGTTTGATAAAGTACACGGAACTATACGATTAGCAAAAGGATCGAGTGGATTGGGTATGGTTGATATTAGTTTAATATATGAAATTCATATTCTGTACGTATACACACATTTCTCCGTGGCCCATGATAAATTTCAAGAAAATGTGCAATAATCAGACGCACCGAAGGATTATCAAAATGATAATGCAATATGGAAAGCGAACCCTCAATAAAATTGTTCTACATTAACCGCCTTATTCATGAAAAGTTGTAAGGAATTTGAGAGACGTTTTTTGTGTGACAAATCGTCTCTCAAGCCTCTCAGAACCTTTTATGAATAAAAAATAAATAAATAACTGGTTTCCCATTACATCCCTTGAAGGGACAGGGGATAACTTCTCACAATCGCTGAGCTGTGCGCTTTCCAGTTTTCACTCACTGATTTGGACCTACAGTTTTAAACCGATTCCGAACGGTTATGTTGAGAAGCTTTTTATGAATAAGGCTGTAAAATTTTAAACACATCCCAATTTGCACAAACACGGATGCAGATCCGTTTCGAACTCGTTACGAGTCCGTAAAATCATAACAAATTAAATGTGAGTTCTGGAATTAATTTCGAACCCGTTACGAGTCCTTAAAAACCTAAAAAAGCCAATCAGTGAAATTCATGTTATTTCCAAAAAAACGAATCCGAAACGGATTCGAATATGAATTCTATGTATAATTCTTCAAAAAATATGAAATTTCATGATCTGCACGCATGGACCTGATGATGTTTGTACTGTCATGATTTCTTTGTTGCTGAAGGCACTCTAAATTGTTTGGTCGCCGTTTGTTAGTATGTTTGTCGTTTATAATCCAATATAAAAAAAATTTGCAATTACGTTGAGGCTGAAAGCGCAAAAAAGAAAATCCTCTTAATTTTCGTTTTATGCAAAAACAGAGTGACAGATTTTGAAGAGCTACCATTTATTCCTCACTGATGGCACATGCTTTTTTCAACATATATAAGATTTTACAACATCATTACTATCATCCACAAAAGGATTAGAACGGTTTCCTTTTATGCTGAAAAAGTTATAGCCAAAAGAGTTGAACAACTTTCGAAAGTCACATGCAAAATAAGGGTAAATTAGGCTACACGTTACCTCAGTAGACCACATTAACAGCATAATTATAAAACTTTAGGATGTTGGCGTGGTTAAACTCGTCGTTTTGAAAATTATGCCAGTTTCAGAAATATTATATATTGCTCATAAAGTGGTTAAAAGCCTGAGTGACATGGAATCGTACTATACCGTAGATTTGCCCACATCTTCATGAGAAATATCCAACGATCCGATGTCAACACAGGACATAATATAAGTAAAATCATTGGCATTTAAAAATGGATAATTATTTGAAAAGTTAGACTCAAAGAAGGCTTTAAACAAATTAACGGATTCCTGTGTCGAATTGGACACTATATTATTAGGAATTGGAGAATTATTATTTTTAGACTTACAGTGCTATTCTCGACCGAGTGACAAGCGTATTAGCCGTGACAGTAATTAAATTAGTGACAAGAACTTCAATTTGCTATTCTGGATGTCAAATGAAAGCTCTTTTTGTTTTATTTGACAATGATAGTTATAACGTTCTCAATAGCACATGACAATAAAAATGTTGTGTAAATAAACAGCGGAAAATTAGGAAAATGGCTATATCTCGCTAATGGAGTGTCCAATCGAAAAATTAGTTAATTTATAACGGTTCAAAAGGGTTTTTGAAAAGTTGAAAAAAATTTTGGCGATATTGAAAAACAATTTAAATTTAAATTTACGACTTGAGCCAAGGTTTCTAAAAATCTTGGAAACGCGGAAATTGGTTAATTTGTAGTTTGGACTCTCCGTTTAAAGAATATTTGTATGTAGCAATTTTTCCAATTTGAAATAAGTAGGGATGAGATGTCAATGCACTCCAGGTTTTTTCTCCAAAGTCTAAAAGTAATTGCACTAATCATCTTGACGAATCAAACAATTTGCAGAAAAACCACATTGACTAGTTGGAGCATATTTTTTGCTTCATTTCTCTAAATGCTTAATTTTCTCAAAATGCATATTTTTTTTGCATATTTAAAAAAACTATGTCTATCTATGTATAACAAAATTAGGCAAAAGTGTCAGTCCTCGGCAGAGGCTCAAAATTACGCCAAGAAATTGGTGGAAAATATTAGAATATGAAAAATTTAAAACTTCCCATGGAACCCACTCGGTACAAAAAAGGGTTGCGAGGACTATGTGGTGGTTTTTATAAAACGCCTCAAAATAAACCAAAACAAATATATAACAGTTTTTGAAAACTCGATTAGCTATCGAGTCAAACGCCGGCTTCGTTTCCGATTCACAAGACCCCCTATATCGTGGTAAATTAGGGTTATCTAACGCACCACAAAACTAAAGCCATCATTATAACTGCGAAAAGAATGCCTTTTATTTCAGTAACAACACTAGCCTGTTTTTAGCCGCACCTAACTAGATGGCTCCTTATTTTATACGCTGTAAACCTCATATATCCGAGTGATATAAAAATAATTTTTCGCTTTCTTTATTTTTATATAATTTGCCAATTAAACTTTATTGACAACGTATTGCTGAACTTCCAATGTGGTGATTTTTTTTGTTGCCGTGTGTAATAACAAATTTTAAAATACATATTTTTAAATGAATTTGTTTTAATTTTTAGGCCAATTTTGATCTTTTACAAGCATGTCTTATGGCCAGTTTCACAGTTTAAACTCCATTTCTCAATTTAAATGCCCGATGCTGGTCATTTAAATGTCATTTAATATGAACAATTTCAGTAAGCTTTTAAATGACGAGACGAAACTCGCCCTAAGGCGCAAATTGTTCAAACATAAATGCATGAAAATCCCATCCCTAGTAATAAGAAGTTGTTAGACAACGGTGTTGCCAGATTGAAAATTTATGAATTTCAATTGTTTTCAATAAACACAAAAGCTCTTCATAATGTATTTATTAGTTTTGGTAACAATGAAATTATTTTTAAACCAAAAAAGCTTTACAGTGCTATTCTCGAATTCATGACAACCGTCATTCATGAGTTTATTGTCATTGAATTCTTGTCATCGGCATTTCAATTACCTATTCTGGTATTGCTGTGACAAGTTGAAAGCTTTTTTGTTTTAAAAATAATATCATTGTTACCAAAACTAAAACCTACATGATTAAGAGCTTTTGTGTTTGTCGAAAACAACTGAAATTCATAATTCTCAATCTGGCAATACCTTTACCTAATAAATACTTATTACTAGGGATGGGGTTTTCATGCTTCATTGTTGAGCAAGATGCTCCTAAGGGCGAGTTTCACACAAGTCATTTAAAAGCTCAATTTAAAAGCTCACAGACATTTTTCATATTAAATGACATTTAAATGACAAGCGTCGGGCATTTAAACTACATTTAAATGGAGAAATTTTTACTGTGAAACTGGCCATCAGACATGCTCGTAAAAGATCAAAATTTACCTAAAAATTTAAACAACTGCATATAGAAATATGAACATTGAAAATTCAGCAATACATTGTCAATAAGGTTTAATTACCAGTGTACGACGGTGCTTACAACTTGGAAAAGACGAAATTAGAGAAATATAAAGAACACGAAAATTTTTATATCAGGCTTACAGCGTCGAAAATACGGGTCCATTTAGGCGCGGCCAAAATCAGGCAAGTGTGGTAATTGAAATGAAATGCGTCATCTGGGGACTTAAATAACCATATTTTCAACGATATAGGGGGGTCTTGTGAATCGGAAACGAAGCCGGCGTTTGATCCGATTACTAATCGAGTTATCTAAAATTATTATATAATTTTTTTGGCTTATTTATATTTTATTTTTGGCCTTCTACAAAGATGTACATGAAACCAGCAAATCGTCCTCGCAATCATTCAAGAATTTCTAAATTGTTCATGTTCTAGTATTTTCGACTAATTTCTTGGCGTAATTTTGAGCCACTCCCGAAGACTGAAAATTTTACCCAATTTTGTTATACATAGACATAGTTTTTTTTAAATATGCAAAAAAAAAATATCCATTTAGAGAAAATAAAGCATTCATCATAAAATGCAAAAATATGCACCAACAAGCCAATGTGGGGTTTCTGCAAAGTGTGTGATTCGGCAGGATAATTTGTGTAATTACTTTTTGACTTTTGAGAAAAAACCTTGATTGCATGGAAATTCCATCCCTACTTATAACCAATTAGAAAAATTGCTACATAAAAATATTCTTTAAACGAAGAAGCCAAACAACAAATTAACCAATTTTCCGTGTTTCCAAGGGTTTTAGAAAACTTTGTTCAATTCACATCGTAATTTTTTTTCCAAAATCGCCAAATCTTTTTAGCATATGTATGCTTTTCTAAAATCCCCGGAAATTGGTTAATTTATCGTTTGGGAACTGCGTTTACGAGATATAGACATTTTTCTAATTTTGTGCTGTTTATTTACTCAACATTTTTATTGTCATGTGCTATTGAGAACGTTATAACTATCATTGTCAACTAAAACAAAAAGAGCTTTCAACAGGAATGGCAAATTGAAGTTCTTGCAACAAATGTATTTACTATCACAGACAAATACACTTGTCACTCGGTCGAGAATAGCACTCTTACAGCCTGTTTTTCTAACTATCTTCAAACAGCAGGCGTGCAATTGCTAGACAAGCAATCAGGTTTTCAATTGAGTTCATTGTTGCTTTTCGCTTGGGCATAAAAGCTCAATTTCTTGGTTGTGTTCCTGTCAAAGAACAATATTACCTTCATGTTTTTATTGGCATTTCTTAAAGCTTTTTCATACAAATATATGCTAAACGGGGGTAACCCTAGCCATCAGCTGTAAAATCAACAACAGCTGATCCTAGGTATTAAAAAATAAATAAACAAACGAAAATAAACACAATTGTTTGCTTTTTTAACCAATTTAAAATGATTTCCTCCGTTGCACTCGGTTTCCTATTACAACTACGGAAAATGATGATAGAGAAAGTCGCCTAAGCCGTAGGATTTTGCGTGATTGAAATGAAAACACATCAATATAACCCACACGAACAATTTTTTACGATTGTCTATTTTGACGTTTAACATTGTACGTTGTTGACTTATGTGAACCTACATTTTGACGATAACTAAAAGATTTTGTGTTTACACTCAAAAAAAAAGTTTTCAAAAACCGAAAATGAAATTCGTTTGGCTCTAGACGTGCGATGAGAGAAAAAACAAGTTACAAAAACAGGCCGTTAATCTTGTCACTGCAATTCCAGAATAGGTAATTGAAACGCCAATGACAAGAATTCAATGACAAGAAACTCATGAATGGCGATTGTCATGAATTCGAGAATAGCACTGTTAAATGTAATGCCAGAAACGATTTGGATTATTCTTTAATGCCTCATCATAGACCAAAATATACTGATTATACAGGAATTTATTTAGAAAATTAAATTCCCTCATATAATGAATAAAGAGATTTTCATCCGTAATGCTATTGGAAGCCTTAAAGCTATTATAAAATTTATTTCTTAAATTTTTTACACTTTTTATGCCCTTAGTGTACCAAGGTAGTTTATGAACTTTGGGTTTAACTCGCGATATATTGTCATTCACAATAGCCTGAATCCGCTTAATAAATTCTTCAAAACAAACGGCAACAATATCGCTTACTTAGAATTGCATCCAACCAATTCCTCCAATTAGTGAATTAAGTAACTCAAAATTATAAGAATTATAATCATAATCCACTATTAACGGGTGAAATTGAGACCTAGCAAATTCAAAAAATTTCAGGTTAATGCAAATTGCAGAATGGTGCACAGTTGCAGACGAAATAGGAAAATCACATTCAACAAGTGAAGATTTCATGTCACAGCTAACAAAAACTAATGGCCAGTTTCACAGTTGAAAATTCTCCATTTAAATTAACTTTAAATCCCGATGTTTGTCATTCAAATGTCATTTAATATGAAAATTTTGTGTGAGGTTTTAAATTGAGCTTTTAAATGACGAGTGTGAAACTCGCCCTAAGTCCAATAAACGATTTAAATTATTAAAAATTGTATCAACTTGCTTGCAAACCAATACTAAAGAGAGAATCGATGAAGTGCATTTCAAACGCCTTATTAACATTACTAGGAACAAACTTTCCTAACTCGAATCAATGATAAGCCGAAAATTGCCATACAAGTAGTTTGTTATTATGTCAGTTACGTCATCGACCAAAAAAGAAAATATTTTTGATAAACAACGTTCAAATAATATTTTCGTAGATGGGTGAAATTTTACACCGATTTAAAAATAATTTCATTCTTATGAACAACCTACAAATATTGTAGCTGATATGTGCATTTTTTGTATCACAGGATTTTCAATTAAAATTTTTTTTCACTTTATGAACTTTTTAATTGAATTTCAAAATTATTTTTTCCTGTGCAGATATGCAAGGTAGGCAATTGTCTCTTAGAGTACTAGGTCAAGGTCAACGAGCTCCGTTTTGTATTTGACTGTGAAATTATTCTTAGTATGCACTAGGTGACTCCAGGGTGACCCAAAAGTGTCCTGAAAATCATGGAAAAGCCACTTAAGATCGCATAATGCCGGTGCCATCTCTCGCACGAATTCATGTGCAGTTTTCATGACTGTAAATGACTAACTATCCATAGTACGGTTATGCTTAACAATTTAGGGTTAATGAACTAGTTTTGTTAACGTAAATATTTTTATGAAATTTTTCGCCTTAAAAATAGAGCCTCTTTGTATTTGAATTGAGGTAATTAAGGTCCAAAATTCATTAAAGAATATTTATGGCCTTTGATTGGAGGTGGAAAAGGAAGTGTGACCGAAAACTAAATCACTCAGAGACCTGACCAAAGCATAAATGTGCAGTACTTCTGACGTCAGACTTAGCCGCGAATGATAAAAGACAAAAAGGAATGTCAGAAGTAAAGAAAAAAACGATATAAGTGAAATCATCACTTACGAATAACGATGCCATGATGAAAGTTGTACGCAATGAAATGAATGGTCAAATGGTCCAAGTGCGTAGAACTTACTGGACATTACACTTCGGAAAATAATATTTTCCCATTACATCTCATGAGGGTATAGGGGAGATCTTCTCACAATCAGTCAACTGTGCGCTTTTCAATTTTCACTCACTGTTATACACCGGTCCCGAACGGTTTTTTGAGAAGCTGTTTTATGGCTTAGTACGAGATAGTCAGCGAGGAGGCCGTCGTCGAAACAAATATTAGGTGGTCAGAGCAGGGACCGAACCCACGTTCTCTCGCACAACAGCCGCTCACACTAACCGTTGCATCACCGGGGCGGCTGTTACGGCATGTAAATCCGATTAGGATCGGTTTATGAAATTGGAGGTAATTTTATTTAGCCATAGTTTTTGCCTAGTCAAAATCTGACCCCAGAATCGAGTTGACAGGGAATTGAGTATTTAAAAGATATTGAGCATATTCCCACTACAGGGAAACAAGTGCCCAGAAGAGCACCTGAGCTATTTTATCGTCGTGCTGTCTGGCTCCTGTCTCATCTAGTGATTAACAGAAGAGCATGCACCAGTTTTTTTTTTGTCGGTCAGGCATATCTATTTATCTTGATAATTGTAACAGCATGTTGGCCATCACAGAGCTTCTCTTGGCACCCACGCATGGGGCTGCACTCAACTCTTTCCACTCAACGACACATTTACCAGGTAAACCAGGACTGCCTAACGACGTCATTATATTCAGAGCAGATATTCGTGCCATACCCCCAAGGAACTATCAATGGTGAACTTGAAATCAGACCGCGCTTCGGTAGTGTCCATTAGGGTGGCAATGAAATGTATGGAGGAAAATATATTTTCGAGTTTAAATAAACCCCAGGCGGATTCTTGTTCCTTACGGTCTAAATCTAACCTGTTGAAAATTTGAGCCGAATCGAACAACTCTAAGCCGTGCCGCATTTTAGTCAAAGTTTTCGGATTTTGGCATTTTGTGTGAAAATTCGTATGCACTAGAAAATCTTCACTCCTTGGTGCATTTGAAAAACAAAAATGCACATTGATTTAGTTTAACCTGAATATAAACTGGATAAAGTTTGGCTAGGATGGGTTTCAGCCAATGACTGAAGGTATGGAAAACGCAAAAATTGTTCAAGCAATAATGCTCAGTTTTCACCAAATATATCCCACAGACGAGGATGGGAAGATCCCGGAGATTTGATGATGCTTGAGAAACTTGTACTAAGTTTCAAGGGTGAGAATTAAATAATCCATACTCCGATGGCTAAACAACGGGTTGGGAACATTTGGGGAGAGCACTAAAAAAATTTCAACGCAGCACGAACTTCCTGCGAGATATTTAAAGTCCTCCTGGAACCAGGAAGAGTACGTAACATACATATATACTGGCATAGGTGAATTGTTGCCTATACTTTCACCCTTCTTTGTGAATTTCCCTAAATAAAAACTGCTCTCAGGGACAGTGAGCTAGCTGTACCGCTTTTGTTAACAGGCTCACTAATTAGAACCACTATTTTTACACCGCAGGACTTTTTGAGAGGCTTGTTGTTGGGTAATTACACGTCAGTGAAATGGAAGATGGTCAATACTGTAATTGTAGTAACATGCTTAATACGCCTCGACCTAAGATAACTACACAACAGTATGGGGCAATTTCGCTCACGAAATATGCTAAAGTTTGGATCATCCGAAGAATTAGAAGCGCCAATAACTTTAGATGAACTCTACCCCTTACAAAAATGCAACAATGATTTCAGCTTGACACCCACAAAAAATTTTAACCTGGTTGTATTATAAACTTACTTGGTCCACAAATATTGAAGTCAAAACCAGATCAGCGCCTTCATAGCCACTGTAAAAATTTCAAAATGGCGGATCCAATAAGGTGGCAAAAAATTCTAAAAGTGTTGCGAACCTTCAAAAAGATTTGTACGCAGATTATTTAGAGGCCGCTGAACCTATTTCGTTGTTCTTTAATCTACAACTCAAAATGGTGGCGAAAAATTCTACAAATTTCAGATTATTTTGAGAGATCGCTGAATTGCCATCCAAACTAAATGTCTAAATGGCGGCTACTAAATTTATTTTGAGAGATCGATGAATTCCCATCAAAAATAAATGGCGGCTACTGGGTTCAGGGCTGCCACCCAGAATAAATGGCAACCATAAACAAAGTATGACAAACAAAACTTTCGCCCTGTATACCTACTTTCCCTCAATGGGACCACAATCGAAAATATTTTTCGCAATATTGTAGCCGCCATTTTGAATTTTAATACAACTTTATTGACGGGTAGCATGTCTTGTAGAATATTTTGCCGCCATTTTGAAATACTGAGAGTTGACCGTGGTGGCGCTAATCTTACTTCGAATTCAATAACAACGGCCCACAAAAAGCTTTTAAAACAGCCAGGTTAGTTTTTTTTTGTGTTATAATCTGTAATCTATATTGCATTCTAAGGAGGGGTATAGTTCATCTAAACTTTTGGTCTCTTCGGCAAAAACTCTCCGGATGGTCCAAGTTTTATAGTTTTTGTTGAGCCACACTAAAAAGTTATTGCTGCATACAAAATACCCCACCTTACTACATTTTTGATTCGTACGGAAGTCTCTTGATTTATAAATTATTGTGTTTTAAAACAAACTCTGTCCTTACTACAATCCTTTATAGTCCAACCCAATTTCAATAACCGTAGTTTTTATTTAAAACTACTCGTAATATGCCTATATATCATTTTATCTAAAAACTTTACAAAATGTACTAGTGGCCAAAAAACTTCATACGTAAATATCAACTCACCTTTATAGTCCCTTAAATTAATGACATTAAAAGCAATTTGGACAAAAGTTTTGATTAGACCATCAGCTATGAGTACAACTGCGAGGATGTATAGAACACATTCGAATGTTTGTATTACTGACAGTAAAGGGAAATAAATTGACAGAAATTACACATTGCAACACCAAACGATCAGCATTTTTATTGAAGGTATGAACGATAATGACAACGGCAATAGAACGTACATAGAAAGAACGACTCCATCTTTGGCTACTGTTGTAGTTGAAGGCAACTGAAATCGTAGATTCAACATAATTGCCACACACAGATCAATGATGAAAAGTAGATGCATTTACCTCCAGCACACTTGAGTACAAACGGAAACTCAAATGTTCCCAATGCATTTCAGAGACGTCAGACCTCCTACTACCATGATAGTGCAAAATGTTTTCATGTATACATGTAAAGAAAAACAGACCTGTACAAAGCCTATCAAATGGATTTGAGTACTAACAGTGGTGCTGAAAACGTACATTGGGACAAAAATGTTGTGTTATTGATTAAACAAGTTCTTTGATTTTTATTAAACTATACAGTTTTTAAATGTTTTAAAATGTGTAAAATTTATCGCAGTTATTTTCAGTTTATGTCTGCATTAAAAAGGTTGTCCAAATATTCACGCATTCATTTGAATTTCGTGTCTACATGGTAGAGCGTTTTTGCTGATAGTTCAGGGTAATGAAAATGGAACTCTAAATGAAAGAAAACCCCGTTTTCATTGGTGGGGTATAAAGTACAGGGCGGCTGATGAAAGCCGCTACCAAAAAAAAAATTTTTTTTTTTTTTTATTTAATGAATCTGGTTAATTTTTTTTTATTTTGCAGATTGATTTTTAAATTTAACCAAAATGGATGACTGGGACACTGAAACAAGAATTTACATTGTCCGCCGCTATCACGCACTAGAGTCGGTAGTTTCGGTCCAAAGAGAGTATCTATAGGCGGACGTTTGGCGGCAATCCTCCGAGCAGATGGACAATAATGAGACTTGTTAAAAATTTTGCTGAACATGGGACAGTCAACAGAAGACATTACCTTCGAAACCCTTCAGTTCGGACGGAGGAAACAATCGCTGTTGTAGCTGCTGCCATACAAAACAACCCAAGAGTTTCGACAAGAAGCTTATCTGCTCAAATGGTTATAAGCAGACAGTGAGTGATTGCAAGCAAATTATGCACAAAGATTTGGACTTACTCCCATACAAAATTCAAATGGACAACAAACTGAACGCGGCAGACTTCCCGATTCACTTGGAATTTTGCCAGTAGATGCTTCAAATGGTGGAAGAGGACGGAAACATGTTGAACTGTCTTTTCATGTCTGACGGGGCCCATTTTGGTTTAAACGGCAACATAAACAAATAAAATTGTCGAATATGGAGTGTTACGCAACGCTGGAAGTTGTGAAGGAAAAATTTGGCGACTGTATGATCCTACGGCGAGCGTTTTCCAGTGGCCGCCGCGATCATGAGACTTTGCCACCCCTTGATTATTTTGTCTGGTGCTACGTCAAGTCCCTCATCTGCGCTAACAAGTCTACCACTTTAGACGAGCTACCGGCCAAAATTCGAAGTCACTGCCAGAATAATGGCGGATATATT
Organism: Phaonia tiefii; assembly: GCA_963931995.1. Lineage (NCBI taxonomy): Eukaryota > Metazoa > Arthropoda > Insecta > Diptera > Muscidae > Phaonia > Phaonia tiefii. The sequence goes on along the minus strand of OZ008370.1, from coordinate 88,107,571 downwards.
TTTACAATTTTTACGAACGCATGAAAGAGCTAACTAAGTCTTATGGTTAAATATCAAAGGACTCAGGAGTTTTTGCGAACAAAAACGCGGCCTAGAAATACGCGTGATCCGCAAAGGAACTGGATGATCTCTACCGCCGTAGCAAGTAGATTGTAAATTGGGTTTAACTACGGGATGTTCCAAAATGCACGTAATATTGAATTGTAATTGCATTGTTCTCGTTATGTATACCATATGGCACCGTCTTGTTGAGATCACATGTCGTCCACATTCACATCTCGCAATTTAGGAACAACCAAATAAGATTATCCTGTCGTCAAGGAACAGCAATAACTGTTAATGCCCGGCCCGACGCATTTTCGAAAGTAAACAGTTCGATGTTGGCTCCAGCCAAATATTTACACCAACCAATGAATGTTGATCAACAACAACTCCTGTATTTTCTGAACCTAAAATGCAACAACTTTGACGAGAACCGAAGCATCAAAATTAAAATGGGCCTCAGGGCGGAAGACGATATTGTTTGAAATCGCTTCATTGTTTATATACAGGGTGGCTGATGAATATTGCTACAGTACGAAATTCAAATAACTTTTTTTTCCGTGTATGGAATTCATTTTTCTTTTATTCATGTTAAAGCTCATTAAATTTTATTAACCATAGCTTAATTAGATTTAAAAATAATGGAATTTAAATGCTCATTACTGCTTGGAGAGTTGAGACAGGACTGGCCGCAATTCTTTCTCGAGTGGATTGCTTTAGTTCATTCAAATTTGTTGGTTTTGCTTTGCAGACTTCCTGTTTGCAATAACCCCACACGAAAACCTATCGATGTCTCCTTCGAAATTTGGAAAAAACGGGTTTTTCAATAAGAGCGCTACAAAAGTTTTTTTAAATAAAACAAAACCGGTTTTAGATACCAATTAAATTCTTTATTCCTGTGAAAGTACGTTCGATACCATTATGCACGCTTGCAGAAGTCCAGACGCTGAACCCAATTTTCGACGGTATTCAAGCATAAATCGGCCGATACTGCTGCAATTTCACGTTCGATATTCGTACGAAGTTCATCAATCGTCGCTGGCTTGTTGGCATAGACCATATACCTGACGTAGCCCCACAGGAAATAATCGAACGGCGTCAAATCGCACGACCGACGCGGCCAGTCGACTGGGCTATTTCGTGAGATAACACGTTCACCAAACTTGGTTTCCAATAAATTGATTGTGGCATTCGCTGTGTGGCTTGTGGCGCCCTCCTGTTGGAACCACATGTCCTCCAAGTCCATATTATCCAATTGGGGCCAAAAATATTCAGTTATCATTGAACGGTAGCGATTCGCATTCACAGTAATGTGCCGGTCTTGATCATCACGGAAGAAGTACGACCCAATGACGCCGCCGGCCCATAAACCGCACCAAACCGTTTTTTTTTTTTTGGATGCAATGATGACTCATGGATTACGTGTGGATTGCTGTCTGACCAATAACGCATAATTTGCTTATTGACGAAGCCACTCAGCCAGAAATGAGCTGATTGTTGAGGCCTCTTAAAGTTGAGGCCACTGACTCCAAATTTCGGTAGTAAATTTTAATAATTTCGACTCGTTGTTGGCTCGTATATCTTTCCATGATGAAATGGCAAACCTTACTGAAGACAAATGTCAAAAAAGCGGGAAAAAATATGGCGTCGTTTGCTGTCCCTATCTATTTACTTTTGTAGCGTCTCTGTTGAAAAAGCAGTTAAATATGGCCCCATGATGCCGCCATGCCATAAACCGTAACAAATGGTCAATCTTTGTGGATGCAGTGATGCTTGGTGGAACACTTGTGTTTTGCGTTCGCACCAATAACAGGAATTATGATTGCTAACAAAGGCCCTGAGCCAAAATTTAACCTCTTCCAAGAAGATGATTTTTTGGGCCAAAACCGGATCTTCGCTCAACATTTCCAGTGCCCAGTTAGCGAACTCGCTGCGTTGTCTATGGCCGTCCTTCAATTTCGTTCTGCTTCAATTCTTGTGTCAACAAAATCTTATACGGACGTAGGACCAAAGCCAACCGCAAAATAAACCAAGTTAACTCTATGGCGATTGAGATCATCGGCGCCGAATTGAAATATATAGGTCAGCATTGATACTGGTACCTCTTTCGGACCAAATCTCTGTCAGGTTGGTGGCTTAAGGTACAAAAGAGTGTACTCACGCTCAAACTTTTCCACGATGTGTAAAGTTTCCTACGCAGTGAAGCCATAATGACGACCGACATCACGACGAAATTCAAGTTGCTACGACAGCTGGATGTCATTGGACACCAACAGAAATTTAAAAATTGGAAAAATTCACCCTTTATATCGAAAATGTTATGCTGATTTCAGCCGCAAGGCTTGACGATAGATGAACAAAATATATAAATTTCAAGAGAGGCGTTAGCTACGTCTGTTAGTCATTAAAGGGGCAGAATGTTCCTAGAAAATTTGATTTACTTGGCCCTCTTGAAAAGTTGATAAAATACACAAATGTTGAAAGCCTACCAATGATTTCTGTTTCGAATAATTTTACCGCGCGAATGAATTATTATATTTGTCTTATCATTGTCTGCAAAGATGTATACGTCGATATTTTACACAATATATTTAGGTTCGGTTGAGGGACGGAGCATAAGTGCTTCAATTCATAACCCATTTCTGGGCATGCAACAAGACTGGAAGTTGCTCCTGCTGTCCGTTCTTCGCAGTCAACCGAGAAACAGAAAAATTAATATAGAAAGTTCGTGCATCGTTCAATTCGTTTCCGTGAAATATCCCAAACTGTGTACTGTACCATTAACTCTTCTGTTAGACTTTCAAACTCTCACAACTCCTTTATGTTATATGGGTTGAATACCCGAACCGTACATTTATTCCAAGGAAAAAGTGTGCTGAATCGAGTAAAGGAGCGATACGAGCAATATTTTACATTTTATTGAGGCTTAATGACTTTCAGTACGTGGATTAGTGAAAAGGTCCCTACGGCCCTTGCACTTTTATTAGAAGAAATCGCTAATGATATGAATTGTGTTTTTTATGACCTATATTTTTTTTTCAATGAATGCTTACAACAAGATTTTCAAGATTTGCTACATCTTAAGAGCAAGAAACCCGGTGAACATTTCTAAAAAATTTTGTCTACTAGTGTGTGCTTGACAGTACAATAAGCACCACCCGGGCGGGGTATGAAGAGCTCAGCTCTGGTATAAAACATTCATAAGTTTCATAAACGAAACCATATAACGTTTATAGATTGAACAGTGAACATCGAGTGTGGCATTTTTAAATTTGTGTATATACATACCTGTAAAGAAAAATGGCAGATTCAAATTTGGATGTTGCGGAAATGGTGACACACCACAGTACACGCTATAAGCAAATGACTGAGAAGGAGAGACGTGTTATTGTTGATAGATTTGCAGAATTTATGACTGACAACGTGAGTGACAATGATGATGATAATGTTGCATTTGACGTCGAGGTTGAAGATAAAGACGACCTAACATATCAGCCAAACCATGAAGTTGATGAGTCGGATGCCGAAACTTAACAGCATGTGGAAATCAATTAGGAGCTATGTGAAGACGACGAAGATAAATCAGAAACTGCTCCTGCCACTACCGAAACGACTGGCAGTTATTTTACATCTCACAATGGCACCAAACGGAGCCAAGTTGCACCACCGAATATCCGCGTTCGTGCTCATAACGTGTTCGACTATATAAAAAGGAAACCAGAGACAGTGAAAGACACATATGATCCCTACAGCATACGCTCGTCACCAAAGATATGGCGTGTATTATCATATGGGAAACCAATCGAAAGGCCAGGGAAGTAACAACTGTATGGAAACCTACGAAGTAAAAGAAATGGAAAACAATCACTCTGAAAGAGTTCGATACGTTTTTAGCTATGGTTTTGTATGCTGGGCGGTCTAAATCGAATAATATGCAATTATTCCCATATAGTGGCCGCACACGGTCTATTCTATGCATTCCGTCTAAACCAGGCATGTACGGAATCAAATAATTTGTCGCGAGTCAAATCATTTTATTTCCTCAAAGGAATGGTTTACTCTGGGAAGTTGGCTGGTCTAAAATCAAGTCTAGAATGTTGTGTATCAATTGGTGGAAATATATGTGAATATAGGCCGCATAACTTACGCTGACAATTTTGTCTCCACGTTGGATGTGGCGTGTACACTGATGAGTAGAGTTCGGTAGTTCATGAACTACCTAGATCATTTACAGTGACCAGACATCACCCTCATGAACATAATGCACATGTTCGATACGGCGAGTGTGTTCGTTATTGTTACGACGGGGCAAATTAAATGAACGAGTTCGAGAACTAGTGAACGAGTTCGACACAAGTCTACTGATGAGGCAGAAAACTGAATTTTTCAGTTGGAACAGCCGTATTAGGCGTAACCGAATTTAGAGGTTATCACAACCACAACAGAGATCATCACAACATCATTAGAGGTTAACACTACCTCATTAGAGGTTGACACAACCTCATTAGAGGTAGACACAACCTCATTAGGTGTTGACACAACTTCATTAGAGACTGACATATCTTCATAAGAGGTTGTCACAGCCGCATCAGAAGTTGTTACAACTGAATTTTCAATTGTTTTTAATTATTAAGTGATGATTTATTTTCCAGTATTCTTATAAAAGAAAATTATAAAGCGAGAAAATAAAGTAATTTCTATAGGGTAATCTTTAGGGTAACACATATGTTAAATATGCCACTGCCGACCTTCTTGAAGTACCGGCCGTCATAGGGCACCGCAAAAATTCTGTTTTGTTGAATCTGTTGATTTACCTCAACCGTTTTATACACAGACGATTGCAATGACCGACACTGGAAAACTTCAAAACTGCTGCTGGGACATTTTCTGCAAAAAAAGGCATTATAATACAAACCCCAAAATCACAATATTTTTACTTACCTTTCGTAGTAAAAAAATTCTTGATATTCCCTCGACAGCAACAATTATACATTCTTTACGCTGTTTAAAACAAAATTTGCATTTAAATTTTAAACGTGGTGCAACCCACTTAAGTCTAAATTGAGAATGTGTGTGAAAATAAAATCGAATTTAACTAGCAAAGACACAAACCAATTGTGTAAGCAGAGCTCTGTTGTTATATTAACAGAACTATGTTAGACACCTAAATTGGGGGGCGGTTATATAAAATAGCGATTCTAACACACATTCATAATTCATAAGTTATAATTTATATTGCCAACATTCAGTAAATGATATGCCAGAACCTGAAATTTAGCTATTCTATGCCGAATCATAATAATATGCCACATAAGTTCTGGAAATGGATTGGGGCTATTCCGGCTCATCAGAACAAGTTTACCGATTGGGACTAGTGTCAAATTACAGCTATTGGTATCGATTTGCATAATTTAATACCTCCGTTTCCAAAAGTACCTTCACAATACCAAATTCGTCCAAGAACTTATGAAATTTTCGATTCGGACGGACAAGATGCGTCAATGGTGGTCACCAGGAAAAACTTTACCAATTGGGACTAGTGTCAAATTGCAGCTCTTGGCATCTATTTTCATTATTTAATACCCTCGTTTCTAAAATTACCTTCAAAATACCAAATTCGTCCAAGAACTTATGCAATTTTCGATTCGGACGGACAAAATGCGTCCATGGTGGTCACCAGCAAAAAGTTTACCGATTGGGACTAGTGTGAAATTATAGCTTTTGGTATCTATTTTCATAATCTAATACCCTCGTTTCCAAAAGTACCTTCAGAATATAAGTAAATATAAGTTCAATTATATTGAAAATACATAAGTAAACAAAACGATAGGGGGCAGGAGCAGGAAACGATTATAACGAGTAACCAAATAATAGATTTGAAACAGGAACAATTAGGCAAATCTGCAACATATTTATATGGACATTAATTGGTACTAGTACGACGTTCAACAGCTTTTATCAGGATAGAGAGTATGAGCAGGAACATTAACATTTAACAATACAATGCAGGAACACATCAGTCAGGAGAACCTAATAATAGTGAGAAGTAGCCGGAACAATTTGACACACGCAGGACAAATTAATGAACAATATTTGGTAGTAGTACGATTTAATCAACACAGGGGCAGTAATAAATTAACAAGCAGTAATAAATTAATTAAGATTTTGATTTACAATTTAATGAATCGGACATGACCAATGTTATATATTCGTGTGCCTAACGTAACTACAAATACCTAAAAATATTTAGAAATTGATGCCATATTCTGTTGTTGCAACTGAATTGATGCCACATTCGGTTACTCCAACCGACTTTAGTACCAATTTTGGTTGTTGCATCCGAATTAATTCCAAATTCTGTTGTTCCAACCGACATTTTATACAAGTTTAGTGACAGAACGAATATAATTGCAGAATCAGTTGTCACGACCGAATCAATTATGAAACGAGGTTGCTTGAACCGAATTTCAGTTGTGGGAACTAAATTCGGCCCTGGAAACCCCAATTCGGTTGTGGCATAAGCAATTCGGTGGCAACAGCCGAATTTATGGTTGTTACGACCTCTTTTCAAATAATTGGTTAGTTCTTTGCAGTTCATAGTTTGGCTTCTACGAAGACGATGTATCACTGTGCTCATATAATCAGAAGAAGAATAAAGCGGTAATTTTGCTATCTACAATGTACTATCCTGGTGATGTAGACACAACTGAAAAAAGAAATCCTATGGCTATTGTGGATTACAATGTTGATAAATTCGACGTGGATACAAAGGATCAGATGCCTGACACATATTCTTGCAAACGATCAACAACGATCAACAATATTCGACAATATAGTAGATATTGGTGCATTGGCTGCATTTAACATATAGTTTGAAATTAAGCCAGTAAAAAATACGATAAGCGATGTTAATTTCGCAATTGCCCACGACACAATTAGCACTGCCTAATATTGAACAACGAGCCACCAATGGACCTAAAATGAGCTACTCCAGAGTTCGAAGGTAAAATAAATGTTAAGGTAAAATAAAAGAATTTTGAATCACACAAAAGCGGAAAAACTAAATATTTGTTGTACTTGTAGGTTGTAACAAGAACGACAGCAGAAGCTGCACCTTCTTTTGCGCCTCGATCAAATCGGCGTGTGGAGTACGGACGCCAGCGTAAAACCAGAGCGAATTGCTTTACTTACAACAAAGCATTTTGCGCATACCACATCCGTATCTTCAGATGCACGAAGGCATCACCGATCGGGAGCCACGATGCGGAAATCTTGAGAAGTTGAACAAAATGCTTTGTAATACGACTTAGTTGTTAAGGACGGGGCAACACTGGAATGTATGTAAAGTAAAGACTAGAAAATTTAAGGTTTTGGAGGAAGTTCATGGCATTGAGCACGCATCTGTATGCACAAATTACATTCGAAAGCCTCACTTCTGTGGATTATCTGAATGCACACTGGATGTGGACGAATTGAATTGTTAAACGCTCTATTTATCATACACTCTTCCAGGCAACTAATCTGAGAACATAAGTTCAGACTTACCGATCAACCATACCATTCGGGAAATATTGTCACTATTGAAACACCGCACTGGTTAATCGGAAGTTTTGAGTCCTACACATCACCTGGTCCCGAGCAAATAGTTCAATTTACACAAGCTACATTAAGCTATCCTGTATTCCTGTTCAGTCGTCAGTGATTCAATGGTTAGTGCGTTCGACTTTTATACATGAGAACTGGAGTTCGATCCGTGGCCTTATCACCTTATATATCTTTCTATGGCAGTCGGCTCGATTTGTGACGGCAACACTATCGAGTAATTAATCATGGAAAGGCTTCCCAAAAACCCGCTCGGAACGGGTGTTAAGCTGTAGACTTGGAGATAGTAAAGCTCACTGCTTGCGAGAAGCTCTCTCCTGCCCTTTCGCGGACTGTATAGAAAGCATTTTCTATTATTTGTTTTTCTATATCGCATAAATAGAGGAAACCAATGGCTGTTGTACCTTCACACGTTAGTCCAAACGACTTTGTACTAATCAGTGACTCATATTTCCTTCTGTAGACAATGGAAAGGATAATTGACTCAAATCTGCACAACCTTAGATACTCTTAGTTGTCTACATGTCAGCATGCATACAGCAGGATGCAGGAGCAGCATCCATTCAGCCCTAATGAACTACATGGAGATATCTCATAATCTGAATGTGTATACTCTTGGCGCATTGGTCGCTATTTATGTAGAGAGTTCTTATAGCAACCTTTACCGTCATCAACAACATTGTTCCTGTCGACACTGTGTGCTGAAGAGGTGATTATTGAAGCCACAAAAACTCGTTCCTCCGTCACATGGTATTATCTTGGAATGTAAGTAGATGATGCGTCACATGGGGGCTTCTATTTCCACTTATATGGAATTTTAATTTACCCCTAGATAGTTCTTTTCAAAGCCATAGCATTACTGGCATCAATATGTGCTGCAGGCCTTAATGTGAAAACTTTCAAATTGAGCGACGAAGAGTGGACGAAAAGACTTTTAAACATAATCGTTGAATCTGACGCCACTATTGACGCCTTCATAGAAACATGCAAACAATTGAGGACACTTGGCTGGAGGAACTATTATTCTGGTTGACAAAAATTATCGTAAAACTACATATGATACCCAGGGTAACCCATCCCCATTTTTGGTCGGAAAATTTAAATGAAAAATCGAAATAAATGCACAATTTAGAAAAAATGTCTATATCTCGAAAATGAAGCCTCGAATCGAAAAAATATCAATTTTTACGGCTTCCGAAGAATTTCGCACAAAGGGTTATAATTCGCATAAAATATTTTTTTTTAAATCGTCAAAATAAGAAAATCGCTTAAATAAAAAAATTGCTATATCTCGGAAACGGTGCGGCCAATCACAAAACTAATAAATTTTTTACCTCCATATGAGGCTTTCACCTATGGATGTCTTCAATACGGCGTCACTTTTTTTTCAAAAAAAAAACCGCTAAAACTAAAATTTCTGCCATCAAAAATCGCTAAAACGCCCCTATGCCAATACATCGGAAACGGAGCGGCCAATCGAAAACAATCCCATTTTCTACGAGTTTCTACGGATTTTTCATAAAGTGGTCCATCGTATGGAAGATATTTTGTTCAAAAAATCATCAAAATATGAAAAACGCTGAAATTAAAAATGTGATTAAAACATATGTGAGTTTTATTGATTTTTTATTTAAAAAATTTTAGTTTAACGGATTTTAAGTAATGCCGTATGAGAGGCATCCATTGGTTACAGCCTCCTTTGGAGGTAAAAAATTTAGGCTGGGTCAAAACGTCACCTCTGCCTAGCATGTTAAAAACTATAATTACATGACACTCTACGTGAGAGAAATCAAACATATTATAAAACGCAGCTTTCGGCCCACTGTGTTTTGTGTAGAGCTGCACAATACTTATACATATAGAGTAAGAATTACTGGTGTTGGTGACCAATAACAGGCACTATATTTAAGCAACCATCAACACCTCACATGCACGCGATTTATTTGAGTGATTTCAGCTAATGGTTTTTTTAATGCGACAAATGTTTTTTGTGTCCTGCTGACAATTAACAAGTCTCCTGTGGCGAGATAGTTTAATAGGCCGGTTTTATTTTTCGGCTACATAGAGCAAGCGATCATCTAATCTGAAGCAATGGAAGTTCGCCTGCTTTATAAAATTGTATTGTCACATACGCATAATAATAAAAATGCAACACGGCAATGCTGTTTCTCTATAGTTAGAGCCAGTTATAACCAGCATTTACAATTTATTGAAGGCGATCAGTTCTTTTAGTGATGACTACAATATAGGATAATTAGCCAACAAAAAGCTTTGCGGTGAAACAGTGTTGCTATCAATAAGTGAGCATACGCGTCGAAAGCGGATAGATCAGTGATTGTGAGAATCTCTTCTCTATGAAGGTTAAAGTATTAAACTTTGAGAAGTCTCCCTGGACTAACCCGTAACCCAATTCTGTCTAGTTAGAACTCGATAGTGTATCCGGAATTAAGCGAGTTATACACTACTGAAGAAACACTCGAGGGACGTTAGGATGCTGAAACCAGCGTTCTTATGAACAATAGTACTGAAACAGAAAATAAGGCATAGCATTAGCAGGTACTTTTATTTTCCGGCTAGTTAAACCTGTGGTCGTGGGTGGTGCAATGGTAGTGTGAGCGGCTCTGGTACAGGAGTATGTGGGTTCGATGCCTGTTCAGTCCATCTAACATGTCTTTCCACGTCGGTCACCTTGCTTAGTGACCGCGGCCCTATCAAGTATTTAGCCATGAAAAAGCTTCTAGAAGGCGCACAGCTCACTGGTTGTGAGAAGCTCTCCCCAGTCCCTTCATGGGATGTAATGGGACTACATATGTTTTTTCATAAAACAAACATGGTGTCCCATAACATCCCATGAAGGGATTGGGGAGAGCTTCTCACAATCAGTGAGACCATACCTTATTCAATAATCCCAAATTCGCTCAAATTAACTGTGAAATGCATTGAAGAGCATCGTTATTAATCTTAGAGGATGATACAAAAATCTGTTGCACTTAATCTCGATACCTTGTCGAATAATGTCATGCCTGGCATAGGGGATCCTATAAAAATCATTCACACAGCCAGGTTGTGTTAATGTTTTGTAAAACTCACATCTGTAGATATATTTTACCCGTCCCAGCAATAAATGTTTTCTCCAAGTATGCATGTGCGTGGATTCAAATGAATTTTCTTCAACTAAAATCTATTTCATTGGATCCTTTCTCCTCATATCTCTCTGTCTCTCTACCACTAACTCACTTTTACATAGTTCACATGTGAACTGGACAGGATGCATGGCAATTCGGAAAACATTATAGTCTTGTTATGCGTTTGTAAAATGCAAATGCTATTTTCTCAGAGCACGAGCAGCATCAAATATGGCAAATGTCCATGACAATGGATGAAGAAAATAAATTGTCCATCAATAGGAGTGATTGAGATTTAAAATTATGGTTGAGTCAATCAACACGAAACGCATGACAATACAACATTATTAACTGTTTGGGTAATAGGTAAGAGATTCATGTGCCACTTTGTTTTCCTCAAATATAAAGTCAACATTGTCTTCACGATAAACCCTTTCTTGTAGGTGTTGTGCATCTAAATGCGTTCATATGCAGCATGCGAGCGTTTGTATGCATCTGCTGTATGCAAATGTTATGGAGTATTTGCATTTTAGATTGTTATGCGTAAAGCAAATGATATCCTTTGGTTACACACACACACACACACACACACACATCCTTTTATTAACAAGTACTTACGCCCCCACATACAGACATTCAACAGTGCACACATATGCATTCTCAACTTTGATTTCTACATCAGGCAATGTATGGCAGACAAGAAGCAATATTGTGTGAATAATTGGCGCAAAAAGTTATCCTCTTTACTGCTTGTAAGCATCCAGCGCATATACACCTAAACTCTCGTTGGCCCTCACACCCTTTCCCATCCTGCAACAGATGGCTAAGACACATTTAAGGTAAACTCGTACGCACACATGTTTAACACTAACGATTCATAGAGTTTGATTATGGATACTTTTGAGTGAAAATGTGGGGCGTGGAGAAGGGATTTTCCGTGTATAATACGGGTGGGGCATAAAAGCGTTTTATAGCTTCCGGCAACTCATGGTTATTTAAACATATGGTAATGCGTCTGTTTGTGCATATTTATGTAGTATCTTGCATTCCAAGAAATACCATTTTATTAGCAATATACATATGTATGTCGTTAGTGCTGTGTGTTGAAATCAATTTATTTAACAAACAAAATATGTGCACATAAAAGAGAATATACAAGTACATGAGGAATGTTCCTGCAGGAATTTAATATCTGAAATCGGCAAACGTGCACTCAAAGAACTATTTGATTGAAAAGAGTTTGTAGCAACCGCAAATTATGTGCAGTTACAACCGAATTGAGCTTGCCACGACTGTATTTAGTCTACACAATTAAAATTTGGTTAGAATAAACTTGTTCTTAATTTATTCGTTCGTGACAACTAAATTTCCATTCCTATATGTACGTTCTATCAACTAATTTCTTTATAACTTCGGTTGCTATAGCCGAAATTGGAACTAACTACAAATTTACTTGCAACAGCCAAATTTGGTAACAATTACTTTACAACGTCCGATTCTGGCATTAGGTTGGTTGCAACCAGAGAATAACTTCGAGTACTCGGAAAAAAGTATATATTTATAATTAACATACTCGCGTACACTTGTACTTGTGGCACCACGAATACCTCCAACACTTGTAAATACTTGGGTTGTAACAAGTATGTATGTACTCCGTAATTATAACCGACATTATTGATACATATCCAACTTATTTTCTTTCATACAAGTACGAATGTTGTAACACTCGCTTAATTCTGCATGACTACCATAGTGTAATAATATAAGTGGAAGCATAAGCCCAGCTGATCAGGCATTTTGTTATTGGATTGTTTCTTTTTATCATTCTTTGTTTACGTAGTACACTCGAAGTGTCAAACTTGTCTCATCATTTGTTTTGATTCTTATTGTTCGTTATTAAACGTTTGAAAATAAATATAATATAACACGGTGTGACTCCGTTAGGATCGTCGTCCTCTCTGTATGTACCTATCCCAGCAATACCACTGCATGCCAAGCCCAATGATGGATTGAATTTCGCCGCATCCGAAGACTTCTCGACATTCTTCATGTGATTGTCCATTCTAGTGGCTGGAACTTTATCTTTAATGGCTGCGAATTGTTCCATAGCAGCCTTAGCGGCTGCGGCGGCCACACGTGGATCTACGACTGAAGCCAAGAAAGCCACTGTGGACACAATGACATTACCTGGCTTACTAAAAGGTATTGGTTGGCAACCAAGTGAACCTAAAAACCCGCGATCGTCTTCAGAATAAGGATCTTCTATGGGCAAGCGTTAAAAGTGTAGTATACATTCATCCTGTGTACGAGTGCCAACGTGCTCGCAAACTTTAATCCAATCATCTTTATACAACCCCAAACCTTCCAGCAACAACAGTGTCCACTCTTGACATACTGGATACAGTACGATTTTTCATAGCAGCCTGTTTCTTAGCATATTGATCCAATTTCAGACCAAAATGGCCCGATGGTGTAGAGCCATTCTCCACTGGCTCCGTCTTAATGGCAACTGGTGGAGCTTTGTCAAGCGAATCTTCCCTGCCCTCTTTGCTTACGCTGGTCGTTTCACCGCCTGTAGTTTTTTTGATGGCTAAAAATATATAGAAGAAGTAACTAAAATTACCTACATATGTATGGACTTACCGATGGATACTTACTAATTTGGATCTTAAATGCGTTCCAACTTTCTGCCTATTACTTTTTTTTTAATACATGTAATTCTATGCATGTAATTATTTACTTTGGCGTTTTTCCTTTGCCTCTTCTTCCTATATAAAATGATTTTGACATATCGAGTGTATTGTCATAACAATAGTACAACAAAATTCTGTCAAAATCGTTTCATATTGCAACAACACGCCACGCGTCGACTTATATTATTAGACTATGATGACTACTCTACACCAGCGGTCGGCACTGATTGCCACCAGTGGCCGATTATCTATATTCGGTTTTTCACTCGTACACAACACGAATGGCAACACAACTCTCAACAAAGAGCATAACAAATAGAAAAATATTCATTCAGTAAGATGGTAGCTTTCTACAAAACAGGTTGTTACCGCTTTAATTCAGTGTTCGTACTTACCCCCCCAACACATTCACATCGGAAAATAGTGGATAGCCACCCACGACGATGTGGAATCACGATTACAATCAGGGAAATGGGGAAAATAATGGGTAGCTACCCACAACGACGGGTAATGGGTCACGCAGTGTAGCCCATCCCCATTTTTAATCGAAAATATGAAAAAATTTCTATATCTCCGAAACGGAGCGTCCAATCGAAAAATAACCAATTTTTGAGGGTTCCTAATGGTTTTTTATAAACTGTTCCAATTCGTATGGAGGAATTGTTTTCCCGAAAAATCGCCAAAATAAGAAAAACGCGAAATTAAACAAGTGGCTATAACTCGGCAACGGTGGTGCGTCCAAACGAAAAAATAATACAAAATTTACATCCAACGGAGGCTTTATCCAATGGGTGTCTTCAATATGGCATCACTTTTTTTCGAGTTATGGCCACTTTATTTTAGCGATTTTATATTTTTGGCGATTTTTCCAAAAATTGTCTTCCATACGAATTGGACACTTTTTGAAAAACACTTTGAAAACGCAAACATTGGTTATTTTTTCGATAGGACGCTCCGTTCCCAAGATATAAATAAGAGGGCGTTTTAGCGATTTTTTCTTTGAATAATTTTAGTTTTAGCGTTTCTTTTTTTAAAGTATTGAAGGCATCCTTTGGTTAAAGCCTCCTATGGTGGTAAAATTTTTATTATTTTTTCGATTGGACGCACCGTTTTCGAGTTATAGCCAGTTTTTTATTTTAGCGATTTTCTTATTTTGGCAATTTTTAAAAAAAAAAAATTTTCCATTCGAATTGGACCACTTTATGAAAAACCCTTACAAACACGCAAAAATTGATTCTTTTTTCGATTGGAAGCTCCGTTTGCAAGATATTGAAATTTTTTCTAGCTTTTCAAAAATGGGGATGGGTAACCCATTACCCACGAAATATGAACCATGCTTTAATTATGAAAGGTTCTGATATTATTACCATTTTTCCCCAATCGGTGTTATACATACATATGTAGCTTATGTTTAATTGTTACAGAACAAGTAAAGAAGATATTCCACATGTTTTGAAGAAGTACTGAGAGTACTCTATGTACACTCCGATACTTTAGAGTGTATGTGTTTACTTTCGATAAGTATAACTAGCACCCAACGCATCCGACACTTGTGACCACTTGTAATTATGCATTTACGAGTATGTGCGGATACTGGACGTCGACGGCATCCATTTGTAGTTACTCAAATTGTAGTTGTCACGAATACGTTGCGTATGGTGTCTGCCTTGATCGTATACTCTTCACACTTGTACATGGTTGGCCACTAATACTTCAACAGTACTCTTAATGGAAATTCTGTCATTGTCTGGTTGAAACAAACAAATTCGCTACCACTTCGGTTGCAACAACCAAGATCAACATTAATTCGGTTGCAACAACAGAATTTGACGTTAATTCGGTCGCACCAACCGGGTTTCGCTTAAAGCCGGTTGCAAGAAATTGTTGGTAGAACGGAATAAATTTTCAATTTGGCTACCACAACATAATTCCATATATTTCAAACCTGACATTTAAAATTTGCAAATCAATTTGTTGAGAAGGCAGGTAGGCCGGAGCTAGTGATTTCCACGGGGATTTTCAATAAAACACAGATTATTATATGTGTCTCCGAAACAATGTTTAACTCCGATATAGATGATAGTATAATTTCAGTGGACGGGTATAGTGTGGCGAGAGTCGATAGAATTGGTCATGGCGGAGGAGTAGCGATTTACATTAAGAGGGGTATAGTTTTTCATACTGTTTCAACGTCAGCTGCTACCGACCTTGTCGAATATGTTCTTGTCGAAATTAAAAGTAGCAACGGTAAGCTACTTGTGGACGCAGTCTATAGACCAAATCGGAATATTAGTTTAGATTAATTTGTTTCCAATATAGAATCATACTCCATTATGTATAACGACATCCTAATCGCAGGCGATTTCAACTCTAACATACTAATTGAATCCAACTTAATCGTCAAATTAATACCCCTCGGCCTCTCTCCTGTTAATTCCATCTTACCGACGCATTTTTCTTCTACCCGAAATACCCTACTTGACCTGTTTTTAGTTTCTGATACTTCAAAAGTCCTAATATATGACCAACTTACTGCTTCTTGCTTTTTAAAACATGACCTCATTTTCACAACATATGACTTCAAGTTATCCATTACTGAAGAGTGTATTACTTTTAGAGATTTTAAAAATATTGATCTACATCTCTTGTAAGAAGAGTATTCCAGAATTGATTGGGGTTTAATATACTCGATGATGTCAATTGATGAACAGGTATCTTTTCTTGAGAAAAATCTGGAGTACTTATTCAATCTGACAGTATCTGTCAAAACCAAAATTGTACGACAAGGTAGACGTCCTTGGTTTTTTGATGAAATTAAAAAGGCCATCATGCAACGTAACATTGCTTTTACTCGATGAAAGAGATTTAAAATCGTTGAGTTTCATGAAATTTACCGAAGATTAAGAAAACTTGCGAACAAACTTATTAAGAGTCCAAAACCAAAGTATTATGCCGATAAATTCACTACTGCTGTGGGGTCTAAGAAAAAGTGGCAAATTATTCGGGAAATTGGTATTGGGAAAAGTTGCAAACACGTTCCTATTGATGTAGATGCTAATAAGATTAACGAACGTTTTTTGAACATACCCTTGACTAGGACAGATGTAGAATTTTATAAAGAACAGCAGTATACTGCCACTGAAACTTTTTCTTTTGCTAGTGTCAGTGAATCTGATGTGTTAGCGTCCCGTTTGTCGATCACATCTAATTCTGTTGGAATAGATTACATCCATCCTAAATTTTTTAAAATGTTACTGCCGAAACTTCTGCCAATTGTAACGTGTATATTCAATAAGATACTCTATACTAGTCATTTTCCCAGCAACTGGAAGAAGGGTAGAATCTTACCTATACCAAAATCTATCTCTGACTACAGGCCTATTTCAATTCTGACATTTCTTTCAAAAGCATTTGAACATATTTTACATAATCAGATATTCGACTACTTGGACTCGAGATCTCTACTTACAGACCGTCAATCAGGTTTTCGTAAAGGACAGAGTTGCATTACTGCTGTAATTGACGTTGCAGAGGATATCAGAAAAGACCTTGATGAAAGCAGACTTACTGTTTTAGTACTATTATACCACTCCAAGGCCTTTGATACGGTAGATCATTCGATTTTGTGCACTAAATTAAAACAACAGTTTAATTTCTGCAGTACTGCAACACGTTTAATTGAATCTTACTTAACAAATAGGTACCAATATGTCGACGTAGGGAAGTCAAAATCGTCAATGCTATCACTAAATCGAGGTGTTCCAAAAGGCTCAATCATTGGACCCTTACATTTCTCTATGTATGCAAATGATCTGCCAACTTATCTCTGTGAATGTAGCGTACGTATGTACGCGGACGATGTTCAGCTTTACTTAAGCTGCGAGCCGGAACATATTGATCAATGTGTTAGAACCCTGAGTCAATATCTTAACACAGTAAATCGCTGGGCACGGGAAATGGCCTTCCCATAAATCCCGGAAAATCTAAATGTTTGATTATTGGAAAACGTTCAATATTGCCCACACAAACTCCACAATTTAAGCTTAATAATCAGAAAATCAAAATCGTTAAAACTGCGAAAAACTTAGGAATTATTTTTAGCTCCAGCTTAACATGGTCGGATCATATTAACACCATATGTGGACGCACTTTCTCAATGCTCAGAAATCTATGGCAAACACAACATTGTACCCCCATTGGAATTAGAAAGTTACTAGCCAAAACGTATATTATGCCTGTTTCATTGTATGGTAGCGAACTGTTTGCTAGCTGTGATTCGCAAAGTAGAAGAAAACTTAAGGTCACTTTCAATAACGTTATACGCTATGTTTACGGTTTAAAGAGATACGACCACATTTTGTCTTTTTCTCATCAGCTCTATGGTATAAGCTTTGACAATTTGCTTAAGATAAGGGGGTATTGGTTTTTTTACACAAAATCATCAACACAAAACAGCCACTACACCTCTATAGACGTATTACTTTCTCCCGTTCATGTAGAGGAAAGAAACTTAATTCATTAAATATAACTCATATACTCACACTTCAGAATGGCAGTTCTTCGTAAATGGAATCCGTCTCTGGAACACGCTCCCAAATAATATACAGCTAATAAATAATGTACTGCACTTTAGAAATATTATTATTGATCTGTATTCTTAAGGTTTTGTTTTTTTTGGTTTATAATTTTTGTCGAAACTCCTTTGATGGTGATTAATGATTTATGTGCTTTTGACGTAGAATACGTCTTACCTTACGGTATGAGGAGTCATGTCAGGTTTTTATTGTTGTAATCTTTATTTCATTGAATTTGAGGAAACGGCTAGATGAATTTTTTTTAAATTTTTTTTGTAGGTAAATGAAGATGTTATCTTTCGTTTGATATACATTTCATATTGGTTGATATATTTCTAGTATTTTAATTTCTCAAATGAATATTGTTTAAACACATACACTCAAACATATGTGTGGTGTTTGGTTGAGTGTTTTTGGTTGCTCAACATTGCTTAGGAACATGTATCTAGTAAAAAGTGAAACGAACAGCAAGCTAATGTTGCTTGGCAACATGTATCTAGTAAAAAGTGAAACAAACAGTAAGCTAACGTAATAAAGCTTTTTTGCGAAAGCTTTAGAAATATTATTACTGATCTGTATTCTTAAGGTTTTGTTTTTTTTGGTTTATAATTTTTGTCGAAACTCCTTTGATGGTGATTAATGATTTATGTGCTTTTGACGTAGAATACGTCTTACCTTACGGTATGAGGAGTCATGTCAGGTTTTTATTGTTGTAATCTTTATTTCATTGAATTTGAGGAAACGGCTAGATGAATTTTTTTTAAATTTTTTTTGTAGGTAAATGAAGATGTTATCTTTCGTTTGATATACATTTCATATTGGTTGATATATTTCTAGTATTTTAATTTCTCAAATGAATATTGTTTAAACACATACACTCAAACATATGTG
This sequence comes from Phaonia tiefii, assembly GCA_963931995.1. Classification (NCBI taxonomy): domain Eukaryota; kingdom Metazoa; phylum Arthropoda; class Insecta; order Diptera; family Muscidae; genus Phaonia; species Phaonia tiefii. The sequence goes on along the minus strand of OZ008370.1, from coordinate 88,088,644 downwards.
TGGTGTTTGGTTGAGTGTTTTTGGTTGCTCAACATTGCTTAGGAACATGTATCTAGTAAAAAGTGAAACGAACAGCAAGCTAATGTTGCTTTGCAACATGTATCTAGTAAAAAGTGAAACAAACAGTAAGCTAACGTAATAAAGCTTTTTTGCGAAAGCTTCAATAAAGCTGTTGTAACATTAATTTTGAATTGTAAAGCGTAAAGCTTTCACACAACGCTCGAATGCTAATGCGAAGACTCGATAAGGTAAACCTTTTTTAATATTAGGGCGGCCCTCTCAACATTCGCAGAACTTATTTCAATAAAAATATTAATTAAAATACATAAATTAAATTAAGTTTAAAAAAATTTAACATAATATTTTTTTTTAACGGACTTGAATCAAATGCCGTTGTTAAATATAAAAATTACAGCAGACAGTTGTCCGAGGCCTTCGGCCACGGACTGTCCCTGCAGACTGTGTCAGAGACACGGCCATTAAGTTTAACGTAAAATACGCCATCCGATAAGACAGAAAACATATATAACAACAAATGATAAATAATATAAGCAAATGAATTACAACTGTCTGCTGTAATTTTCTTTACTATTTTCCTTTTCTACGTAATTATAACGGAATTAATTTTATTTTGTGTTTCTTTTAATGATGATTATTTTTCTTAAATTTGATTATGGTACATGTTTCTATGCTAATTTTTATTATATTTATATTTTAAAACAAAGTTTTTTTTTTCTCTTTTATATATTACGACTTATAATTTTTGTTACAGTTATGTCTTTATGTTTTTTCTGTTTTATTTTACACTAGTCGTAATTTGCGATTTAAATGCCTGTGCTGCAATATAAGACTTAGGTCTTGTGTACAGGAACTAATTAGTCAATAAATAAATTATGAATATACTGATTGGCTTGATTTATTCCACAAAATGTATTTATATTAAAATTCCAATACATATAACAACCAAAATATAAGAATTTGAAATGAAAAAATTATATACATATAAATTATCACCTACTTTTTGGTATGAAAACCACTAGAAATTGTGTTTTAAATTGGAACTAGCTATTTGTCCCTGAGGCACCGTGTATTTAGCCAACTTGTTTTAAGTACTTTTATGTTGAAAATGGCGAAGCCTTAGGTACGCTAATTGACATTTAAAAGCTTTCGTTAAAAAATAATAAATTGACAATCTGAACAATTTTAATTTATAAAAGTGTTGCCAGATCGTTGCCAAAACTATGGGGATTTTGAACAATATTATATAAATCAGTAAAAACAATGTAGTATTATTGTTGTACAAACTGTGAGTTTTCCTGGTAATGCCGTATCAGCGTGCAGGACTGGCAGATACCATCAGCTCTAAAGATTTTCAAGGTCGGTAGATTGAGCTGTGCTTATAAATACACAGACACTACAGATCATAATTGGGGATCCGACCCATGAAAACTGAGACTTCAAAAACGGTCGGAAGTAGCATGTAAAATTAACTTGCTTCCCTAAAGATTACCTCAAATGAAATTCATTTTAATTAAAATTAAAAATTAAATTAAATTATCAATAAATCAAATTATCAAATAACTATCAAATACATTTGTAATTAATAGCTTTGATTAGGTTGTGATAAGATTTCTATGCGATTGGGACAACCTCTAAATCGGTTGTGACAAATTCTAATTCGGTTGTCACAACCTCTAATTCGCTTGTAGTGTCCTCATGCATGGTTACGACAAGCTGTAAATGCGGCTACGGGCAATTTTGTTGTTTCAACCGGAAGTGTCTGTGGGTGTAGAGGGGATATTTTCTATAGGAATACAGGTCACACGTTTCAACTGCCAATATCATAAATGTGTTTACTAGGGTAACCATTCAATTAATCATTAGTCGGTTAATCGATTAATCGTGCTATAAAATTAACCGAACATTATAGTAATTAAATTTTCCGATTAACGATTAACTTGAACAAATCATAGCGATTATTCGATTAATAAAATATAAGTCGTGTTTCTGGCAAGCAGTCCGTCTTGAAACACTCCTACAATGTGGCAACTCATATGGCAACGATTTGCGAACAAAAATCATAGCTTTACACACATTTCGAACAGATTCAAGACCCACCGGTCACTTTGAATGGGGGTCTCAAAATACCTGGTCCGATTCTGCTGCAACTATATACAGGGTGTTTCAAAAGTGACCACCCTATTGGAAGATGCTCTTATTTTTGCAAATGGCCGCCAATGTCAAATCTGTTTCGATATTTGTGGACTAGACAGATGTAGAATACAAGTAAACAAGCCATGGAGCGATACACTCCCCAAGAACGCGGAATAATTGTGTCTATTTTTTTGCGTAACAATTCGTCTGTGGTGTTGGCGCAGCGCGAATACCGTCGCCGATTCCCCGGCCGTCCGACACCGACTGCGCAAACACTGCGCGGTTTTGGCCACTAACCTTGAAGAGTATGGGACCACACGAGACGTTGCCAGGAGTGGTCGGCCCCGGAGCGCCCGTTCTCCGGAGAATGTCGCCGCTGTTGCCGAGGATGTCGAGTTTCGCTGGAAACATCGACCAGACGCCGTGCCTCGCAATTAGTCGTCAGCCGGGCGTCCCTATGGCGAATTTTGGTCAAAAAGCTGCGCATGTTCCCATACAAAGTCCAGTCCGTGCATCAGCTGCTGCCTGTCGACCGACAAACGTGTGTAACCCACACCCAAGCCATCCTCAATCTCGTGGACGAAAAAGACTATTTTTCCACCAAAATCATAATGAGCGATGAGGCTCATTTCCACCTCAGCGGGTACGTGAACAAGCAAAACTATCGCTTCTGGGGCACCGAAAATCCACGAGTGATGCACGAGGAGCCATTACACCCGCTCAAAGTGACTGCATGGTGCGCTGTTCACGCTGGAGGAGTCATCGGGACATTTTTTTCGAGAACGCCGCTGATCAAATTCGACGAATTAGAACTGGAGGACATGTGGTTACAACAGGACGGAGGAACAGCACACATTGCGCGAGCCACAACTGATATTCTGAAGGCGGCTTTCCCGGGTCGCCTCATCTCTCGTTTTGGCGATTTGCACTGGCCCGCAATATAGCTCGATTTAACCGTTCCAGACTTTTTTGTGGGGTTTTTTGAAGTCCCGTTTTTACGTGAAAAAGCCCGAGACCCTGGAAGCCCTTAAGGTCAACATTCGACACGAGTGCGAGAATCTGTCGCCCGAAGTTCTCGCCGAAGTGATGAAAAATGCCATAAAACGAGCCCGTATGGTAATCAATTGTGACGACGCCCATTTAACCGATATCATCTTCTCAACTTAACCAATAAAATTCTAAAAGTTCCAATAAACATAATCAAAAGACAGAATCGAAGTTTTTCATTTAGAAAAAAAATGAGAGCCAAACAACATCGGATGACTTGTTTTAAAACACCTTGTACAATAAGGATAATAGTCAGAAAATTACGTTTTGCAAAAATTTTTAAAAATTATCAATCCAATAGGATGTTATAGGGTGATATAGTTTCAGAGCGACCATACCCTTTGTATGGGAGGCACCGGAAAGCGTGGCACTTTTGGGTCCAAACTTTGAGATTTTTTCAAATTTTGGCTTGGTACCAAAAGTCACTAATTTTCATGTTGCTGCAACTACGATTTGTGAATTGTACCTACATATATTTTATACTTTATAATGAAGTTGCTTTCGTTACGTTTTGTTTTATTTTAGTAAATGTGCCTAGTAAGTACGAGTACAATGATTGAACACTGTTTTCTGTTTTTGTTGTATTTTATTCGAATAATCGATTAATCGAATAATTTGATTGCGTTTTGTTCGGTTAATTGTCAGATTGAAATATACGATTAACCGATTAATCAAAACACCCGATTAAATGGGTAGCCTAGTGTTTACTCATTTTGAAATTGTGGCTAATGATCAGTTGGAATTTTGGAATCTAATCTTCCGGGGGATTTGTAACAAAGAAAATCTAAACCCAAATTTTCAACTAAATTTTCACCACGTAGAAGCATAAAAAGATCTGTTATACCGAAGCAGCAAAGCCGGTGTTAGACTCACCTAAGAAGTGAAAGTCCCTAAGACCAGCCAAACAGGAAGTTATATAAAACAGAATCTACGCCGAATCTACGGTGCTAGAAATAGAAAATACGGCCTCAGCCAATGCTTTATTATACAAAGAATCTATGACGAACACGGAGATGGCCTTATAATACAAGAGATGAAAATCTCTAATGCCGGCTATGTTCGAAGACCATATTTCCAAATGCAGCCATCTTTGGACAAATTTTATGTATTACATTTCGTTGAAATCGGTTCATATTTGTAACATCTGAAGTCGATAATACCAAGATTGTTTGTAGCAGAGGTGTTCCATTATCACGCACTGGCATCCTTGGCCTACGAAATCAGCATGTATAGGATATTCAAAAACTCGGTTTTCCAAAAATTTCGGTTTTCGGTTTCTTCGAATATGCCGATTCTGGCGAAACCGGTGTAGAAACCGGTTAATAAAATGGTAAAATATGTCTTTTATTTTTAATTGAGATACTGAATTTCATAATTTTGAGATATTCTACCGAGTGCATAACCACGAAAAAGCTTGTCAAAATACTGCTCGGAACCGGTGTTAAACTGCAGTTCCCAATCAGAGTGTGTAAGCCTATACCTTCATGTTATGTGATGGAAAACTAAAGTGTAGCCATGTAAGATTTGTAAATTAATTTTGCTTTAAAAAATACTAACACAGTACCTCAGTCGGCCAACCCAATTTTTCAGTACATTGTCGATTGTTTGGGCCTCTATTTCGTGATATAAAACCTCAATGGACTCGGGATTGTTTGCCTAACACTTACCTTTCACCGCGTTCCAGAGATAATAGTCTAACGGGTTCAAACCGCAGTTGCGAGGCAGCCATTACACTGAAAGAAAAACGCTTCGTCGCATGGAAGAAACATATTCGTTGATGGTTTTACGTTGTTATAGTGAAAAGTGTCGTATATCTTACAATTTGGTAGTCGCTGCAACGAAAACTTGCATACTTGACTTCTTTGACATTTTTTCATTTTGTTGCTGCAACAACGTACATGTTGTTCCTGCAACAATTTTATTTAATTTGACTTTGTAGAAAAATGGGTTGAAAATTAAAAAAAAAATAAAGGAATGAGTTTTAAACTACTGATATTTGGATTATCTCTTACTTTTTATAGTTTATATTTATTATTAATTTATTTTGGAGGTTTGTCAACATTTTCAGTTGACGAAACAAGTTCGTTATTGTACCGAAACTAATTTTTATGATGGTATAGAGAGAGAAGCAGTCGAAAAAATGAGCGAGCGTAAAAAAGAGGCCAGCAAGAGGATATGGTGAGCGTGAATGGTGGGTCACATACACATCTTAAATCAGTTCCATTGCAACAACCCAGCGGGCAAAACACCGCGCCTTAGCGAGTGTTACGCTAAATGCTCGCAAACGGGCTCAGAAACGAGTATTTACCGGACCAAAACCGTGGGAGAAATTAAACTCACCCAAATGTTCTCAAACTGGTTTAAAAACGGGTGCTAAACGGACGAGAAAAGAGAGAGAAACATTGTTGTAGTTGTGTCGTGCGCCAAACAGAGGCACACACGCAATTGCATTTGTTTTATTTTTCGTGTTGTTCTCGCAAAAGACATTGCAAAAGTCTCGCAAACGAATCTCTTGCAAGACATCGTAAATGAAACTTTTACTGCCACAAACTGAGCGATTGATGATTCATTTTCCGATCGTTTTCGGATCTGTTTTCGAGAGTTTTACCCGCAAAAGTTTCGCGTAACTCTCGTATGTGGTATCGTATACGAAGTTTTGGTCCGCTGGGAATCGAAAGTGGTAGACATATTTCTCCGCCGGAATAATTTAAATAAATTTGTTAAAACAGACTAGTTAAATTTAGTAATAATCTTTAATTGTGAAAACTAAATTGTGTGAATTTTTGTATTTGCAGTGATCGTTTATATAACTTGCGAATCTATAAATCAAATAGATAAATAAACAGAATGCAAGGAGCAGCACGACAGCAAAGAAAGTGACGCATCGATAGCAGAACTGAACTTTTGTGTGTGTATTCGCGTGACGGTACAAGTCGCAACAAAATGTTTGTGTTTTTGTGTTTTAAATAATTCGGTCGCGCCTGTTTCGTTGTGTTGGTATTTGGATTCAGAAAAAAACGAAAGACATACATGCATACATTCGTGCGGGCAAGTAAAGTCAATGAAAACGAAAATGTCAAAGAAACAACGTGTTTCAAATACGACGAACATAAACAATAACAATTCAACGTACAGTCAAATGCATCCAATCGAAACTTTAACATATTTGGTTAAAATAAATAAAAGAGCAGCAGTTCTTACAGAGCGATCACTGGCTTAATGACGGGCCGATATGGCGCTACAATTGAATATCAAAACCCTCAACACAAAAATAATTGCATGATTTCAAACACACTTCAGAACATTCATTGCAGCAATGAAACAAAATCGTTGTAGTAATGAAACATATTCAATACCACAATGACTCAAATTCGTTGCACTAATGAAACCAGTTCATAGCAGCAATGAAGAAATTCATTGCAGGAATGAAGAAAATTCCTTGCAGGAACGATACCTATTCATTGCAACAATGAAACAAATTCATTGCAGCAACGAAACAAATTCGTTGCAATAATGCCACAAATTCATTGCAACAACAACCATACTTTCAACACAGTAACGAAGAATTTGCAGTTGAACGTTAGCTCACTTTCAATGACAAACGTTGTTGGGGTGATGAACATTTTCATCCGTGTGACGAAGCTTTCCGTTCAGTGTAGGCTTCCGAGTTTCGGATGAACATACAGTGCGTAAAAGAATGATTGTAACGTTGGATGTGAGGCACTTAGCGCGATCCTGTTGAAACCATACGTCGTCCATTACATCCTCTTCAAGGTTTTGCAACAAAAACCCGCGAAGCACGGCTCGGTAACGCTCAGCATTGACGGTAACAGCAGCTCCTTGCTCATTTTCGAAAAAAAAGGGTCTAGGACCCCGCCATGCCGCACCAGACAGTCCCTCGTTGTGGAAGCATCGCCTTCTCCTCGACGACGTGTGGATTTTCCGAGGTGAAAATTAACCTCATCGGAAAAGATTATAATTTGGTAAAAACGCTCATCTTCAGCCAAGCGATCCGATGCGATACAGCGAAGTGAAAACGCATTGGATGGCCACAAGGGTTCGATTCTTGGACTATTTGGACTTCAGTCTTCGTACCGAGGACCTTAAGCAAAAATCCGGCGCAAAAAAGTGCGAGAAATGTTCAATTGCAGCAAACGGAGGCGAGTTAATGTTGATGTCTGTTTCAGCATACATTCCACTATAGCCGCAATATTTTCCACTGGACGAACACGTTGACGAGTGCTTTTGTTCAAAAAGGACCCAGATTGACAAACTCGCTTCAGAAATTGATCTACAGACGGCGTTGATGGAACTCCATTTCCATCGAATTTATTTCGTACATCTCTTACAGTTTAAGTTGAAGGCTCAGAAATTTAGATGAAAGTTTTTAATAGTTCGTAATTTTCTTAAATTTATAACCATTTACTTATAATCTGTTCATAAGTGTCAAATTGTCAATTCGATGTAACGGCAGGTTCAAATTTCAAGTTCTAAATGGCGCACCCTTTATTTATTTATTTATTATATGCAAACTATCTGTTCTATTATTCGAGTTTCCCAATTAGGCAAAATGATCGTTTAGTAAATATTCCTGTGGACGGTTTGTACTTGTTTTTGGATGGCGAAAAATATTTATTGTTTTATGCATTTCTGCCAACATACTTACTACCGAGCTGTCATTAGTTGCGGAACTTACGTCTACTACGGAGTTGGCAGATATGACTTCTATTGCCTTGAACAACTTCTTTCAGAAAACTATCGACGAAATAAGTCATTGTAAAAGTCTTTTGTGTCTGTCTGATGGGGTCAGTAACCATAGTGAGCTTTGAAAAATGATTTAGATTTGTAATTCTGCGTTGTTACATCAATTGTGTAAAAACCGAAAAACCCCGGTTAATTGACTTGAAATAACCGGTGAAACAGGTTCTTCGAAAATTGCTCTTTTTAAAAAATTGACGTACGGTTAACCGGCCGGAATACCAAACTACGTGATATAGGTTTACATTTGTAACATCAGGAACTGATAGTACTACGAGTATGCGTGGTTGGGACCTTTGTGTGGGTATATGTTGTAACCACTATGTGATATTGGGTTTCCAAGCAGACCACTTTTGTGACATTCAATGTTTCAAGGTCTGTAACTTCTAAACACCTAAACTGACTTGAAAGACTTTTGTCTTTTGAAAATCTAATTAAGATCGTAAATAAAAAATGTGATCCATGGCGGTTAATATCTTATACTGTTCGAAAGATATTGGCTATCGCAAATTTAAAATACTGAACTGACGTTATTTCGTTTTTTGTTAACAGCTTGTTAAGTATCTTTTTACAATCGCCTCTGATATGGTAAAATTTTTTAAAAAAAATACGTTAAAAACTTCTCAAAATTCAATTCATTTTTCAACGGGAAAAAATTCAAAAGATTGTCAAATAGACGCCTTAATTCTTTCAGTGTTTTCTTTAAGTTTTTTTCAGAAACCTATGCAGTTTTTCTACTTTCCTGGAAGCAAAGGCCTTAACAAAGGTACTAAATCATTATACTGCTGTGTTTCGCCGTACTACCCAGGTGGTTCGACGAAACAGCTGTCGGACTTCTTAGTTCGAAATTTCAAATAGGATATAATGTGAATGAGAATGAGCGATAGGCGAAATGAGAAAACTTACTTTAAATTGTTTTTACATGGAATTTATGATCCTTGAAGGTTTTGAACGAACAAATTATATACTTTGCAACATCTTTTTGAATTTCTACGACAACAATATAAATTCCGAATATACGAGTATCGTCTCCTGCATGTCCAACGGGCGGAACTAAAATTTTTTTCAAAATGAAGTTAAGTCCACCACTGGACTTCGGTATTCACAGTGCATCTTGTGTGTAAATATTATGCTTGCAGATATTACCGTTATCTCACGAAACGCTCCAACATTACAGGCGTATCTGACAGAATAGGAAAAAAAAGTTTTTCCAAGAGGTGTATGTGCATTACATTACTTATTACTGCATTTGTTTGGCTAACTTCGAATATTCTTTCAAACTATTATTAATTAGACCGGTTTTATTTATACCCGAGTTTAAAAAAAATAAATCGCTCTGCACACAATCAATATATGTCTTCGGTTAGTGACTTATGTAAATACACACCGCAGTGGCTTAACGGGCTAGACGCTGCTGAAGATGATGCTTCACAAACATCGAAACGATCGTCCAGCGAATGTGAGTTCGAATCCCACCCGCGGCATTTACATTTTTTTCACTAAACGGAGAAAATATGATCTCTTAGCCTTAAAAGGAAATTACAACTTTAAAAAATTGTGGTTTCCATATAGCCAGGATAATAAACCCGTCAATACTAAGTCGCATTTGTTATAAAAAGTCCAAAGTGGGTTTTCATAATACGGGTATAAGCAATATAACAATTTGAGGCTAAAATAGGTTTATGAAAGAAATTTGTTTGCGTTTTGATATTTAGCATGTATTACTATCGAGATAAATGTCTTAACCTTCGATAGTTAAATAGGCAAAGCATAAAAGAGGCAACAACACATTCCTTGTTTTTAAGATTTTTAACCCATTGATGTTTTCTATTGCTTTAACTAGCTCTGACAAACTATCCAGCCAGCAATGCTATAAGATGGCAATGATATGCAATGGCTATGTTATTTGATAGCAGTGGTCAAAATGTATGTAGATAAGGTGATAGCGGGAGCACTTCCACAACGGTAATGTAAAACTACTATGCTGTGTTTATTGTTTGCATTGTTTGTTTTTTGTACTGATACTTGACAGCGCGGAAGGGGAGTTGTAGTACAACAACACCTCCTGCTATCACCTTATCTACATACATCTTGTCAGTGGTTTTCATTTAAACGAAGAAAATAACAGAAAACCATTTGACAGAAGATTCCTATCAAAATTTTTACAGTTACAATTTTTTCGTGTCAAAAGCTAACCAGTTCTTATGTACACGTGTATTAAACAATTGAATTAAAGTGATACAGGCATTTTTAATAAATTGCTATCCATAATTACCATTGTACAGAGTACATAAAATAACTTGGTAACTGAAAATTAAATAATACATAAAAGGAAACCGCAACATAATATTTTTTCTAGATATCGTTTTAAAAAATGTCTGAAGAATTTGGGCAAACTTGCGAAGTTTTAGAATGCAGTCGAAAAGTTATCACTTCTTGTTTTAAATGCGGTTGCCTACTCTGCTCGATACATCTTGCTATTGCTACTTCATGTGCTGAACACTATGACCCCCTACCGGGAACTTGGCGCGCTGAACAAATTTGTGCCGATTGTCCAGAAATGTATGAAGTAGATGGTACCGAATCAGAAAGTCAAAAAGTAAAAGCAATCAGACCAAATAAAAAAAATGACAAAACAGTTAAAGAACTCTGGAAAAGAATATCAAACTCGAACGAATAAAACAATATCCGAACGAACTCTGGGTCCAACATGCAATATTAAAAATTGTGAAAAGTCAAACCGTAGCTGTTTTCGATTTTCCGAAGAAATTCGACGTTTGATATTTAAGGACTTTGTGGAACTAGCATCATTACATTTACAACGGGAATATATTACAAGATATACTCAAACATGTAAAATAATGCGTAGGACAGCTGGTCCTCACTCGAGAAGACATCAGTCAGTAAAGTATCATCTTCCTTTAGATGGTGAACCAAGACAAGTTTGCCAATTTTTTTTCCTCAATACATTGGACATTTCAGAAAAATTTGTGAGAACAGCCATGAATAAAATTTCATCAACAGGAGTGGTGGAAAAGGAAAAACGAGGAGGTCGTCCTAAAACTTATATTGAAGGTGATTAGCAAAAAAAAATGCAAATAGAAAGGCATATCGCCAGATTTCCAAGAGTGGAGTCCCACTACTGTCGCCAAAACTCCTCCCGAGAATACTTAAATGGAGTTCTTACAATAAATAAAATGTATGATATGTTTGTTAAGGAAATTGGGGAAGGCACAATACCAAGTTTCAGCCTCTATCGAAAAATATTTAGAAAAAAAAATTTATCATTTCATCGCCCCAAAAGGGACCAATGTAGTCTTTGTATGACTTACCACAAAGGAACAGAAGATACCAAAAATAAATTAAAAGTACGGTTTGACATACACAATGATGAAAAAAAAGATTTCGATTCATTCGAAATGAATGTAAAGATGAGGCCAAACGAGACTCAACTATCGTGTGCGCTACGTTTGACATGCAGCAAGTAATAAGCCTCCCAATTTCTATGGACAATGCTGTATTTTATAAAAGACGTCTTTCGGTATACAACTTAACAATGTATAACATTTCTTCTGGTGATCGTACATGCGACACATGACATGAAGGAAGTAGCAAACGCGGCGCTTCTGAAGTTTCGACTACGATTTATCATTTTCTTCAGAAGCATGACGAGGAAGGTTGCAAAAAAGTGTATCTGTTTGCTGATGGATGTAGTGGCCAGAACAAAAATTCTATAACCGTTGCAACTTTACTATATATAGTGGCCAACTCAAAACACATTGAAGAAATAGAACTACGAATATCGGTAGCATTTCATGGACAAAGCGGGGGAGATTCAGCACACAGCTCTATCACATACGCCTTGAAGAAAAGTGGTGATGTTCACGGTCCCAGTCAACTGCATCCAATATTCCGATTGGCGCGAAAAAAGAAGCCTTATGAAGTAGTCTCAATGGAATACTTCATTTTTTTAAATTTTAAAGCATTTTCAACTGATTTGAATATTTTAACTATTCGAAAGGACGATGCAGGAAATCCCATAAACTGGACAGAGATGGTCGAGTTTAGGGTATTCAAAAGCGCGCATTCTAAATTGTTTTTTAAAAATAAACATACCGACACAAACTATAGATCTCTAACACTGAGACGTTCTGCTTCCCACTTGTTTACAGGGAAAATATCAACATTAAATGATATACCACCGAAAATATCAACGGATAAATACAGCAATTTCATGTCACTTACAGCTGGAGATACCCCAGTAATCAAGCTTTCATATCATGTAAATTTTTATAAATCTCTTTCACATTAAATATTTTGTTCTCACTTTAGTTTTTGAATTATTTTATTAAAAATAAATAAAATTTAAAATAAAATATCATATCGACGTAAGGATATGTCTCGTAATCAGTATTAATTTTCTTAATTTCGGTCCAGTAGTACTATTTGTGAACCCAATTTAAGGTTTCTAAATTTTGTTAATTTTTTTTCTTAGACGGGCGTATCTACATTTGAAAATTTTTAAATATTTTTTTTTTCACAAACGGGCGTATCTACTTCGGAGTGCAAAAACGGTAGTTAATTAAAATTTATGGCAACTTTTTTTGTACCATGTTAAAGTCTAGGGTCGAATGCCAATAGCACAAGTAGTTTGCCGAGGGGAAGACGAATAAAAGTCTCAAAAACCTTAAAAGTGATCTCCTGTAAAATTTTGTTTTTGTCAGTTCCGTCCGTTGGACGTGCAAGCGACGGTGTATGCTTTCTAATTTTAAATTTGACTTTACAATCTTGTTCTAATCGGTTAAAAATTGATTCTTTTTATATATTCTCCTATTTTAAGCTCTTTAACATAGCTCTGTAAACACAATAACAGTGCTCGGCTAACTGAAGTGGTTTGTGTCTTTGTTAGTTATATTATCACGCACTTGTGGTTTCAGAGGTGTGGCATATAAAGGTCCTGTTTCAGTGTTCTTGTCCATTGTTTGTCTTCTTTTTGGTAAGATATTCCAGTCATCTGAATGACGTAACTTGAACTTAACTTCCTTTTCTGTACACAAGTGTGCACGAATGAAATTGATAGTAGCTTGCCCTGAGGCCCTCCCTGGTCTTGTTGAAGACCAATTGCTGGCAACTTGTTCTCAATCTTTGAAAAAGCAGTGCACCAGGTAGTTCACTATATGTGACCTGGTCTACGGAAAGGGGGCTTAGGTGTCAAAAAGTCAATTTTCACTTTTTGGTTGATTCGGATGGAAGATGAGATGCTTTTTCACGTGGTGAAAAGCAGAAAATCCTAACTTGCTTAGAAGTGTACTGAAAATGTAGAGAAAGAAGAGTAAAAATACGACAAAATATAATTTATTGGTAATGAACAAAATACATTGAATTATAAGCTATAAAGACATGATTATACAGTAGAAAAACGTATTATGGGCCAAAAATAATAATGCTGAGTAGTTTATGTATTTTTCTTTGTTGTCGTTTTCCTTGAGATCTTTTTACGTGTTGATCCTGAGGAAGATGGACCTGGTTCCTCGTCTGGTTTGAGAACATCTTCACTAGTTTTTGCATTCCGTTTCTTCGATGGCAAATCTTTCGGCAATGGAGCCACAATATCTACTTTAGATATATCCGAAACTAAGCTGCGAAGATTGGGATAGATGTACCACTGACGTTCCAAAGATAAACCGGCTGGTTGTACAACTGTCGGCATTTCAGGATCGATAGGTTTTAACAGAAGCTTAAAGGACTGCACTTCTTCACTGTCTGCGAATTTCTTTGTTTTTACACAATCTGTAGAGATTATGAAATGATGGAATTGCGTTATTCCAACAAGTGACTTGTACAGTGGTTTAAAATAGCTGTCCCATTCATACCAGACGACTGTTTCAGCCGATACAGCTTTATTATAACCCCCAGGTGATGATGCCTCGACACACTGCAGTAAATCTGCATACGTGTCGATGTTACTGACGGCATACTTACTTTTGAAAATACCGAAGTATTTGGACCATATCCGTCATCTTCAATTCGTCATCGCTGAGTGAAGAAATGTATTTTCGATAAATTGAGGACTTCGTCTCGCTGGATGGCAGTTTCATTATCCGAAAATCCTTAAATTTCGGGAGTCGTCCGGGCAGTGGAAGAGCCATTAAATCGGCTATAGACTCGATGAATTTAACAGCTTTTGCGATGTCAGCCGGTTTAAATGACTTTGGATGTGTACTCGGTTTATTTGCCAGTCCGTGTTGGCGCACTGTTACACCCTGTGCGTGAAAATGACGTACTAAATTTTCGTAACGCTTCGTCGTACAGGCATGTACAAAAAGGAAAAAGGAACGACAAACAGGTACTCTGTAGAAGGTAAATTGAATTCTATGCCTCATAACTTCTGTATCCTGTCTCTATCCATATTTCTTCCGCCCAGCAAGCTTTGCGTATACACTTTCTAGCTTTTCGTTACTCATAATTCCAGCTTCGATGTGACTTAGTATCACTAAATCAAGTTAATTTTTCGACATCTCTAAACAATTGTTCCGCGTACTCTCGATCATTTCCCGTGGTATCAGTGTATGGCATTCATTATTACAACAATCTTTTGACAGAAATTTTGTTACCAGCTCCTCCTCCTTTACATCAACAACATACAGGTCCATGTTAACAAAAGTTTGTTCGGTATCATCTTCTGCCTGAGATACACATACTTCGTCTTCATCATCATCGCTCTCTTCATAGTTTTGATCATCCTTTTCATGGAAATATTGTCCGTATACGGCACTGAACTCCTCATCAACACTCATGTTTCATTTCATGCGACATGCGAAGACGATAATCAACAGAAACAGTAAACGTCACTTCTTCAGTGTTACTTTTTTAAATGTTCCAGACTAGCAACTTACACGATGAACTATAATAATATTCCGACCAACAACAACACTTACTGGACCAACAACAACACTTACTGGACGTCCGGCGCGGAGAACAATTAACGAGATAATGAGAAACTGACGAAACGAGTTGCTTACTTTTAACAGCTTTTTCACAGAAAAATAGTTTTCGCACGTAAGCTCCCTTTTCGTAGACCAGGTCACATATATGGATGTGATGGCCTTGCTTGTCTCATGCGGTTTATGTAATCCGTTGGAGAGCATACTGGCCCGTTAAATGTCCTTTCCAGAGTTGAGTGTACACTGTTTACCTCCATCATTATATGACCTTTTTATAATATCTGTGTCAAAAAGGAAAAACGTCTTAAGTGCACTTAGGAAAATATTGACTAAGTGCACTACCATAACCACTGGAGTCTCAATTACCTCAAGATCCAGTTTTTTCTTAATTTGACTTATGTATCAGGAAGTCATACACCAGATATTGTTTACATATCTAATTAAATGTAAGACCTTCTCATGGAAAATACCTCCTAAAGATGCATACATAAAAAAGTTGGAAATGCACATAAGTCGTTTTTCCTTTTCGGCACAGATATTAAGTGTGTTTTTTTACCCCGCTAAAGTTAATTACAGCTTAATTTGTACGGGACAGCTAAGCGATATTAAGTGGCATTTCAATTTCCCACTTAAATTCCGACTTGAGTAATGACAATGTTGCCACATGTTCAATTTATAGAAATGACAACAAAAAGTTATCTTAGATAAATTTTGTTATCATTTCTTGCGAATGAAAATGTTATCAAGGAGAGACTCAAAAACAGAAATTTGCAAAATGGCTTACACACTTTAAGTTCATTAAAATTATTTTATTTAATGGAAGACTACGTATACATTTGTATCTCTAAATTTGAAGCCAACATTTTTATTTCCGATTGAAAGCAAAATTGGATTCAAATTGTTCACAACAACGCGCGGTAGAATTATCTAGTCGTTTAAAAAGTTGAAATTCGTTCTACTTATGTCATTTTTCGTTTCTCTTGACAAAATCATATGTATTTTGTTTTTATACTTTTGTGTATTCTTGTATTGTTGGTTTATATTTGTGTAGAGTTTGACAACTGAAACGAATGAACGAAAATAAAATGTTTATTATTGCTGCTTACAACTACAACAACATCTGCTGCTATCTGATGTTGGCACTGGTTACAAACAAGTTGCCGTATCGAATTTTTTTACATCCATTACAGCAAATGTTGCCACATTTCGTAGTATTAAGTGTGGATCGTTTTATTTGGAATGTCGTAAGTGGCGATAGCTTAATGGAATAAAAAAACAGCCTTATTAATTGCTCAATTTCTATTCCTGATGATGCCTTAAAGTTTGCTAAAGCACTGGATGATATAGTATATTTGTTCTGATATGTACACCCGCCAGATATTAGAAAAATTTTTTTTATGAAAGGCAGGCAATGTTCTTGTTCTTGTTTAAAGTGAACTTTATTCCTCAATACTGCCTGTTTAATGTGCTACACAAAGATCACACTGATCTTTTCGCGGTTTGAAAACAGATATTTGCTTTTCTTCTAAAACTTCTGTCTCATAACTGGTAATTCGTTATTACGTATACACTATTCTTGATAAATATTATGGATGTCTATCTTACGGTGCGTTTACACAGGACAGTTTGAGACAAGATAGTTGAGAATATGTATTAGTTGTCACAAAGAGAAAAATTGTTTGTGTGATGTACGCGTCCAGCCAGTTATAAAGACAGTACAGTTTTAAGCAACGGCCGACAGTGTCGTTTCGTTAAATTTCGTGCTCTGATTTTCTGTTTCTTCGCTCTTTTGCCATTGTACTTTGTCTTACTTCTCCAAATTACAATCGAACTTATGTACTCTGCAAAATTAGACATGTATTCATGTTTATATGTTTGTATTGTCAAACAATATTTCAGTAAAAATTAGCAAAATTTTAAAATACAAATATATTTCCCAATTTGTTGTTTACGATGTTTTGCTATTTTCTCAAATTACTACGAAACGTCACCGATATGGCCGATGGCTGAACTTGTAGAGGTTGACACAGTAGGATTTGTTGTAATTGTGTGAACCAACAACCGGCATTTGCTTTTTGTTTCATGACTCTAAAGCGGCCCTTAGACCTGTGGATAAGTTGCAGCGACTTCAAGTTGACATCAACTTATCCATGGTGTAAGGTGAAGTTGGTGGTTTGTACAAACTAGTTGATGTAAAATCAAAGCCATTTTGATTTTTTGAAGTTGATATCAACTTATCCACCAGTGTAAGGGGAAGTTGCATCAACTTTCATACGCATTTCGGTGAGAAACGTTCATGAGGCAACATTATCGGCAAAATGTAAATAAATGAACCAAAAAATAAATAAATTAAACATTATCGGAAAAATATAAACTAAATAAATATGATTTGTAGTGTTATTTATAAATATTTAAAGAAAATAAAAATGGCGTTTTTTCGTAAAATTTGTGATATTTTCGCAGTGCGCTCACCACCTTTCATTTCGACATCTGACAAGAAAATGAAGTTGCCTCAACTAGTTTGAGAGTGTAAGGGCAAAATCGAAGTTGATGTCTAGTTATCGAAGTTGATGTCAACTTGTAGTCGAGCAACTTATCCACAGGTCTAAGGGCCCCTTAAGCGTCAAATTCAACACAGATCCATATGAACAAACACAGTAAACAAAAAAGTACAACAACAAAATACACTGAATTTAACAGATGGAGTCATAAGAAAGGAAAATCAGTTGCTCTAATGCGCCAACCTCTACTAGTTCAGCCATGATCTGGCCGCTTATGTCAAATCTCTTGCCGAAGTTACTGTTATTGAAAAATCAGAGAAAGTGGCGAGACAAGTGAGAGCATAGATTAATACTTATAGTAGTTCTCCCACCAAATTTATGACATTTGGCCTGGTGTGATATTTACGTTTGATGTTGAAAAGAATTGCTTTATTAATACCAGATAGAGGCAATGGTTCAAAACATCGAACAAAATAAAAACAACGGCATTTCGTTTTATGTGTTAAAATTATTGTGTTAAATCCAACACAAATGTATGCTAACAATAACAGTGAATAAAAAAGTTTAAAACACATTTAAATTTCACAGTTTTTCACCAAAATGGCATAAAAAATTAAAGCAAGAAGTTGTTGTAATTCCACCTGGTGTATATCACTTTTCGTCAAACATCTCTCTATCACACCGACAGCATCACGAAGAGTGTGAAAGAAAACGTCAGATGAGCCAAATATTCTCTCTAGTCTGAGATTACTCTATGAGTGAGAGAAGTGTAAGTGTGGTAGTAAAAATGTGTGAATGTATTTCTACTGCCGGAGCAAAACTGTCCCGTGTAAACGCCAGGTTAGACTGAAACTGCTGGTCTCCGTATCTTCGCTTTGTAGTTGACCTACCACAGTGACCGGGAACTTTCGATTTAATACAGAATCTTTTCTTGTTGAAATAGGCGGCCAAGGTATTTCTTTACTGCTCTTATCTTTTTTGCCATGTTTGGAATATGTTTTTGTTCAACCCAACAGTTACCCAAAAGAAATCTTTACATAGCCGTGTTCTTTCGCCATCACCAGATGGTAAATAGCAATCGAATTGACTTTTGTTTTGAACGGGTTCAGAACGGTTTCGCCGCCGAATAGGCATACTGCCTTTGTGAACTAAACCTTTAATATGTACCTTTTTTCGACCCACGAGGATAGATTCCAGAATACAGTGTGTAGAAGTTCAAACTTAAACATAAAACTGAAACACAAAACTGTTTTATGGAAAATTTTTCAATGGTTCGATCAAGATATCGCGAAAGAGGTTAGTGGGTCAAAGCACGACAAAGTACGCTTTAAACCTATGCAATAATAAAAAGTCGGAAAATTACACATGACTGATTTGGGAGACACAGCGACGATGTGCCAGTCGAAAGTTCTTGTCTTCGAAATATAAAATCTAGAATTTCCCAAGGACCTTCAGAATTTGAAATTTTGTGTGAGGTCCCTGTGCAAGGTTAGGGCCCACTGTGGTCAAACGAAGAATTCTCTAAAACCCAAATACGTGCATTTGGGTAGGGCTTAACAAGTCCTTTCAGAATATTCCATCTACATATTTCAGAAGACCTTCAGAACCGAAAATTCTTCATTTTGAATTTCATATACGAAAACAGTTTTTCGCCCGCCGTGCCCAAACGAACAATTCTCCACGAACCAAACATATGCCAGTCGATAGTCCTTAAGGAGTGTCTTCGAAATATAAAATTTAGAATTTCCCAAGGACCTTCAGAAATTTTGAATTTTTCTGTGAGAGGTTCCTGTGCAAGATTTTGGCCCACTGTGGTCAAACGAAGAATTCTCCAAGAACAAAATATATGCAGTTGGGTAGTGTTTGATACATCCTTTCAGAATATGCCACCCACATATTTCAGAAGACCTTCAAACCCGAAAATTCTCCTTTTTGTATTTCATATACAAAAAACAGTTTATCTCCCACTGTACTCAAATGAAGAATTCTCCACGAACTAAACATGTTCATATACATATGTATGTATGCCAGCCGAATTGATTGTTTGTAAAATGCACTTGTTTAGGGTTTGTTGCCTACGTACAAAAACTACTCTGTTCGCTGAAAAGTACGTTACAGATGATGTTGTAGTTGAAGGAAACAATAAAAGGCATTTTGTTGTTGGAGCTCCGAAGCTGTCAAATTAAGCACAATGTGTAGCAACAATAAAATTGAACCAAGAGACAACGACGCAACAAAAACTGGTCTAATGCTCCCACCTGTATAAATAGTTGTGGTTACAGATTTAACGATAGTTTAACGGCCGTGCGCAGACGCTGTCACTGCAGGCGAAAGCGTCGTAGACAAGTTATGAGTTCAATTTACGTCGAAAAAATGGGTAGGGAAATTTTTCAAAATATTTTACAGTAACGTATTATTTGTATCTAAAGGAATACAAAAATGATTCCTTAACAAAATTGTCAAAGGTTGTAACATATGACGTGTATTGTGATTACATTGAAAAGTCTTTGTTTGCCCACAGTGGACGCAAACCTTGCACAGAAAATATTTCAAATTCGGAATTACTGAAGGTCCTAGGGAAATTGTAGATTTTATATTTCGAATACAGTCGCTAAGGACTATCGGCTGGCATAGGTTTGGTTCGTGGAGAATTCTTCGTTGGGCACAGTGGGCGAAAACCTGTTTTCGTATATGAAATTCAAAATGAAGAATTTTCGGTTCTGAAGGTCTTCTGAAATATTTGGGTGGCATATTCTGAAAGGATTTGTTAAGCACTGCCCAACTGCACATATTTGGTTCTTGGAGAATTCTTTGTTTGCCCACAGTGGGCCAAAAACTTGCACAGGGACCTCACATAGAACATTTCAAATTCTGAATTACTGAAGATCCTAGGGAAATTGTAGATTTTATATTTCGAATACAGTCGCTAAGGACTATCGGCTGGCATAGGTTTGGTTCGTGGAGAATTCTTCGTTTGGGCACAGCGGGCGAAAACCTGTTTTCGTATATGAAATTCAAAATGAAGAATTTTCGGTTCTGAAGGTCTTCTGAAATATTTGGGTGGCATACTGCACATATTTGGTTCTTGGAGAATTCTTTGTTTGCCCACAGTGGGCCAAAAACTTGCACAGGGACCTCACATAGAACATTTCAAATTCTGAATTACTGAAGGTCCTAGGGAAATTGTAGATTTTATATTTCGAAGACACCTTTTAAGGACTAATGACCGGCATATGTTTGGTTCCTAGAGAATTCTTCACATGCCCATTTTTTTGACATATTTAAATACCAATATTTGGGATTTGGTTGTATATATATATTAGTTTGTGCAGTAAATATATTTAGCTTGGAATGCATTTTTATTAACTACTGTATTTTAAATTTCTGCAGCGACTGTTTAATTGAAAAAATAAATAAATTGATGATTTATCTTTAAAATAATGTCTGTAATTGTCGGTTTCACAGTTGAGAATTCTCCATTTAAATGTATTTTAAATGCCCGATGCTTGGCATTTAAATGTCATTTAATATGAAAATTGTATGTGGGCGTTTAAATTGAGCTTTGAAATGACGAGTGTGAAACTCGCCCCATGTTTTATAGAACAAACAGAGCTCTGCTAAGTAAATTGGTCTGTGTCTTTGCTATTTTAAATACTAATTTATCTTCACGGACACAAAAATATTTGGGATTTCCTACCCAGTCAACCAACGGAGTCTGCAAGGCGCTACGTTAGGACTTCCCACACGGTGCGCTAATGCTCCCAGGGAGGCTCCGATAGGAGTCCCAAATGAGCATATTCGCCGGAGAAAACAGCACGCTCAAAAACTATGACAAAAGTGCACCCTAGGGGCTCCTCAATTGCGTGTTTTCGGAGTTCCTTCACGTTCCTTTAGATAACCCACAAGGACTCCGTGCGGACATAGGAGTGTTTTTCTAAAAATAAATGGATAAATGAGTGTAACTTTTACTTCAATAATAATAATAATATATGCCTACTACGAATTACCGTAGGATAATACTACATGAGGATATTGATGGGTCATGACGACGCTATGGCCAGGGAGCTAAAACCACAGAACACATAATCAATGGATGTCCCACAATGGCCGCGTCAGCATGCATCAAACGACATAACGTCTCGAAAATACATCAAGTGTTAGCAAACGGATTCGTGGAGAACAATATACCATATTACCAGTACCAAAACGCTAAGTAATGCTAAATGGAGACTATAAATTATAATATGGATTGATAAAAGCAGATCGCTGTACCGCTTATGGATAATGTCAACTGAACAATTGGTGAAAAGTTGTCACAGCAAAAAGATCATTTGAAGAAAATGGAAATCGTACCAAGTGATTTCTAGTACAGGGGTGGTGCTGAAAATGGTGGCGCAGCATTTACGGAAACTGCTTAGTACGTGTAAGGCCGTTGTTATGGACACTTGCAGGATAATGCGTACCTTTCCAAATTGAGCGAATTAGCTATAAATGGACCACAGCTCGCGCGTGGGTAATAATAGTACTAATAATAATAATAATAATAAAAATAGTAAAAATCCAATTAATAAAAATTAAAAACATAATAATAATTTTAAGCATTTTTGGCTTCTCTTCCGATCCGGACAACACGCTTTCTTATACTATTATTCTGTATTTCTTTAAAATAAATTTTCGAGAAAATTCAGTAGGTACTTTGTATGCTTGTAAACAACTTTGTAATATTTCTTCCGGTAATTCTGTGAGGTTAGTGTGCGCGCCTCTTGTACTTGAGATCCTGGGTTCGATCCCAGCTCTGACCACCTTAAAATTTCTTTCGACGGCGGCCACCTCGCATAGTGACGGCGACACTATAGAGTATTTAGCCAAGTCACTAAACGTCTTTTTGTCTATCTCGTTAGACCTGGATTAGTATATGATTGTATTGTGTGGTGCCCGTTAAAGCCTGTTACTTAAACCGCATCGAATCGATTCAAAGAAAATTTTTATTTTTTGCTTTACGTGGTCTCGCTTGGAATATCGGTGATTTGCCACCTTGTGGAAATTGACTGATGCTTATTGATCTTCCTACACTTGAAAAACGCAGGTATATGTTAAATGCTATGTTTATTGTAAAACTCATTAGGGGTTGTATAGATTCAAATTTTCTCGTGAGTCAAATAAATTTTAATGTTCCCTGTAGACAAACCCGATATTTCTATCCTATAAAACTACCGACTGTCCGTTATAATTACGATTATTACAATCCTTTTCGACGCGTTTGCCTCATTCACAATGATATCTATAATTCCTTACCCGCTTCAGATTCTTTGAATATAATTAAGCAACATTTAATTCGTAATTAATCGGGAACTATTATCAAAGCTTCTGTTGCCAACCATTTTCCTCCGATAAACCAGATCTGCATCTATCAATCAATTCTACAATGAATTGTAGCTGACGCTGAATAGATGGATGGATCATTAGCGGTTGAGGCCAGATGCTGCCATTCACGTCCCTCATCTTCATGTTCCAGATCTTCAAGCCTCTACTCTTCCTGTTTATCCCCCGGTATGCTATTTGTATGTTCCTGTTTATCGTTCCACACATATTGTTGCGACGGTCCTGCTCCAGATGTGACTGCCTATGTTATCTCCTATGATTTCATCCTAAAGTTCCTGTGAATCATTCCACTCAAATTTGTGGAGTCTGTTTACCATTTCTCTTGTTCCTGCTCATCGCCCTGTTGTTCTACTCCAGCTGATGTTCCTGTTCCTGTTCCTCATGTTCCAGATGTTCCTGTCCCAGCTCCTGTATTGTTACTGTTTTAATTAAAAGTTATTTTTTATTTTTATATTTTATATTATTATAACTAACATACGAGTACACGCTAATTATAATTTTTTTTTATTTATCTTTTTTTAATTTTTAAATTTTACAAATTTTCTTCATATTATTTTAATTGTACTCTACTCTTTTTCTTATTTTTCAATGTATTTTAATTTTATTAAGTATTGTATGTTATGTCTACTATGTATATAATATAAATTTTATAACGTTGTTGAAAACATATTACCGGCTGTATCCTATTGAGGATTGTAGCTGTGAGATAAATAAATAAATAATAAACGAGCATATTTAGAAATTCAAAGTTACGGTACCCTTTTTGCCATACAAATGCATAAAAACGTATAAGGTTCTGGCCAAGCATATGTGTTTGTTCGAAGGTTTCAGAATATGTGTTTGACGGGGGGCTAATTTGCTCAAATATATAAAAACGTCAATTTAAATAATAGATATGAAGAGAAAGCCAAATTCAACCCTTTTTCCATTTCTCCCACTGTGTAGCCCGTTACGTACAATAATGGCCGTTACGTAAAAAGCATTTCCCACGTAACTGCAGCTCTCACAGCCGAGGCATCTGTTCATAACGACTCCGACACTTGCTCATACACACACCAACATCTACGATTATTGCATCAAATGCAAAAATTATATTACAAGTGTAACCGGTACGTACAACCACACATCAGTCATAGTACAAGGGGAAGTGCGGGGGGAAACGCTGAGTGAAATAAATGAACACAGTAGTACAAATGATTGTGTGAAAAGGAAACCGAAACTTTTGAGGCAATATAATTTCAATGAAACTATATTTGAGGTTTCCTTTTTGCGGAAGTAATCACTATTTAAACGGAAGTGTACCTAACCACACTTAAACTTATACTCACGCACATATACACACACACATAAATTGTTATAGCTACAAAATAAATTACAATCCCTAACGCGCACAACCATCATAACTACCCATTTGTGTTGGGTAGCGGTTACAGTAGTAATAATGTACAAAATACTAAACTTTAAAATTACGTTAAAATCATGGCTATGGAATCCGAGTTGCCAAGAGCAGGAGGACGCTTAGATCCATACTGTAGAATATCAAATGGAAAATGTTATTGTTTTTAATATGATGTTGATTGTTGACCTTTTTATTTTATCCGTGTGGAATTTGTTTGGCTTAAGGTCATGAAAGGAAAATTCCAGCGGGTGTGATTGTTTTTTTCAATATTTATTAAATATTCCCAATATTTCGATTAGCATCGCTAATCATCCTCAGGGTTTTATACATTTAACATTATTCACATATTGATCACAAAACGATTGACAATAATTACATGTACATACTATATAACTAATTACTCGTACGCAGTGTGCCAGCTTTCGTCAACTAAAATTTGATTTCCCTGTGTTTGCTTATTGTATGTCGCTATATTTGAGCGCATCGATCAATGTCTGTCTTATAATTGAGTCCTTTCTCTGAGGGAACTTCAATTATGTGCAGCATTTCGAGAGTAAATCGTCGCGAGTAATCGATTTTCTGCGCTAAAATGTCAAAGTTAGGATTATGACCCGTCATGGCACAGTGGGCTGCTGTACAATCTGGCTCTTAAATCTGATTTGTGTGATTATAGACTTGTCGTCAATTTCGTCATCATGGTGCCTACATCTACCTTTCGGCATACGTCTCTTTTGCTCCATTGCATTTTATCCGATATATAGGGTTATCCATTTTGCGGTTTCAAAAGTAAACGTAAATAAAAGATATATAAAATATTTTTTGTCATGATATTTCTTTTTTATTATAAAGTTTGAACGTTGACATTATGTGTTTAAATGTCCACCACGCGAAGTGCTGCAAGCATTGACTCTTTTGAAGTAATTTTCGACCACTTTTTGACACATATTGGCGGTATCTCAGCCATAACTTGACGAATGTTGGTTCTTAAGTGCTCAAGAGTTACAGGTTTATCTGCAAAAACAAAGTCTTTCGCGTAGCCGCACAAAAAAATAACTAATGGTGTCAAATCGCATGATATTGGTGGACAGTTGATATCGCCACGACGAGAAACTACGCGGCCAGGCACTGTGGCACCGTCTTGTTGAAACCACATATTCTCCAAGTCGTATTCTTCAATAGCATGCAAAAAAAGTCGGTTATCATGTGACCATAACGCTCCGAATTAACGGTGACAGTTGTTCCATCGGCGTTTTCGAAGAAGTAAGGTCCAATCACACCTTCGGACCAAAGAGCTCACGAAACAGTGGCGTTTTCTGGATGTAATGGCCTCTCTTCAATTACTTAGTTTGACTGATGTCGAATTCCAACCCTATACTTTCGAAACCACGAAATGGATAACTCTTTACAATATTAGACTTATCCTTTTTCGTCACTTTAGACTTTGTCCGGCTAAATAACCTGATCAGTTTATTATGTGATTATAACGCCAGTTCATATGAGTCTTTGATATCGATATCTGAGTGCTTTAGTCTCTCGGAATAACCAGGTAATATACGTCAGAGGTTTGTACATTTTCGGAGGGTTTTCATCTTGTCGATCTTGCCCTCGTGCTGTAAATTGTTCCGTATTTTATAGTTCTAGCCGGGAAATCATTTTCTCTAAGAATTTTCTTTATTCGCCTTTTATTGTCCACATGAAACTCCTTGTCGCTGATGTAATAATTTGTAAATTCCATACAAACTGGCAAGTAAAACTTTTAGTTAGCTTTAACACTAGGTTAACTTAAGGTGGTGTTAATGGAAATAAATGATTTGATATTTTTGTACTTTCATCTTTATTTATTTCCTTCCGACACTTGGTCGATGTGCACAGAATTGTCCATCACAAATCCATTAAATGCATTAGAATGTTGACAGTTAAATCAGGAAAACCTCCGTACTAAAAACTTAAAAATTCATATTTTTCTGGAGAATATACCTGAAAATGGGACGTGCTTTGATGTATATTTATACAGTTGGATGAGCCTTAAAAACCCTTTCATATGATACAAATATTGTATACATTGCCTTTACAGGGAAAAAATAGAATTGATTAAATCTAATTCTATGAATATAATTTTTGGAATTCAGATATTCATTTCTTTAAATTGAAGAAAACATTATTTTAATCAAAATACTTTATTTTCATATTCAAATCATATGATTTAAAATAAAATTAATCATCTAAATGTTTCACAGTTAGTTCAACTATAATACTTCGTTAATGAATCAATCAATCGAAATACAAACAACTAATTTTTTCGCTTTTCTAAGGGTTTTGCATAAAGTGGTCCAACTCGTATGGACTTTTTTTTAAATCGTCAAAATAAAAAAAATAGCTGTAACGCCGAAACGGTGCGTCCAACGGCAAAAGTACTAATTATTTTGCCTCTACAGCAGTCTTTAAATTATGGATGCCTCGCTTATGGCATCACTTAAAATCCTTTAAACTAACATTTTTCAAATCAAAAATCGCTGAAACACACATATGTATGTGTTTGCTATTTTTTTTTACATAAGTGATGTCGCATTAAAGACAAACACTGGTTAAAGCCTCGAATAGAGGTAACAAAGTTATTATTTTTGCGATTGGACGCATCGTTTCTGAGTTATAGCCATTTTTTATTTCGGAGATTTTCATACATATTTTGACGATTTTTTGAACAAAATTTCTTCGATACGATTATCTCACTTTATGTAATCCCCTTAGAAACTTATAAAAAAATTGCTTTTTCCATTGGAAGCTCCGTTTCCGCGATATTGGCATAGGGGCGTTTTAGCGATTTGTGATTCCAGAAATTTTAGTTTCAGCGATTTTTATCCATAGGTAAAAGCCGCCTCAGGAGGTAAAAAAATTAAATCATATCTATGTTTAACAGCCAAAGTCACGATCTCGAAAGAAAACCTAAGCGAACGAAAGCCAGTCACTCACTTTCTTTCTTATCCCGGGCTTTAAATGTTATTGTGTGATTGTGTATTTGAAAAATCGGAAGCCACTAACTATTTTCGCTGTCATCTATGCGAACGAAAATGTCAAAACCAGTCACTTGTCTTTTGGTTGTCGCATAGCTGGAAATGAAATAAAAGCTTGAAACAAAAACAATTTATATAGAACTAGCAAACCCGGCAGACTTCGTCCTGCCAAAAAAGAGACTTAATTAAAAGATGTATTTAAAAAAGCAAGCAAATTAAATAAAATTTCACCACCAATGTAAATTCACCAGTTCAAATGATGCCACTACCGCCGGTAGATGGAGGGATTAAGGATTAATTAAATCCGGTTTAAATCACTGTTGGAATTAACTTTTGCTAAATTTTAATGCTTAGTGCACCCCTTCAGACCACTACCTTTCCAACGGTGTATCGCACTTGACTGTGCGACCTTTAGTTTAGGAGGAGAAGCGGTTACAATAATTACACTATAAATACCTTAGCGTAATATATATATAGATTCAATGGAAGAAACACAATGGACAGAAAATAATGTCATTATAATAAATTTGTTATTAAAATATATTTAAATTTCAGTACAAAAACGACAACTTTGTGGCACCTGCAGATACTAGCCATAGAATAACACATACGTAGAAGGTTTTATTCGCTCAATAAATTAAACGTCATAGGCACGATGGAAATTACACAGTGGAGGGTGGAAAATATGGGTTCAATAATACCAGATGGTGGCAATAGTATACAGCGATCCACAAAGGAACTACACCCGAATTTCGTGTTTTTGTGGCAAACTAGTTGTGTTAAATACAATACAAATGAATACCAACGTTAAAAGTCAACAAAAAAGTGCAAAATACATTTAAATTTTTCAGTTCTACACCAAAACGACAGGAAATAGTTAAGTGAACATATTTTGTAACTCCACCTGGTGTATGTAAACATTTCCACAGACCTACCGAGAGAGTGTGAAATGAAACGTCAGATGAGAGAATAAGTTCTTCTATAGTATGTGTTATTCTATGATACTAGCTCTTCGTACTCTCCTCTCTCGCTCCGAAATTAAATGGCGAACGTCTAGTTTATGTTATTGCTTTGAACAACAACCACACAAACACACGTAAAACCATGCAAACGACAAGTCAAAGATAGTGACTCGCATTCTGAAACGAAAGTGAGTGCCTGGCTTCGTTCGCTTGGATTTTGACGGAGAGGGTGTAAGTGGGGTCCGATTATGAACTGAATTGTATATGTTTTCGTTCGCTTGTTAGTGACTCCCAAATCAGCTGTTCGTCGCATAGAAAGAAAGCGAACGTTAACGTTCGACATCGTGACTTTGGCTGTAAGTTAATTTGTGTCATCCACAATAATAGCTCCTCCACACAAATGCCCACAATTTTTTACATGTGCTTTTGAAGGCATCAGTAGTGACGTCAGAGTCAACGATTATGTTTAAAAGTCTGACTTCACCTCAAATTATGGTAATAAAATAAAAAAATACATGCGATTCAGAAACTAGCGTGGTGAGATAAGTATATCAACTGGGTATATTCGTCTTTTCGAATACATGGACTTTAATGAACTTTTGATTTCGTATAGAAAAATATATGCCAACCATTGTTTTTGTCCAACACATATCAAATTCTGGGTCTATGCGACGTAAAATGTGAATATGTATACTTACCAATTTCTTCGCTGGAAGATATCTGTATACTTTATTGGTTTTCAACACCTTTGTTTATCACTTTCTCTTTAAAATAGAAGTTTTTCTGTACAGTCCTCATGTAACATTCCAATATATGTAGTTTCTCTTTAAAATCAAAGCCTCTTGTGAAAAATCGAATACATAACTTTATAACAAGTGTTTTTACAACAGATACTAAATTATGATTACAATCCCTAATATTTCAACACGAATTCTAATAATATTGTACTTGTTGTTAGTTGTATCTTCCATTTCAGATGAATGAGGTTTTTGCAATACTCAAATTGGTTAATACAACTTAATTTCTGTAGTAGCAACTTGAATTTAGTACGACCTATTCTTAATCTATCAATATCATCGCCAAATAATTCTGACGTATGACAATTATGAATTCTAATCAAAATATAGATTTTAGCATGGAATTTCCAATGCCTGAATTGATTTCGAAAACGAGAGATAAAACATAAACAACCCCTATTTGTTGACGACCCCCGCAAGCGTTATAAGGACCACGATTTACGGATATGCACCCGGAATGTGAGAACTCTATATAGATCCGGTGCAAGTATCCAGTTGGCAGATGTCCTCGAAAGTTATAAGGCTGACATTACCGCAATCCAGGAAATGCGATGAACAGAACATGGCTGGACACGAAAAAGAAACTGCGACATATACTACAGTTGCGATGAGAAAAAACATGAATTGGGTTGCGGATTTGTAGTTGGCAAAAGACTGCGATATCTAGTCTCTAGGGTCAATCCTGTGAGTGAACGAATAGCCACAATCCGCATAAAAGCGAAATATTTTTATATTTCCCTAATTTGTGTGCATGCCCCGACAGAACAGAAAGATGATGATGCCAAAGGCATATTCTATGAGCTCCTTTAGGAAAGGTATGTCCGCTGCCCTGGTCATGACATTAAGATTGTACTAGGAGATTTTAATGCTAAAGTAGGCAGGGAAAATGTGTTTCATCCAACTATTGGCAATTTGAATCTACATGCTGACAGTTCCGAAAACGGTATGAGACTGATTGACTTTGCCGCGGCAAAAAACATGGTCATTAGTGGTACAAGATTCCAGAATAAAGACATCCACCAGAATACTTTGGTATTCCCTGATCATCCAGTATAATGGACGTACGAGTGATCAGAGGAGCTAACATTGATTCTGATCACTACCTGGTAGCAGCAAAGGTTCGCACAAGATTAAGTAGAGCGAAAATCGTACGAAACTAGACGCAGAGGATGCTGGACATCCGAAAGCTGCAATTACCAGAGGTAGCCACAGCCTACTCAAGGAAGCTCTCGCAAATTTTGGCACTTAACCCATCCACTCCCGATAACGATCCTTGGTTTTGAAAAACCGCTTCGCAACAAACCATGGTACGATGAAGCGTCGCAATGCAAAGAACTCTGCACGCATGGCAATGCTTCAGTCAATGGCAACGCGAGCTGCGACTGAGTGGTATATGGAGAAAAGAAAGGAGGTAAACCGTCTCTTTAGGCGTAAAAAACGGCAGTGGAGAATACGCGAGAGTGAGAAAATTGAGTCATACAGAAGGAAGAACGAGGCCCGAAAATTCTACCAAAAAGTCACAAACGGAACTAATAGACAAGGTTCAAGGCCCCCCTTCTGTAAAGACAAGGACGGAAATCTCATCGCAGATGCGTAGAGTATGTTGGGAATATGGAGAGATAATTTCTCTGCGCTATTGGTACCTGAGATATCCAATGATGAGACAGTCGATCTAAATTTGGACGACGACGTCGATTGCCCCCTCCTAACCAAGACGAGGTCAGAACAGCTATTGCCCGGCTTAAGAACAATAAAGCCGCAGTAGCCGATGGATTACCAGC
The DNA here is from genome assembly GCA_963931995.1 of Phaonia tiefii. Taxonomy (NCBI): domain Eukaryota; kingdom Metazoa; phylum Arthropoda; class Insecta; order Diptera; family Muscidae; genus Phaonia; species Phaonia tiefii. The sequence goes on along the minus strand of OZ008370.1, from coordinate 88,057,908 downwards.
GCAGGTGTTTAAGGTTGGCGGCGATGAGCTGATAAGGTGCATGCATCAGCGCATTAGCAAAATTTGGTTAGATGAATACATGCCCGGCGATTGGAGTCTCAGTATACTATGTCCCATATTTAAAAAGGTGACCCAAGTCTCTGTGCCAACTAGCGTGGAATAAGCTTTTCATCCATAGCATATAAGGTTCTATCAAGAAAGACTAAAACCTATTATCGCTGATCTGATTGGACCACACCAATATGGCTTGAGGCCTGGAAAATCGACAACTGACCAGATTTTCACGCTACGCCAAATCCTGGAGAAGACCCACGAAAAACAAATCGACACCTATCATCTATTTGTCGATTATAAGACGGCCTTCGACACCCCGATACGGGGGAAACTCTACGATGCAATATCTGAGCTGACGAACACCAAATCCGCAGTGAAAGTTGGTAAGGATCTTACCGAACCTTTCGAAACTAAGCGAGGCCTCAGACAAGGTGACACCCTATCGTGCGATACCTTTAACATCTTAATAGAGATTATTCTGAGAAAAGCTGCTGTCAACATGAATAAAACCATCAGCAGCAAAAGTCACATGCTGCTCGCGTATGCTGATGATATAGATATCATTGGGCGCACAATTAGAGAAGTTACTGCGGTTTTTTCGAGAATTGAGAAGGAGTCAGCAAAAATGGGTCTGACGGTGAATGAGGACAAGATAAAATTAATGGTTTCAATGAACAGGGCCTCCACGCGATTAGACCAAAGCGTGAACGTTGATAACCGTTATAACTTCGAGGTAGTGGACGAATTTATATACCTCGGATCTGCCGTGAACAAAAACAACAACGTCAGCTTTGAGATCAAGCGGAGAATTGTGCTTGCGAATAGATGTTATTTTGGGATAAGCAAGCACTTTAGAGATAAAGCCCTCTCTCGAGTAACCAAAGCCCAACTATACCAGACTCTCATACAACCTGTCTTGCGTTATGGCACAGAATCCTGGGTCTTATTGTAAGCAGACCAAACATCTGTAGAAGTCTTCGAGAGAAAAATACTCCGAAAAATGCATGGCCCTATAGTGCACAACGGAGAGTATCGGCGACGTATGCACCATGAGCTGTATGAGCTTTATCCTGACATTGACCTAGTTAAGCGGATCAAAATAACGCGATTGCGCTGGCTAGGCCATGTCAGTAGAATGTATGAAGACGAACCAGCACGAAGGGTCTTCGAAACCGAACTCGAAGGAAGACGAAAAATAGGAAGACCAAGACGCCGCTGGAAGGATCAGGTTGACGAATCCCTGCGTACACTTGGTATTGCCAACCGGCTAGATAAGGCAAAAGATCGAACTGGTTGGCGAAATATGTTATCTTCGTTTTGTAAGGTCCCTGACCCCTGGGGGTTGTCATGACCGAATAAGTAAGTAATTGATTTCCAACTAATATTTTTCCTGTGTGCAGATAAACTATTTCTATGACTGAAAATTATAAAAAAATTCATTGAAATCGGATGCGGCATTATTCGTTATCACAGAATTTTGTGTAAAGCAAAAAATTCTTTGAAAAACTAAAAAAAGTACATTTTTTAATAATGGTGCAGCTCACGGCATCTTAAGGCTAGACACGAAATATTTTGGGAATCGTCACAGAACAAGCCAAGGTACATTTTGAGGGGTGGACAAAACGAACTGGTTTTGTGAGTCGGTCTAATATACATAAAAAATAAATGGTTTCCCGATACATCCCATGAAGGGATTAGGGAGAGCTTCTCACAAACCAGTGAGATGTGCGCGTTCTAGGTTTACACTCACTGAATATCATATCATATCATATATCGTCGCTGCGAAGGCGAAAAGGGTTATGTGTAATGTTTGGAAAAAAAATTATTCCACATTTGAAAACCATTTGTATTTATAAATGCGCTCACGTCGCTATATACTGATATTTGAATCGGATTCGAAGTATATGCTAATATCAATGATGTGTTCGGGAAAGGCTGCAAGTTTTTTTTTTTTTTGATAATTAAATACTTCCAAGGCACAAAAGTCACAAAACATCCTAAATTTTGAAAGAGCATCAAGGCGTTCCTGTGCTTTTTTGTGGACAACACTTTATATTGATGATTAAAAGCATTTTGTTCACTTTCGTTTTATAATTTCTTAAAATATTACTGGAAAGTAAAAGCGGCACAATTTCACTCAACTGTTTGAACAATAACAAACACAGCTGTTCGCTTTCTGGCTAAATACTGGTTTGATTGTGTCAGTTCTGTCAACTATATTTGTAGTGTTGCCTCATCGGAGTCCAAAATACCGACATTGTCATACCTGGTTTGGCCGTACCTATTTTTGGAAATTCAAAAATGAGTGGGCCGACATTGGCATACCTGGTTTGGCCATACCTATTTTTGGAAATTCAAAAATGAACCGGACTCCCAATAAAGCTACGCCAGCGCAAAATGCAAAGTTTCTAAAGAGAAGGCTGGCCGAAATATCGCCAGAAAATGGAAACCAATCATCGGTGGACTGCCTTGTAGGCAATATGAATCTGAATTCGCTAATGTCAATGGTTAAATCTTCCATGGAATCTATAATGGACGCAAAATGAAGACATTGTCAACGAAGGCCGATATAGAAGAGGTAAAAACCCAAATTTCAGATATCAGCGTAAGCCTTATACAACTAAAAAAAGAAAACGAAGCCATGCGCGCTGAAATTGATTTACTCAAACAGAACGTGATAAAGACCGAGAGCACATAAGACGCCTAGTGAAACAAGGAAAACGAAAAAATTTACTGTTCAGAGGAATCATAAGACAAAGGTCACCAAAACAATCTGTAGAAAGTGCTTGTAAGAATATACTTAAACTAGGCAATGTTTAAATAGCCTCAGCAAGATTATTATTTACATCGAAAGACAAAAGCAGAGTCTGAGGATATGGCCCCCAAGATTGCGAAAATCTTGATGGCACTAGTATACAATTTTAAAAAGATTTAACTAAAGAGAAACAACAGGACCAGAAAGGTTTAATGCAGCTGCTAAAAGCGGAAATTCTGGCGGTTGATCAAACTCGCAGAGTATTTGTAAAAAATGGCTCCATTAACATTGGAACTAACCGGAATGGTGGTACAAGAACCACGAATTGCTGTGCGGAGGAAATAGAGCTGATGCAGTTTTGAAAAATCTTGATAATATTGATATCTCATATAACTGTATATTAAATAACAGTATATCAAAAAACTAAACGTGATATATATATGAATAATAATGATTTTATGAACAAATATCTGAAATTCTTATCATATAATACAGGGTGATTCAGGAAGTTCCGGACAAATTTCTCCAGCGTATTCCTTGGCTCATTTCATGAAGAAAAGTCCACTAGGACCATGTCCGAAAATGCAAGGGTGCGAAATGGCAGCGGGTTCAAAATGCTTGGATTGGCGGTCGGAGGGTAGTAGGGTAAAGTGGCTAACTTCGGAGCCAGTGGTCGGATTTTTGGAGAGGTCTTTAAGAGGCCTTTCAGACTCAGTAAAAAAAAGTAGAAAAAAGTCAAAAGAGATACAGAGCTTTCGGAAAAAAATGGAAAAAAATGGAAAAAAATCTCATAACCTCAATTTGCTCAGCCAGATGGCATGTAACTTATGTTTTTACCTTTCCTCTTACCTTTCCAAAATGATCTAAACGAAGCCCAGAGGTCTTACCGTTCCAAAGTTAGGACCATTTTACTGAAATGCAAAAATGTTTGTTTTAGTTTTTGGAAGCGGAATAACAGCACACATTTATTTGTTTTTGTAAATTAACACGTTTAAGATTTTATTTTACTGAAATTTTCGGCAGAAGAATCAAATACAAAGGAAAAAAAACATTTTTTTAAATTTTTGACTGTCACGCAATTGTCGTCTCAAAGTATGTATTTCACTTGAGAATATTTTAACTGTCGGTAACTCGATAACTAAGATAAGTTATCGAGAAAAAAATATTTCATGTTTTCGCCTTTCACTTTCTACAAAAAACTTTGGAAAAATCGATATATTTTTTGCAAAATGTGGTGTAAGGCAATGGTTTTTGCGGTGGTGTAAGGCATATAAGAAAAATTTATTCAAAGAATTTTGCCGATACGCAGGGTACCTGTATGACCCTATAAATGTAAGGGAAGTTGAGGACAGAGTAGGGGAAAAACGTACTGATTTGCTGTTCACCGATGATGAGGGCGAGTTTTTGGAAGACGTCAACACATTAGGTTGAGATTTAGAAACTACGAGGAGAGTATGATATCCGTGGCTCCTCGATCCGACAATGTTTTTCGATAAAAGGCCCCAAAATAAGACGAAAAAATTAAATAAAATTTTTCGACAACTCGCCTAGTTATCGAGATATGGTGCGTTAAAATTTTAAAGAATTAATAACTTGTTTACCAATTTACGCAACCAGAGTGGTAAAACTCCTCAAAATAAGCCCAAACATTAAATAAAAGTTATCGATAACTTCTTTAGTTATCGAGATATCTGTGGCTGTAACGTTTTATATGTACTACTTTCAATAATTTTACTTGTAATTTTTTACCACTCCAATAAAAAAAGGACAAAAAGTTAAAAATTATTATTATACAAAAAAAATCGCGCGAGTTGTTGTAATATAATTTTTCGCCTGCGGTGCAACAAAATAGCGCACTGCACATACAGTCAAGGGATAAAGTCTACATACAACCCACGATTTTGAAGTTTAAGAGAATTAGTAGCGACAATTGAAAATGATATTATTGCAATATTTTAGTAATTTAAAATAAAGATTATTTGAAGAAAAAAAATATAACATGGAAATTATTAGGGAAAAACACAATAATTAGCGGGAAAAAAGTCTGCATACAGCGTGGCAACTCCTAAAATCAAATAGAAAATTGAAAACAAAGAAAGGGAAATAACAGTTAACTTTGTTGAATTAATTACATTTACAAACATAACAATTATTTAAGTGGACAAAGTGACAAAAAAAAGGTATTATTTGAATTTTTATCCTTGAAAATGGAAAAACGAATAGAGATTCATACTTCAGTTCGGAATATGGTAGTAAATCTCCGTAAGGAAAATAAATCTTATGGAGAAATTGCTAAGACAGTAAAATTAAGTCGTGCTACTGTCTAGACGATCATTAGAAATTATAATATTACCAATAGTACCGAAACTAAGCCACGTTCTGGCAGACCTAATGTTAGCAGTATTCTTAAAGTAGTTAACCAGGATCCGAAAATAAGTGCTCCAAAATTGGCGGAACACATCGCCAAATGTTACGATATAATTGTTACTCCACGGACAATAATAAATGTTTTACACGTCAGCGGATTTAATAGCAGAGTAGCACGCAAAAAGCCGCTAATTTCAGCTAAAAATCGCAAACTTCGCCTTGACTTCGCTAAATCACATCTAGACAAGGGTATGGACTTTTGGAAACGTGTTTTATTTACTGACGAAAGTAAGTATAACATTTTCGGAAGTGATGGCCGATCCAAAGTTTGGAGAAAACCAAATACTGCACTTGATCCAAAGAACATAATACCAACAGTAAAACATGGTGGTGGCAACGTTGTGGTTTGGGGTGCCATTGCGTCATCTGGAGTGGGTCGTTTGGTTTTTGTCGAGGGTAATATGGACCGCTACCAATATAAAAATATATTGGAACAAAATCTGAAGGCATCTGTTTATAGTTTAGGCCTGGAAAATCAATGGATTTTCCAACAAGATAACGACCCTAAGCATACTGCACACGTTGTTCGAGACTGGCTTCATTACTATGCCCCAAGGCAGCTGAATTCGCCACCCGAGTCACCAGACTTAAACCCAATAGAGCACATATGGGACGTTTTGGAAAAATTGGAAATATGACATTAGTAGCCGTGAAACATTAAAAACCGCCCTTATTCATGCATGGGCTAAAATAACACCCGATATTACGGAGAATTTGGTGACATCAATGCCCCGTCGTCTTCAAACAGTTGTTGATGCCCAAGGTGGACCGACCAAATACTAAAAGTTATCTTTTTTTTGTTTTTATACATAAAATTTTGAAATAATATATATTTTTTGTAGCTGTATGTATACTTTTTTCCTATGAATTTTCAGTGTTTTTGTTACAACTGTTTCTATTATGTAAATGAATTGTTTTTTGGCGTAGAATACGTCTTACCTTACGGTATAGGGAGTCATGTCAGATTGTTATTGTTGTAATCTTTATTTCATTGATTATGAGGACACGGCGAGATAACTTTTTTTAAAAATTTTTTTGTAGGTAAATGAAGATGTTATCTTTCGTTTGATATACATTTCATACTGGTTGATATCTTCCTAATATTTAAATTTCTCAAATGAAAATTGTTTAAACACATAGACTCAAACATATGTGTGGTGTTTGGTTGAGTGTTTGAGTTTGTAGCGTGAACACAAACTATGCTGCTGTTTCAGTGTGGACACAAACTTTCGGCTGTTGTTTTGATTGATGAAATATTGAAATTTCGTATATTTACTTAGGTATTTAAGTGAAACAAAATGTTAAATGTGAATTTGAATTTAACATGGATACATAATTATAAAAAATATATGAAAAAATTAATTCATACATTTGTATGTTAAATGAAAGTGCTGCCAAGTAAGCAAAATAACAATGCTGCTTGATGCTGTTTGACAGCAGCTGACAGTTGACGTTTAGAAAATTAAAAAAAAAAACATATTTATCCTAATTTTCCTACCATAAGCTTATGTATATTATCAAAAGTAACTATCAAATAAATAAATTCATTTGCTTATGTTATTTATCATTTATTGTTATATGTTTTCTGTCTTATCGGATGGCGTATTCTACGTTAAACTTAATGGCCGTATCTCTGACACAGCCTGTAGGGACAGCTCGTGGCCGAAGGCCTCGGACAACTGTCTGCTGTTTTTATTTCATAAATGAACTTATTTATTAATGCCTTAAATATTGAAATAAAAAATTTTTAAATTTTCTTCACAAACTTTCTAAAACCTCTAAAACAAGGGATGTATGTAGACCTTTTTCCTTGACTTGACCCGCTCCACGAAAAGAGATCTCTGCGCCGAAAAGAAGTTATTGAGAAAAACGCGTTTAAAAAAAACGCTTCGTTTTTCCGTGTTTTGCGTAAAATTTTCATGAGTAAAATTTTGATATTTTCGTAATTTTGTACCCCTGATATTGAACTTTTTTTAAATTTCTAATATTATATATGTATATTATCTGTTTATATCACATTTTTAAATTTTTTCATTAATTATGTTCATCTTTAAAGGTGATTTGTAAAAAAACTAAAAGATATAGAAACTTGCGGTTTGCGGCATTTGAAAGAGCGTTTTTTTCCTATAAGAATCACTCAAAAAGTAAAAAAAAAAATTTTTCGGCGCGAGGTCCCTCCTCGTGGAGCAGGTCACATATATCCATTTAAATGCGAATAATTATTTAAAGTGTTGTTTTTTTAAATGAGCTTTATTTTAATTTCTCCAAATTCCACACAAACTTATTTTATTTTTACATAAAATCTGCAGCTCCATAAACTTGACATATGTATAATGCAAAGATCCCTACGTTTAATTTCATAATTTCAGTATTTCTTGCCAAATCACAAAGTTTACCAATCCGTTATTAAACATCTCGATAACTACTACAGTTATCGATAAATTTTATTTCAATTTTCCAAATAATTTTGAAAGTCCTACAGAAACAAATTATCTTTTTCGGCTTTCGAATGTCATAAAAATAAAATTTATCGAAATGAGGGCTACGGAAATAGTACTGTTGGCAATTTCGCGATAAATACTACAGCTATCGATAAATTTTATTTCAATTTTCCGAATAATTTTCAAAGGTCTACAGAAAAAGTTATCTTTTTGAAAAAAAGTTATCGATTTTGTAAAACTATAACCCTCAATATTTCGATAACTACGCGAGTTATCGATAACTTTTATTTAATTTTTTCGACTTATTTTGCGGTGTTCTAAAACCAAAAGTTATCGAAATGAGGGGCCACGGATATCGTAATATTTGAAATAATTTTTTAATTTTCCTTAAATATGCATGATCTTTGAAGGGTTAAAGGGAAGTATTATACTTAAAAAAAGGCTACAGTCTGACTTATTATCGGAGTCTACCAACAAAATAAGTTCACTAAGGATTTTTTTGAAAATAGTATATTTTAAAGGAAAAAAGTGAGGTTAAAAACCATTGCTTTTAAATGCCCCCAATGGGTTAATAAAAGGAAATATATTTATAGACAGAGTTATAGAGTTTCAAAAGGGCTTTGTAATGATTCCCATTATAAGCAGATCAGTTTAAAAATACCTGAGATATGAGCCGCTATATGCTCAAGCTTCAAAGGACCAAATCTCAAGAAGTTGGAACCGAAAAAAAACTAACTTTTTGAACTCAACGGAGAATGTTTTGTCGCTTGGGAAATTTTGGTGTAGATCAGAGCAGGGGCCCTAAAGTGAATCTATGCCAAAATTTTATAAAAACAAAATTGTTCAATGAAAATTTTACAAATATACCACTAACTATTGTTTCGTTTTCTGATAGACTCACCACACTTCGTTTTCCTATTTCATTTACTTTGTATGCAATTTTACTATAATCGCGAATTTGATCATGCACTCACTCACTTTAAATTTTACTATTTCGTTTTCTTATCAATGCAATTTTACTAACAACACTCGCGAATTTGCTCTGCTTTTTGATACTTCTTTACTTTTTTTCTCTTCAATTGCAACAACAAAATTCATATTTTCTCACAGACTACACATACTACTAACACACAGCCGTTTACTAGGTTTTGATTGCATTCGCTTTTTTTTTTCTTTTGCTTGCATATTTCTTGCCCAAAACTGAGCTAACTTTACACACAATTTTCTTTAAGAAATAATTAACTTTTTGTGGATAATTTTATATGTAGGAAAAGGAAATTTGATGGACTTTATTTTTATACACTTTTATTTCAACATCACTTGTATTTAACGACGAATTTCACACATTATCCGAGGCTAACGCAACACATTAAATAACGCGACCGCACTCAATTTGCATATGAATTAGACTAATGTTTGATGGAGGATGTGTGGGAAATTAGAAGAATAGAAGAACAAAAACGATAAAGAGGAAGAAGTAGAATATTTAATGAAGAGAGCAGAGAATGGTTAAGATTTCACTCGTTTGTTAAGAGAAAGTTTGACTGCCTACTTGTACATCGTTTTTGCTTTTTTACGAGGTTGCCTAATTGCGCACATTTTCTGGTTGTCTACTTCTTGATCATCTTTGGATGTACTAAAGTAGACAGTCAGTCAAAATGTTTCTTCACTACACAGTTGTCAACTATGTCTACCTTGAGCGCCTAAAAAATTGTAGTTTAGAATAATATAAAAGGTATAGAATATTGAGATTGAAAGTACTTGTAATTATGTTTTAATATCCAAAGTTTCAACTGCTTCAAATTCAAATAAAATTCAGATTTTGTTTACAAACTGTTATTGATGTGTTTACATCTACATATATAGATTGTTTGCCGTTAAACTTCTCCTAAACGGCTGGACCGATTTGTATGAAATTTTGTGTGCATATCGGGTAGGTCTCAGAATCTGCCAACATCTATTTTTAATACCCCTAAATGATAAGGGTGACCCACCCCTATATAGAACACAGATTTGTCCGATTGCGAAACACAGATTGTCAGACTGCGAAAAACACACGCTGTTGTAGCGGCAGCGAATAGATGTATTGTGTGTGTGCGGAGCACTTTCAGAGCAAAGAGAATAATGACGTGGTTATACGTATATAAAAATGAGATAGCAAGAGAGCAACGAAAGTGTTATGAACTTGTGTAGCGTATGTACGAACATAACAATGTATGTATGTCCATCTGTGTTACCATGTTGGCATAATTCTTTTGGTTTTGGCACTTGTTTATTGAATAATTATGCCAAGTGCCGTTTAGCACAATTTCCTCAAAATTTGTCCAAGTTTTTTAATTTTAGTGCAATTTTTTAGCACAATCCTTTTGCAAACGGCACAATTTTTAGTACTGAAAGTTTCTCCCTTTAACTGATATTGAAATTGTTGCATTATATTTATCGTTATATAAGGTACTGGCTAACGAAGTAACTCCAGAGGCGTAAAATCAAAAAATTAATTCATGAAGTATCAGAAATAGGTTGACCATTTAACAAATTCCGTGTACAGATAAGAGACACAATTCCATTTAAATTTATTATTAGGGATGCAAAAATGCTATCCTCAACACAGGAGTGAAATGCATTTTCTAAAATAAAAGTATGGGCGATTATTAACAAACTTCAAATTAGTCGTATTGGAGCGTAAAGTCCCTTCAATATCAAAGTGTGACTTTTGCAAAACGGTCTAAATCCCATGGAAATTCTTTTCGAATAAAATTATCCAAAACTGTATGAAAGATATTGTTGAAAACAATGGACTTAAAACAAAATAAATTTTTTTTAAGTTTCGTTTAAAAAATGTGATACGATACATATTGGAGCTGAAAATCCTCCTTAGTATGGCTTTCGTTGTTGTGTTAGAAATTCTTAATATATTTTGAGTTAGTGTTTTGTATGCACTGAACATACTGGCTATAACAAATTAAAACCATAATGATACTTATTTTGGCATAAAACTATTTTAGCAGCAAAATCAGATCTGCACCCAAATTTCACCAACGGTAAAGGCTTTTGCGCTGAGTTGAAAAATAAGTTTTGTTTTTTGCGCTAGGTCCAACTTCTTGAGATATAGGCCTTTAAAGCATGAGTATATAATCGGTCATATCTCAAGTATTTATCATCGGATGTAAATATGTATCATTACAAAGCCCTTGTGAAACTCTATAACTCTGTATATAAATATGTTTTCTTTTATTAACCCATTTAGGGCTCATTTAAAAAATGTTTTGTAACCTCAATTTTTTGATGTAATAAACTTGTTGTTCTTGTCTTTTGGTGTTGTTGTCTTTTGTCGTTGTTGTTGTCTTTTATTTTTGTTGTCCTTTGTTGTGGGTTTTACACATCAAAATAAAAAAATTATTTCTAAAAACTCGCTCGATTTTTCTGATTTTGTCACACATCGACTTAAGCTACAGAGGGAATTTGATCCCCCCCTGCCTGAGCCCGGCCGAAAAAAAATCAACTTTTGCTACTAAAAGAAATTTGCTCCCTTATTTTTATGTTTAACATCTGTTTAAAGGCGAAATGAGCACCCATTTCTTGGAATGACTGTATGTGTTTTGGACTCAGAATCAGCGTTATTATATTGCCAGATTTCTCTGTTTTTCCCAGATTTTTTAGGTGCTTGACAGATTTCCAGATTTGACCTTTTTTTTAATGCAACACCGATCAATCAACATTGACCATGAATACTAAACTTGTCGCATTCGCTAAGCAAAAGCGATTAGCGGTGGTTGTGTTTTGATGTACGGCAACATCACTTCTGTCAACGCCGTAATATCGACACGACTTTGTGTTCTCTCTTTGGCCACAAACATATGCTGTCAAACACCAGGTTGTTTTATTTTTCCAAGCTGCCAATTTGCTTAGTGTGTTAATATTTGTGTTTTGTTTTATAATTATCTGCGTATTTTCCAGCGGCAATAGGTCGTTCTTTAAACGAAATGGAGAAATATCTATCAAAGAATGGTAAGATTGTGGGCCTCTGGATTTTTAAAATATAAAATGTTAACACATATTTTTTTCTGGTTGTAGTATATGTGGACCAAAATGAAACCGGTGTCAGTTCATCATTAGATGTTGCAGTTTCTCCACCACAGGTACATGATAATAAATTAAATACCCATAAATAACAGTGAATAATACTTAATTAACTATTATATTTGTAGCCTTCGAAAAAAAGAAAAAGGACATATTACAATAAAGCGTGGGAGGAAATCTTGTTACTAAAACCATGGTTAACGAAAAGTCAAAACAGTCTGGCCTTTTGTAAAATTTGCCAATGCGAGCTTAAATCACAGGGGGAACAGCAGATTTGAAGACACACGCAATGACAGTAAAGCACATTGAAAAATCAAAGGCAATGCAGGTACACAAAGGTAGCGATTCCGTTTTCGTTAATGTGGATCAAGTCAACTCTAAAGTTTCAAATATTGAGCTCCACCTGTCAGCTTTCCGCGCAGAGCATAATATTCCATTTTTGTCAATGGACCATTTGATACCATTGCTAAAAGAAACAGTGACAGATTCAGAACTAATTAAAAGAACAACGTGTGGAAAAATGAAAACAACAGCCATAGTGAAGAACTTGCTAGGAGAAACGCATCAGGTTGATTTATGCATTATGCTGCGAACAAATTATTTTTCTCTCTGTGCAGATGAATCTACGGATATTTCAACAACAAAATTGTTATCGCTAGTAGTAAGATTAGAAAATAAAGGCGAGATTTGTGATTTTTTTTTTCGATCTAGTCAAAGTCAGAGATTGTAATGCAAGCGCTATTTATGAAGCAATTACCAAGCTATTTCTTCAACATAATATCAACTATAAAACGAATTTAATAGGATTTGCAGCAGATGGGGCTAATGTTATGACAGGTGCACATCATTCGGTAGCTAAATTACTGAAAAATGACTGTCCGCATCTGATTGTATTTAAATGTATATGTCATTCGTTTGCTTTGTGCGCTAATGGTGCGTGTAAACAGTTGCCACAATTTATAGAAGGAACTGCACGGGGCATTTACAATTTTATACAAAACAGCCCGAAGAGGTTACATTTATTCACAGACCTGCAAATTTTGTTAGAATATAATCCTAGGAAGATGTTGCATCCTTCTCAAACAGGCTGGCTCTCACTTGAAGCTACCGTCAACCAACTTCTTAGTCGGATTGATGTTCTAAAATTGTTTTTTTTGCACAAAGATATAAATAAACTCAACCGTTTATTTCAAAGTGAAAGTCCACAATTACATACATTGAACAGTGAAATATTCCGTTTATATTTAAAAATATTTGAATATATAGTTAAAGACCAATATGTTTGCTGTGGTGACTTGCAGCAAATTGATTTAGATAATGACATATATTAAAGATCTGAATGACATTTACATTGGAGCGGAAGTGACATTAGCACTTAATACAACCCATAAATTATGTGAAGATGCAGAGAAGGATTTTAGATTACATTGTTTAAAATTTTACAAAGAACTATGCAAAAATCTCTTAAAAAAGTTTGATTTTGAAAATGATTTTTTAAAATGTGTTGAATATCTTTCACCAGCTAATGTAATCAAAGGACAAGTTAAAAGTATTTCAAAATTGTGTAGCTTTGTACCAACTGTCATCGGTTCAGAGAATGTCCAAGAAGTTGATGATGAAAGGCGTGAATTGCGGCATTTTAATTTTAAAGAATGCAATTTATTACAAGAAACATCCATTGAACGTTTTTGGGAGGTTGTATTAAGTGCTAAGCGTTGCGACTGCTCCGAAATGTTTCCTTTCTTAAAAAAATTGATTTATGCTATATTATCTGTACCTGTATCAACAGCAAATGTTGAAAGAATATTTTCACAAATAAATTTGAATAAAAACAAAACCAGAAATAGATTGGAAGTTCCAACACTGTGTGGAATTTTAAGAACCAAGGATTTCCTAAAGAAAAATAAATGCAATTGCACAAATTTTGTTCCGACGAAAGAAATGCAACTAAAATTAAATAAATCAATGTATAAATAATATTTGCATCGATCTCATTTTAAAATGATCTCAACTGAATTTACCTTTTATTTTTTTTTTGTGTTGTTTTTTCTTTTAGTTCATATATACATTAGAAATGTAATAAAAAATAATTAATAAAAATGTTTTCTATGGATTTTTAAATATATCTCTTTTTATTTCTACATAATTTAGAATTATTTATAATTTTTATATATATTTTCGATAATTTTTAATATTATGAAAAATGACAGATTTTTTTCACAAAAAACAGATTTTTTTTCAAAAGATTACAGAATTCTTCGAAAAAAATATAATAACACTGCTCAGAATTAGAAAAATACCAAAAACAATTTTAGCATAATGGTTTTTCAAACGGCATAATTTTTTAAGACATTTGGCATAATTTGTTAGTCAGTCTCTGGCAACACTGATGTCCATGGGTCTGTTTTTAAGGGAATAAAACAAAAAGTGTTAAGTATTAAAGTATACGCATGTGCTTGCACTGGTCTTTAAATAATTGTAAGTATTAATATTATTTAAATGTAACGTCATCATATGATTGAACGCTGTTTTTTATTTTTCAATGTAACATTTACTAAAGTGTTCATAGAAATCGAACAGGTACCGTGTAGCAAAAAGGTGTTAACACATCGCCCGTGAGCTCGAACACTAATTGGATTTTTTTTAAGTTAATGTTCACTTATCAACCATTTAGCATTAAAATAAATACAAATAATTCAAAAGAATCAAACAATTTTTTGTGAAAAATAATACCCATTGACAAGGACACCGATGATCTGGTGGCAGAAGATGTTGAAACCTTTTTTATGGATTTTTAAACTATAAATAATAGTTTAAGAACATTAAAGAAAAATTGCTTGTGCTAAATTTTGTACAACAAAAGAAAACATTTTAGAATATAAATACAAATATAAACAAAAAATCATTAAATTTAACACTGAACACATTAGAGTTTGTCTACAAACTTTAGTTTTAAATGTACTTTTAATATTCAACCCTGGAAGAGAACTGTTTCCATTTATATTAAAGAAATTGTATACTGTTTTCTTGTACATGTTGCTAATTTAGAAATCAAAATACAATATCTTAACGCAAACCGCGCTTTTTAAAGAACGCGCTAATGCAAAAATGGGCGAATTTTATGTGGTTGAAATACTCTAAAACCAGCGCGAAACGCGCTAAATTGGCAACGCTGCTTCACTCGAATACCAACAAACAAAACGAGCTTTTAAGCCCCGTATTCAGTTATTGCGAAATTTTCATAAGAAATTTTGTCATTTATCTCTAAACGGAAAATTTTATTACAGAGAGTTACCAGATGTCTCTGATTTACCTAGCAAATATTTCATAAATAATTCATCTTTGGAATCCATTTTCAAAAACGATGTATAACCATTTTATTTTTAACGCGTGTGTTATTACTTTTGTTTACTAAAATAATCTAAATGTTAAAATTCGTCAAGAGCTAAGTAGCCAGCAAGTGAAAAGTGAGCGAAATGTTCGGTTTATTTTCTATACACGTACTTTTTATGGTAACGCAAATTTCATAAAAACTGAATACCGGGCTTTATTACTCTCTCTCTCCCTCTCTTCCGTGAGTACTTCAATCATAGAGAAATAAAAATATATATGTATACAATATAGAAATACAATATATACATATATAATAACCAATGCTGCCAGAGACGGACAAAAAAATTATGTCATATGTCCTCAAAACTTGTACCGTTTGCAAACTATTATGGTAAAATTGGCTTGCAAGTATTTTTTCTAATTCTGAGTCAAAAACACATACAGTCCCTCCAAGAAGTGGGTGCTCATCTCGCCTTTAAACAGCTGTTAAAATAGTTTAAGAATTTTTACAACAACAACGAACAGCTTCAATAAGTATATAATTATTTAAATAAATAAATTATTTAAAAAAAAACTTAATTCAGATGAGTTTTTTGTAGCATTTAGTTTGATGAATTTTACAAAAGCAGCATTCCAAATAACCGCTGATGAAGATCTGTGGCTAGATCTGAAATAGCTATTCGGTTTGCCAGGAATCATGAGGATACATTTGCAAAACATTTTCTTTTTTAAAACACTATATCTCTATTTATAGAGGTGTATATGGTCTTGAGCTTGAATAATGAAATAAAAAGTACAAATAAAATCGTCGCATAAATAATAAAAAAAATTATCCCATTTAAAGAAATCTTAAAAAAATAATTCGTTATTGATTTTTGAAGTTCATTGTTTTTATAAATTTTTTTCAATCATCGTAGAATAGAATTTCCCAAGTTTTGGATAAATTCTTTTGGAGTCCTTTCTAGTTATCCTAGTAAACAGTGGTCAAATCGTCTCTACGTCGAAATTTTCATTGTCGGATATTTCTCTCCTATTTAACCCGGAGATTTTCCCTGGAGTTTACATCTGGAGTTTCGAGAAGAACTTCCATCGGATTGAGACCATTTTACAAGTCATATCTTGATATTGCAAGTTTGTTAATAATCGTCTATAGTATTATTCCAGGTAAAAAATTTCGTTTACAAGAGGGTTTTCACTCCTGAGTTGAGGAAAGGGTTTTTGCATCCCTAATAATAAAATTATAAGGAATTTTGTCGTTTATCTCTGTACGGAATTTTTGAAATGGTCAACATATTTCTGATATTTCATGAATTAATTTTTTGCTTTTACGCCTGTGGAGTTACTTTGTTAGCCGGTAACCTAAAAATGTGATATTGTATCTTATATACCGATAAATATGATGTAACATTTTCAGATAAATTAAAGGGAGAAACTTTCAGTATGAAATATTGTGCCGTTTGGCAAAATCATTGTGCTAATCAAATTGCACTAAAATTAAAAAATGTTGAGGAAATTGTGCTAAACGGCACTTGGCATAATTTTTCGAAATCAAGTGCCAAAACCAAAAAAAAATATGCAAAAACAACACAAATTATGCCGGCGTGGTAACACTGACAATAACACTCTGCTCATTAATATGAAGAGAGTTAAAGAGAGAGCAGAGCACGATTAAGGCTTCACACGTTTTGTTTGTTGGCATTCGGGTGAAGAGACATTTTGCCTGTATACTTTCAAAAACGATGTACAAGTAGACAGTCAAAATTTCTCTTCACTCAAATGCCAACAAACAAAACGAGTGAAACTCTAGTACTTCTCTACTCTCTCTCTTACTCTCTTCATTGAATATTTCAATACACGAGCAGCTTTTTGATAGTGTTATTGTATATAGCTATACAAATTCCAACCATGTTGAAGTAAAATTACATAAACTATGCAAAAAGTATGAAATAAGCAAGATATGACGCGAGAGAGAAATGCGGTTGAGTGAACTTCTAACACTATTTGTTTCTCTTTTACCAGGGTTGCCAAGTTGCGCACAACTTCTGGTCGTCTAATTGTAAATCGTCTTTGATACTTTAGTACATCGTTTTTGTCATGACATAAAGGATGTACAGGTAGATAAGAAAAAACCCCGCAATTTGCCAACCCAAGTAGAAGAGAACCAAAAAATTCGACGCGATTCCCTCAAACGCATTTCTTTCCCGCGTCATAACTTGATTATTTCATACTTTTTACATACTTTATGAAATTTTATTTAAATATGGATGGAATTTCTATAGTTAGATGGAATAATATCATCAGAAAACTGCTCGTGTATTTAAATATTCCACGAAGAGAGTAAGAGAGCGAACAGAGTAACGACACGCTTCACTCGTTTTCTTTGTTGGCATTCCAAACCATGCGTAAATTTTCTTCTCTATATAATAGTTGCTTTATAGTTTTTGGCATATTTTGGACAAATCTGGCAACCCCGCATTTTAATTTGTGAAAATTTGGTGGTAAAAATGCCTAAAATAAAAGAAAGACGAAGTGAATTTCTCAGAGAATGATATAGCAGTATCCAGGTGTGTTTCGGACCGACAAGTCAATATTATTTTGTCAGTGCTGTAATTTCAATATTGCTGGTGAACAAATGTTTAACGTGAAGCAACATTTGGAAACTGCCAAACATAAGGCATGTGCTGAAAAACGTAAAAAAAAACAAAAGCTTATAGCTGAGTTGCAAGAAAATAAAAATGCTGAATTTCAAATTAATCTGTGCAGAACGCTTTTGGCAGCAAATATTCCATTATATAAAATCGAGGATCCCCCCGAAATAGATTTTATTATTATATACACTGGCCATGCTCCTCCTAGCCGCACGCTTAGGAATTGCATATTCGAAATTCCGAAATTTCTTTTCAAAAATATGGTGTCGAATTCCGAAATTTTTTTTACCGAATTCCGAATTTAAAATTTATTTTTTCGAGCTCTCTCCAACTTTTAAATTGTATTTTCGTTTCTGTATATATGTATCAATATTCTACATTCTCTAAGTATAAGAAGACATAAAGAAAACAATGCTAAATTGCAGTTATTCAACATAATGCAAGTAGACATAGGGAAAGCATTCCTAAATTACAGTTAAACGGCTTCATTTCTTCGTTTCATATCCTTATACAGGGTGGTTCAGTCACGACTGGAAAAATTTCACCAGAAAATGCAAGGGGGCGAAATGGCAGCGGTTTGAACATTTTCGGATTGGTGGTCGGAGGGTACTACGGTAAAATTGCTAAGTTCTGAATCAGTGGTCGGATTTTTTTTTGTTTTTGGGCTTGTTGGAAAGCCTTTAAGAGACCTCTCAGAATGATTGAAAAAATCACATTTATTTGTGCTGTTATTTCGCTTCCAAAAAAAACAAAATTTTTGCATTTCAGTCAAATAGTAATAACTTTGGAACGGTAAGACCTCTGGGCTTCGTTTAGGTAATTTTGGAAAGGTAAGAGTTAGGGGAAGAAACGTAACGTACCTGTCATATGGATGTGAAAATTGAGGTTTTATGCTCGTTCTTATGCCTTTTCCCCCATTTTTTTGAAAGCTCCGTATCTCCGATTTTACTTGATTTAAATTTGTTATTTTTAATGATTCTGAATGATTCAACAAGCCCAAAAACAATTTTATCCTAGTACCCTCCGACCACCAATCCGAAAATGTTATAACCGCTGCCATTTCGCCCCTTTGAATTTTTGGGGATGGTCGTAGATGGACATATTTTCATGAAATGAGCCAAGGAATACGCTGTTGAAATTTGTCCAGTCGTGACTATATTAACCGTGTATAATTTCGGATCTGATGAACTTTCAGTAAAATTGAAGATCAAATTAGTAGACCGCATAAGCCAAAGGCGAACAAATGTCTCTGGAACTCTTCAGTATTTACACAATGGCGGAAAAAGTGAGATTCACGAATCTTTCACTAGACCATTGAAAAATACAATGGCCAACGATATTGAAAGCTTTGCACAAAGATTGATATTTAACACTAATATGGAAACTTCTTCAGGCGAACAGACTGAAGCTGACAATGTGGTCGGAAGAACAAACTAATCACCGGTCGTTAATGCAAAAGTTGCAGAACAAAATGCAATTGAATTTATTGTCCAACATACCGTCCAGCTCAACCACAGAGCAATACTAAAGAGCCTCCATTAGTCTCTTCGATGCCTCTTTATGACGATGAGGTAGTAGGCCATTTCATCGAGTTCGAGTTGCTTTGGTAATACGGACATAATACGGACAGAAATAAAAAGGAATGCGTATTTTCGTTCGACCCAAACATAATTTAGCTGTCATTAGTATCAATCAAACACTTTTAAACTTAGTTTGCTGCATGGTCTCTAATATGTGTGTCTCCTTTGGTCTCTCATTCTACATCATTTCCCTAGTACCATTTCGATCAGCTGTGCCAAAGAAACCGCCTGGCTCAACTCAACAAATAACAAATCGGAGCTTAATTTAAAAATTTAAATCTGAAATAAAATTCTTTGAAGAGAACGTTGTTCGTGGCCAAATATTAGAGTCCGTTTACTAATTTTTTGCAGGTAACATATTTACAAATGTTCAATCGAGACTCGGAGATGCAGCTTTAAGAGATCTCTGCTTCCTCATAGCATATTTTAGGCAATCAATAATTTTATATTTTTTATTATTACATAAATGCTATGCAATAATTAAGTACAAAGTTTCTGCACTTGAATTTTTGTGCAATAATTTTCTATTTATATTTAATTTTATATAGTATAATTTTATGTTCCATTTTTATTTTTTTTATGCAATAAATAATAATGAATTATCTGAAATAAGTTATTTTTATTGCTTGTATAGATATAAAAAAAATTAAAAATATTTCGGAATTCGGTGGATATATTAATTAATTTCGAATTTCGATATAATATTTAATTTCGAATTCCGAATTTTTTTCGGCAAAACGTGCGTAGGGGCTCTTACGTACGAAGTATGTACATATGTGCCACAGCTGTATGAGAAGTGTAAGCAAGATTAAAGTAGCGTTCACAATGGCAGCAACGAATTTGTAATTCAAGCCTTCTCGTTCAACCTCACAGTATTGCATACAATGCCCTCTCATGCTTTTCGTGAAATTGGAATTCAAATTTGTCATAGCAGTAGGTTCTACTTCTACTTCAAATTGGAATTTGTTCGAATCGGTTTATTCTACTGACCGCTAGGGGCGCTTTACTTCGAATTTTGTTTTAAAACTTGAAAGTATGAATGAAAATGTAAACATTTTGTATCAAAACAAACATTTTAATAAATAATATTATCTGTAGAATCTGCCAATAACAATAATTTCACATATAATTATAATTTTTTATTACCAAGAATACAACACTGTCGCTGGCTTTCGAACAAATCAGCTGATGCAAATGTGAAATGTGTAGTTGTTTGTAGTAAGTGTAGTTCGCGCTAATTTTATTAATAAACAAAAGAAAAAAGTTTAAAAAAGCTGACATTTTCAGGTTTATCGAAACCGTCCAAGGCCATGACATATTATGGAACATAAGTTTCTAAACATTTCTATAGAAAAATTTGAAAACATTTCTATAGAAAAATTTGAAAACATATCTAACCTGGCGTTTACACGGGACAGTTTAGCTCCGACAGTAGCAATACATTCACACATTTTTACTACCACACTTACACTTCTCTCACTTGCCTCGCCACTGTCTCTGATTTTTCAATGACAGTAACTTCGGCAAGAGATTTGACATAAGCGGCCATATCATGGCTGAACTAGTAAAGGGTGGCGCAATAGAACAACTGATTTTGCTTTCTTATGACTCCATCTGTTAAATTCAGTGTATTTTGTTGTTGTACTTTTTTGTTTACTGTGTTTGTTCATATGGATCTGTGTTGAATTTGA
The DNA here is from genome assembly GCA_963931995.1 of Phaonia tiefii. Classification (NCBI taxonomy): domain Eukaryota; kingdom Metazoa; phylum Arthropoda; class Insecta; order Diptera; family Muscidae; genus Phaonia; species Phaonia tiefii. The sequence continues at coordinate 88,036,899 of OZ008370.1, read as the reverse complement.
CGGTTAGAGTCATGAAACAAAAACTAAATGCCTGTTGTTGGTTCACACAATTACACCAAATGCTACTGCGTCAACCTCTACTAGTTCAGCCATCGGCCATATCGGTGACGTTTCGTAGTAATTTGAGAAAGAGCAAAACATCGCAAACGACTTTACAAATTGGGAAATATATTTGTATTTAAAAATTTTGGTAATTTTTATTGAAATATTGTTTGACAATACAAAAATATAAACATGAGTACATGTCTAATTTTGCAGAGTATATCAGTTCCATTGTAATTTGGAGAAGTAAGACAAAACACAATGGCAAAAGAGTGAAGAAACAAAAAATCGGAGCACGAAATTTATCGAAACGACACTGACGGCGGTTGCTTAGAACTGTACTGTCTTTATAACTGGCTGGACGCGTACGTCACGCAAACAATTTTTCTGTTTTTGACAGTTAATACATATTCTCAACTGTCTTGTCGCAAACTGTCACGTGTAAACGCACCGTAAATAAAAATTTGAAAATATTTCTATAGAAAAATTTTAAAATATTTTATAGAAAAATGTTAAAACTTTTCTATGGAAAAATTTGAGAATATTTCTACAGAAAAATTTGAGATGATTTCTATAGAAAAATTTGAAAACATTTCTATAGAAAAATTTGAAAACATTTCTATAGAAAAATTTAAAACTTTTCTAAAGAAAAATTTGAAAACATTTCTATAGAAAAATTTTAAAACTTTTCTATAGAAATATTTGAGAACATTTCTATAGAAAAATTTCAAAAAATTTCTATAGAAAAATTTTAAAACAATTCTATAGAAAAATTTTAAAAGATCTTTATAAAATTTTACAATTTTTCTGTAGAAAATTTTTAAAACAATTCTATAGAAAAATTTGAAAAAATTTCTAAAGAAAAATTTTAAAACATTTCTACAGAAAAATTTTAAAACTTTTCTATAGAAAAATTTGAGAACATTTCTATAGAAAAATGTCAAAAAATGTCGATAGAATAATTTTAAAACAATTCTATAGACAAATTTTAAAAGATTTCAATAAAATTTTTACAATTTTTCTATAGAAAAATTTTAAATCATTTCTATCGAAAAATTGTAAAACATTTCTATAGAAAAATTTTAAAACATTTTTGTAGAAGAATTTTAAAACTTTTCTAAAGAAAAATTTTAAAACATTTCTATTGAAAAATTTAACAACTTTTCTATAGAAAAATTGTAAAAGTCTTCTATAGAAAAATTTGAAAAGTTTTCTAAAGAAAAACACTTAATACTGTTTACTCCGGGTAGTGGTACAAATCTGAGGTCCGTGTCTCACATTTAATTTTTCAATTTTTTACTGTTTGCTTTTTCGTCTGTATTGCAATTCTCCATGGTTTTCAATCCCCGAATATGTATACTGCTGTATAATGTAAACAATGTTGCCAGTCAGCTGTTTTTTCGAACTTATTCGAACAAATTTGTTGCTTGCATTGTGAACGCCTGTTGAATTTGTTGCTATCATTGTGAACGAGCCTTAAAAGTAAAAAACTATTGCATCAGGCTAACGGTTGATGAGACGAATGATTTTGAACAGCGTCTGATGGCAAACTTAATTTTTGGAAATATGGACAAAGAACAATATGTTTCATACGGCATTTACACCGAATATTTTCTATAAACAGCCCGTTAATCTTTCGGTGTAAATACAGATTTATTAAATTATTTGATAAAAAGTACTCCTACGTCGTAAAAAGTACTTTCGGAAGAATACAAAATGTCCGCTCGAAAATTATCAAATATCATCACTGAGTAGTAGGCCATTTCATCGAGTTCGGGTTGCTTTGGAAATTTGCTCTTTGGTTGCACCAATACGGATAGAAATAAAAGGGAATGCGTATTTTCGTTCGATGCAAACATAATTTAGCTGTCATTAGTATCAATCAAAAACTTTTAAACTTAGTTTGCTTCATGGTCTGTAATCTGTATGTCTTCTTTGGTTTCTCATTCTACATCATCTCCCTACACAGAAAAAATTATTGTAAAAAAAACTAATTTTTGGTTTTTTTTTGAAAATCAGAATAATTTCCAATTATGCATTGACATAGCTACAGTGGCTCAAAATTAAAATGGGACACCTATTAGTATTACTTATGTTCCCTATATTCTACTGAACTAAATAACGTAAGGAAACAAATTTATATAACGTTTTAATGCTAATGCGATGAGTTTATTGAAAATATAAACAGAAGTCATTTTCATTAGTACAAAAAGTAAGAAACAAAAAAAAGTAAAGTAATTCATAGTATTAGGGTCAAAGTAATAATGGGACACGAATTAAAAAATAAGTAAATAAGGTATCATATTCAAAACTTCAATATTTTGTTGGGAGGCCCTTTTGTTGTATTACCGCTTTCAAAAGTTGCGGCATCGATTTAACCAGCTTTCTGCAATAGTTCGGAGATAGTTTTTCCCATTCTTCCCTAAGAGCAAGTGTAAGTGTGTTTTTGTTGTTAATGTGGTGATTTTTTAATTTTTGTTCCAAATAACTCCACACGTGCTCAATCGGGTTTAAATCCGGCGATTGGGGTGGTGTTTCGAGTACATGTGGGCAATTATAGAGCAACCAATTCCGAACATAATAAGCCTTATGCTTTGGATCAATGTCCTGGTAGAAATAATACTCGTTGGAAAGGCCTAATTTTTCGGATGTTTCTGAAAGGTTACATCGCAAAATGTTGAGGTAGTACTTGTGGTCCATACTTCCTTCAATAATATGAAGATTCCCAGGACCAGCTGCCGAACTTGCACCCCATACCATTACTGACCCTGCCCGTGCTTCACAGTCGGTCGTAAATTTCACTCGCGCAGCTCTTCGTTCGGCTTTCTCCATACGTATGACTGCCCATCTGACCGGAAAATATTAAATTTACTTTCATCAGTAAAAATCACTTTGCTCCAAAACGAAAAATCTTTTCCTCTGTGATAGTCGTTTCAGCTTGTTGACTTTACTGATATGAGGCTTCTTCCTAGCTACTCGACCGTTGTATTGATGCTTTCGTAAAATATTTCTTATGGTTTCGGGATTAGCATTTTTCCCCAAAAATATTTCTGCTTCAGCCGCCAGTTTAGGTGCGCTAAGATGTGGCCGTTTCTTTATTTTCTGTAACGGCCAACGCTCGTCTGAATCCGAAAATATTTTTCGCTTGCTCGGTTTCCCAATGTTTTCAAAATTTTCTGAGTTTTTATATCTTCTAATAATATTAAACACTGTAGATTTTGGTCGGTTTACTATTTCCGCGATATTTCGCACAGAGTTTCCAGACTTTGAGTGGGTAATTATTAATCTCCTCAGCTCTGGCGATGTTTGGGAACGACGTGGCGCCATGATGGATATTTATAACACAACTGTCTGAAATATTCTATATAGAGTTCTCTTAAAAGTGCCAGTCAAAAAAAAAAACATTTGGCACCGTTATCTAAAGCTAAACTGAAAATGGTTGTCATCTGTCCCATTATTACTTTGAGGGTCGTGATCTGTATTATTGTGAATGAGTGCTTATAAATGTATTTTAATTGAATATAAGCCAGCAATTATTTCCTAAAATAATAAGAACTAACGTGGGAATATGAAATCATGAAAATAAAGTCAAAATTCCGTTACCATATTTTAAAAATATTATATATTTTATTATGTGGGTTAGTGTCCCATTATAATGTTGAGCCACTGTATATGTATTCCCAACCATGCACCGTAGTAAATCAATTTCACAAACCTTTTAAAATAATTTTCTATTTAATACAGGGTGATTCAGGAAGTTCCCGACAAATTTCTCCAGCGTATTGCTTGGCTCATTTCATGAAGAAATGCCCACTAGGACCGTGTCCGAAAATGCAAGGGTGCGACCACTGGCTCAGAAGTTAGCAACTTTACCCTAGTACCCTCCGACCACCAATCCGAAAATTTTGAACCCGCTGCCATTTCGCACCCTTACATTTTCGGAAATGGTCCTAGTGGACTTTTCTTCATGAAATGAGCCAAGGAATACGCTGGAGAAATTTGTCCGGATCTTCCTGAATCACCCTGTATATAGAAAATATGATGTTGAGCCAGAATAATAATTTTAAAAAAAATCTGAATAAGTACATAATTAAAAAGTTGAAAATTACTCTTAAACCGCGATATCCACCTTAGGGTTTTTTAACATACTTTTATTTATTTCCACCAAGTGATTTTTCATATTTCCCAAAAATTTTGAATGAGCTTGTGTTAATGAATATACAGGGTGCGGCTAAAGCAACTATATGATTTGTTTTTTAAATAACTATTGAATGGAATGAAAAAAACAAAAAAATTTATGATAAAAAGAAATATCAGTTAAATGAGAACCGTTTTCTCTAACGCAAAAATGTGCTCTTTTTATGGCATTTTCCATAACTTTGTTGAGTGCAACAATATGTTCGGCCGATCTGCCAGTTCGAGGTCTGCCCGTACGTCTTGAATCTCCGACAGTCCCATATTCAGCAAAATTATTCACCAACGAACGAATGGTTGGACCCGTTGGAGCAGTTCTTACACCATAAAATCTTCTGTATGCACGTTGAGTATTAATTACACTGTGTGTAATTTTTTAAGGCATGGCAAAATAACCATATATGGACACCACTACGTGATAAAAGACTAAAAAAAAAAGACCCGTGTTTCCCAATTTTTCCCAAAGTCATGCACTTTTTTTTTTATGGGCCGCCAAAGATTTGGGGCCTCGGTATCATTTTCGTAAAAATGTGATCATTTTCTCAGGCTCATATCTTGCAAACCGTTCAGAATTTCGATTTACTCTCTGAGGCAAAGTTGTAGCTCTTGTCATAAAGACAAGACAGCTTGACAGCTTTTTTAAAGCAAAGAAAACTCACACATGCCAATGTTAACTCTACGGCGTACAGCAAACGACAAGCTGAATTTCAGATGCTCTACACTCTAAATGATGACAATTCGTTCGCTTACTGCAACGATATAAAAGCTTTGGTGGTAAAAATGGGAATGAACTACATCGCTAGTGAGTGGAGATTATTTATTGATGGTTCTGTTTCAAGCTTAAAAGCAGTGTTGTTGCATGTGTCGAACCGAAAACCTTCAATTCCGCAAGCAATGGGTATCAACATGAAAGAAAGCTATGAAACATTGAAAGATAAAATGGAAAAAATCAAATATTACGAAAATAAACTTAAGAGAGCGCGATTTGCAAGTCCAGGGCCATCAACATTATAAACATAATACGAATACTTTTTTTTAATATTTTTGTAATAGATAGCATAGTATCTCAAAGTTGAAGTAAATAAAAAACAAATGAAATTAAAAAACGGTGTTAAGAATAATTCCCAGGAAGTTTATATGTTCTAGAAATTTGTTTATTGAGATCTTAGGTAAATTTTTGTAGTTGATTGTTTCCTTGAATTTTGAACGGTTTGCTACCTATGGACCTGAACACGGGAAAAAATGTAAAAAAAATCGAATTTTTTTAAGTTTTTTGCGATTTTGATCTGGAGGGTGAAGTTTTTTTGATTTTATATTTTTGTTCTTTATGACAAGAGTTACAACTTTGCCTCAGAGAGTAAATCGAAATTCTGAACGGTTTGCAAGATATGAGCCTGAGAGAATGATCACATTTTTACGAAAATGATACCGAGGCCCCAAATCTTTGGCGGCCCATAAAAAAAAAGTGCATGACTTTGGGAAAAATTGGGAGACACGGGTCTTTTTTTTTTAGTCTTTTATCACGTAGTGGTGTCCGTATATGTTTATTTTCTTTCGTGTTGCACTGTGTTATCGAACGATGATTTACAATGAATAGAAAAACAATCTTAGTTCTTTGCGCAATTGTATAGCGTTCCATTTTTAAATATTCTCCCAAGTTTAATTTTTGAAATAGGAAAAAAGAAAAAGTTAAATACTCGCAAGCAAAGAAGTTACAATTGTTTTACATCATATAGTAACTTTAGCCGCACCCTGTACATATATGTAATAATGAATGGGAACAATGAAGTATTAAAATAGATACCATTTTAGTACTCAGGGCCAGAAAAAGTATCAAAAATAATTTCTGTTTGTAATTTTCCATCCCTGACACGACATGTATGTATTGCGTGTGTTGTTTAAACTGCATATGATGATATGTACATATATATTTGATTAACGGTAAACAAAAAAGAAGGAAGCAAAAACAACAGAGATTTGGAGTTTTCGCATAAGTTGTGTTATATGTATACATATGTATGTACATACGTACAAATTTAAATTTCTTGAAGCTCAAAACTACTAATTCTGTAAGAAAATTGTGTTAAATTAAAAAACAATTGTGATAAAAATTGAAAAAATTGGAAAATTGTAAGTGTTTTTCATGCGAAGATGTATTTAACTGCATTCAAGTTTATTTGTTATGTACATTTAAAAATAATCTATGCGGTATCCCAAGATACATTTTATCGAATTCTAACTAAAAATGATTTTTCTAAAATTTCAATAATTAAAAATGAAATCCTAATCCAAAATATTGAATAAAATATTTTATTACTTGATTTTCTAATTATTTCATTTACAAAATATGTACATACTTATGTATGTACATATGTACATACATATTTTAAATAAGAGGAATGAATTAAAATCTATGGAGTCGCGTAAGAAACTTTTTATCGAATTCCAATTAAAAATCATTTTTCTAAAATTTCAATAATTAAAAATGAAATCCTAAATCAAAATATTGAATGAAATCTTTTATTATTTGATTTTATAATTATTTCATTGTCTAAAAATGTATACAGGCTGATTCAGGAAGTTCCGGACAAATCTCTCCAGCGTATTCCTTGGCTCATTTCATGAAGAAAAGTTCACTAGGACCATGTCCGAAAATGCAAGGGTGCGAAATGGCAGCGGGTTCAACATTTTCGGACTGGCGGTCGGAGCGTAGTAGGGTAAAGTTGCTAACTTCGGATTTTTTTCAGCTTGTTAGAAAGGTCTTTAAGAGCACTTTCAGAAGTAGAAAAAAGTCAAATCGCCGAGATACAGAGCTTTCGGGAAAAAAATGGAAAAAGAATTCACATAACCTCAATTTGCTCAGCCAGATGGCAGGTAACTTTAGCCATACCTCTTACCTTTCCAAAATGACCTAAACGAATCCCAGAGGTCTTACCGTTCCGAAGTTATGACCATTTTACTGAAATGCAAAAATGTTTGTTTTTGTTTCTGGAAGCGAAATAACAGCACACATTTATTGGTTTTTGTAAATTAACACGTTTAAGATTTTATTTTATTGAAATTTTTGGCTGAAGAATCAAACACATAAGGAAAAAAAAACATTTGATGTTAAAGGAAGTTTTCAATGTGTTTCCAATTGTCTACTAAACACAATTGCAGCCGTTTGCAAACCACATCACCCACGTTTAGGTCACTCATCTTTTCACGAACTTTCAACGCAGCTTCCTACTGAAACTACTTCTAAAATGTTGTGTTTTCAGGCATGGGAATGATGAATTCTCAGACTTAACTGAATTTCACTGAAGAAATACTTCCCTGCTAGCAACTTTCCATGCCAGCAACTTTCCCGTTGTATGCAGATTTAACGTAATCTGTCGTGCTTATATGTATACAGTTTTCTTGTTGTATATAGATTAGAGTGGCATTTGTTTCTATTTTTTTGTTTGGAAAACGTTTTTGTTTTTTTTGAACATCTTGGGTAAATCGGCCAACGCTATCATGTACCGCCTCGGGATCAAATAAGTGATTTGTTGGAAATATACAAGGTGTTTCAAATGAAGTCATCCGATGTTGTTTGGCTCTCATTTTTTTTTTCTAAATGAAAAACTTCGAGTCTTTTTTTGGATAATGTTTATTTGAACCTTTAGAATTTTATTGGTTAAGTTGAGAAGATGATATCGGTTAAATGGGCGCCGTCACAATTGATCACCATACGGGGTCGTTTTATGGCATTTTTCATCACTTCGGCAAGAACTTCGGGCGACAGATTCTCGCACTCGTGTCGAATGTTGACCTTGAGGCTTCCAGGGTCTCGGGGTTCTTCACGTAAACACGGGACTTCAAAAAAACCCACAAAAAAGCCTGGAACGGTTAAATCGGGCGATCTTGCGGGCCAGTGGAAATCGCCGCCTTCAGAATATCGGTTGTGACTCGCGCAGTGTGTGCCGTTGCTTAACATGGCCCTAGCGCGCACCGTCCACTGTTGTCGTTTGACCAGCGGCGTTCTCGAAAAAAATGGTCCGATGACTCCTCCAGCGTGAACAGCGCACCATTCAATCACTTTGAACGGGTGTAATGGGTCCTCGTGGATTTTCGGTGCCCCAGAAGCGATAGTTTTGCTTGGTCACGTACCCGCTGAGGTGGAAATGAGCCTCATCGCCCATTATGATTTTGGTGGAAAAATCGTCCACGAGATTGAGGATGGCTTGGGCGTGGGTTACACGCGTTTGGCGCTCGACAGGCAGCAGCTGATGCACAGACTGGACTTTGTATGGGAACATGCGCAGGCCTTTTACCAAAATTCGCCATAGGGACGACCGGCGGATGGCTAATGGCGAGGCACGGCGTCTAGTCGATGTTTCCGGCGACAGCTCGGCAACAGCGGCGATATTCTCGACAGAACGTGCGCTCCGGGGCCGCCCACTCCTGGCAACGTCCTATACTCTTCAAGGTTAGTGGCCAAACGGCGCAGAGTTTGCGCAGCCGGTGTCGGACGGCCGGGGAATCGGCGACGGTATTCGCGCTGCGCCAACACCACAGACGAATTGTTACGCAAAAAAATAGACACAATTATTCCGCGTTCTTGGGGAGTGTATCGATCCATGGCTTGTTTACTTGTATTCTACGTCTGTCTAGTCCACAAATGTCAAAACAGATTTGACATTGGCAGCCATTTGCAAAAATTAGACCATCTTCCAATAGGGTGGTCACTTTTGAAACACCCTGTATAACTCTCAAAATTTTCAAATTGGAACTCGAGTTGATATTCGTTAATGTTGTCCGATTTGCTCCACATTTTCTTCAGTGGAATTATAACCACAGTATACTTATAATAATTTTGACTTATTTCATAAAAATGCGTCCAAAAATTAGTAATTTTCTAAAACTGTTTGTTAAAAAAATATGATTTCCTACTGTTTGAACCTTGATTGCAGTGTTGCCCAATATTTTCTGCGTGCACAATAGTTTTGCACCAAGTGCCACAATATTATTCCCGGTACTCGTTGAACTTCAAACGAATGGACAAAAATGCCACTCTAACGTAGATGCTTTAATTGCTGTTGTTAAAGCGGTTTTAAGACATATTAAATGCTTCGTTGGCCTTTTAATATAATTAATGGCCTCACTCTGTTGGCCACTTAGGGCATAACCACCAACTACAACTGCAGCAACACCAGCATCTGGTAGTGGTTAACATCAGTCTCCAGCCAAAGGTACTCTATTGTTACTAGTTTTAGGTTTTATTTTTTTATTGTATTTTACTTCCCTACGAAGACTGGCAGGAACTGAATAAAACAAACCATGCGTCTCTGTTAAATAAATTGTCACAAAAAGGACATGGTCAGCTCGGTGGCGCACGATGGCTGTATGGCTGGTGGAGTGAAAAGAAAAGCGAGTTCAAATATTTATACGGGAATGCAATATGTGCAAGGACTCTTTACCAAACATGTTTTTAGTTGTTGATGAAGTGGTGTATTCTAGTCATTTTGAGAAGAGTTGCAATGCGCTTTGTGTTGATTCCTTTCAATACAATTCATCTAGTCTGTCAGTCATGTAGTCATCAATTACTATTAGGAGAACTGCTAAGTAAAGAGAGGAATAGTCTATGTTCTCCACCAAATTTGCTAATTATAGCTTCATTACTTTTGGAAAAATAGAATTCCTGCGACATTGCTAGCGCGTACCTAAATAGCGGTATGGGATATATTTCTTCCACATATTTAGTGCCACTCCCTCGTTTAAACCTTCTATCTGTTTCCGTATCTCCAATTTTGTTGTACTTAAAAATAAACTTGAAATAAATAATATAGCAAGAAAATAAAAGCAAAACGAAAAAGGACCAAATATAAATAAACAAACTAAAAAAAAAAAGAAATCAAACCACAACTTTTCTACTTCTTGGCCAAGAATAATGCACTCCATTCCTGATAAAGCCAAAGCGATAATTTTGGTCTTCGGTTGTATGTCAGTAGACAAATAAACGTGTTTCTCACAAGGAGGACAACCAACATAGAGGCTCACCAATGTTTAGTCATCAACAGCTATCCGTATGGATTAAGTGGGGCGAGCCAAACTCTAATGCCACCTACATTTTACTTGTAGGGTTTCGTTTACGCCCTGCACACCGCTCTCTTGTCCTATAATTCACTTTAGAATTATTTGAAGTCAACTTTGGGACTTTTTCTAATCGTTCAGTTTCAAAAATTAACACAGAGGTCAACGTCTAAGTTTTTCCCTTGGTTTTTGTGTGGTTTCATATCCTTTTGTGTTGGCCAGGGCTTGTCTGTTAGTTAGTGTGCGTTCGTTTGTTTTAGTTCAAGAGATGTTGCAAGTGCTGTTGAGTGTATGTGAAGGTATGGTATGCGAGTGACCTGTCGTCTCTACGTACATGGATGACCGAGAGCGATACTCGTATATACAAGTGGGAAAATTAAGTAGACGACTTGCTTGTACTTTTTGTGTTTATTTTTGTTGAGGTCAGTTTTGTTGATAGTCCCAGTTGGCAAAATCGTCCTAGACAAAGTAGTCGTCAATGATTTCTGTTAGACACTCGGATTTTTGTCGCTCATTTCTCAATTTTGTTGTGTATAAAGTACCGTCGCACTCTATTGACGACATGGTGAGCGACAATCTCTTTAGGCTGTCACCCATCAGAAACAATTTGACGTTGCAGTCAAAAGAAATGTGAGAAAAAATAACAAACAGGACGAAATATGAACAAATATTAACGGGACACAATAACTTATAAAATAAATAAATGGTTTCCCTTTACATCCCATGAAGGGACAGGGTAAAACTTCTCACAATCACTGAGCTGTGCGCTTTCCAATTTTCACTCACTGAATGGGACCAACAGTTTTACACCGATTCCGAACGGTATTATGAGAAGCTTTTTCATGGCTATATGCTCGATAGTGTCGCCGTCACTATGCGAGGTGACCGGCGCTGAAAGGAAATTTGTTTTTTTAATGTGGTCTGAGCAGGGTTCGAACCCAGTATCTCATGTACAAGAGCCGCGCACACTAACCATTGCACCACCGTCGGCCACAATAACTTATACTTATACAGAAAAGTGAAGAAAACAATCGATTATTAAACCATAAACTTCATGTTCTCTTGAGGACGACGAGGTAGTAGGCAATTTCATCGAGTTCAGGTTACTTTTGTAATTTACTCCTTGGTTGGACCAATAAGGACAGAAATAAAAGGGAATGCGTATTTTCTTTCGATGCAAACAACATAAAACATAATTTAGCTGTCATTAGCATCAAACACTTTCAAACTTAGTTTGTAATCTGTATGTCTTCTTTAGTCTCTCATTCTACATCATTTCTCTAGTACCTTTTCTATCAGCTGTGCCGTAGAAACCCCATGGTTGAACTTGAACGTTGTACCGGGAAAGATATTTTGAATTACATTTCATTTCATTTAATAATCCATGGAAATACAAATTCCTTACAGACTGTCATGTTAATAATTCAAACTAAAATGTACTTACATTTCAAGAAACAATTTTTGGTAATTTTACTCTCTACTACGACATGATGTTGACCATATTGGCAAAAATGTCGGCCTGTTGGTCATCAAAGATAAGATTTTCATGATGTCGCCGACGTTATCGTTGGTGATTATATGACCGATAATGTCACCGCGAATATCGTTATTGATAGGATTCCCAATATGTCGCCCGCAAGGTCGTCAACGACGCAATAATCAGAGTGTCGCACATTTTATCGTGTGCGACTTGTTGGTCAATTGTATGAAAATGTCGTCGACGATTGCCATGGACTGTCACTGATATGTCGTCAGCGATTTAATATGGTCGTGCACTTATCGTTTAAGATGTCCTGAAGACTCGGCCAACTGGGGTCTTTTTAGCATTTTTTTATGTGTTTGTGTCTTCTGTTCATGTTGCGGGTCTCGACTTGTGACATTATTGTGTTTAGGGCATTTACATGAACTAAGTACATAGTGTTTGTTTGTGTTAGTGTAAGTACTTATGGTTTCAATATTATTACAGTATTAATATTTGATGTAGTTTCATTAAAGTTGTTTGATAACTTAAGCCGTCACCGACAAAATTACTAACTGTTTGGTCGGGGTCACCTGTTTGTTACGGTGTCCTTTTTGCGTTTGAGGTTTCTGACTTTCACAGTAGTCCTCATTAGGAACCTTGATCCGGAAAGTTGGCTGTCCAAATGGAGAGGTTTGATTTGTCATACGGACCTGCTACTCAAAGGGTACAATTACAGGGGAAAGCAGCACAATTTGAGAAACAGTGTGATATTTTGCCGTTGGTAAAAGTTCGACCACAGATCCGTACTAAAGGCCTGTATAAATATATTCAGTTTGTTGATTGTACTGCTGTACATGCGGTGTAGCGGCACTTTGCGAACGAAGAATTTAAACAACAAAACGAATAACGAAGAGAAGCACAGCTTTTCGGACAAATTATGGCATCGTAGACCAGTGGTCACCAAAAAGAGAATACTAATCAAATGTGAATGTATTGGTGTATTTGTACTGAATCCAGAACAAAGCGGCATGACCATTCTTCGTTAAAAGCTAATGGGCTACTGAATGAAATTTTCTTCTCTCGTACGCTCTTTGATATGCTTTTTGTTGACGTTCGTGTTGTGTACGTGTAAAAAGCCGATCGTGTTCGGCCCCTGGGGGCTATGGACGGTGACCACTGTCGTAGACCTTTCTTATGACATGTACTGATTCTTGCTACTCGGTAGTCGCAAACAGAGCTTTGTTCGTATTCGGTAAGCGAGAATTTGATAAAGTAATCGTAGACAGGTCAGCCACCCCATAGAGAAATAGAAAAAAGCCGCTATGCCGCTCTTCGTGTTCTCTTGATGACGACGAGGTATTAGGCCATTTCATCGAGCTCAAGTTGTTTATGTAATTTAATCTTTGGTTGCACCAATACGGACAGAAACAAAAATGAATGCGTATTTTCTTTCGATGCATTTAGCTGTCATTAGTCTCAATCAAATACATACTTTTAAACTTAGATTGCTGCATGATATGTCTTCTCATTCTACATCATTTCCCGAGTACCTTTTCGATCAGCTCTGCCATAGAAACCCAAAAAGAATGTACAAGTAGAGAAGAAAACCCCACCGCAATGTGGCAATCCTCGTAGAAGAGAACCAAAAAGTCGGCGCGATTCATTCAAACGCATTTCTCTCTCGCGACATAACTTGATTATTTCATACTTCTTTCATACTTTGTGTAACTTTTTATAAACATGGTAGGAATTTCTATAGTTAGATACTGTAACATTATCAGAAAACTGCTCGTGTATTGAAATAATCAACGAAGTGAGTAAGAAAGAGAGTAGAGAAATGAGACGCTTCACTCTATTTTTTTTTCTTTAGGGGTAGCCACATTGCGCTGGTCTTTTCTACTCTACTTGTACATCCTTTTTGAGAAACCCCTGGCTACACTGAATATGTCGAAAATACAGTATTTGATTTCACTTATTTTTCTTTGGAATGGTCAGTGTGCCAAATAGAAGCGACGAAAAAAAACACTTTTTTGCACCCTATTAAAATTGTACAAGAATATTAAGACCAAATTGAAAATGAATTAATTTAAATTATTTTATTTCTTATCTCCCTAATTCATATTTAACAGCCCATTTTAAAAATATATTATTTCCCATATTCCAGATATTAAACGTGCTAAAAGCTTATTCTCTTCTAATAGAAGTCTTCTATTCTACTACAGAACATTACTCGTATATTCGCTTCAGACACAGAAGTGTTCGACTACTTTTATACCGTTTTCCCGCTGCTTACCTGGCGTTTACACGGGACAGTATTGCTCCGACAGTAGAAATACATTCACACATTTTTACTACCCCACTTACACTTCTCTCACTTGTCTCGCCACCATAGAGTAAATTTATAGTAGAGCCGCCATTTGTCTCATCTGACGTTTCCTTTCACACTCTTCGTGATGCGGTCGGTGTGATAGAGAGATGTTTGACGAAAAGTGATATACACCAGGTGGAATTACAATAACTTCTTGCTTTAATTTTTCATGCCATTTTGGTGAAAAACTGTGAAATTTAAATGTGTTTTAAACTTTTTTATTGACTGTTATTGTTAGCATACATTTGTGTTGTATTTAACGCATTAATTTTAACACACAAAATGAAATGCCGTTGTTGTTATTTTGTTCGTCGTTTTGAACCATTGCCTCTATCTGGTATTAGTAAAGCAATTCTTTTCAACATCAAACGTATACATCACACGAGGATAAATGTCAGAAATTTGGTGAGTGAAAGATTTTCTCTACCCATATTTACTCTATGCTCGCCACTGTCTGTGATTTTTCAATGACAGTAACTTCGGCAAGAGATTTGACATAAGCGGCCAGATCATGACTGAACTCGTAAAGGTTGGCGCAATAGAACAACTGATTTTGCTTTCTTATGATTCCATCAGTTAAATTCAGTGTATTTTGTTGTTGTACTTTTTTGTTTACTGTGTTTGTTCATATGGATCTGTGTTGAATTTAACGGTTAGAGTCATGAAACAAAAACTAAATGCCTGTTGTTGGTACACACAATTACAACAAATCCTACTGCGTCAACCTCTACTGGTTCAGCCATCGGCCATATCGGTGACGTTTCGTAGTAATTTGAGAAAAAAGCAAAACATCGCAAACGACTTTACAAATTGGGAAATATATTTGTATGTATTTGAAAATTTTGCTGATTTTTATTGAAATATTGTTTGACAATACAAACATATAAACATGAATACACATCTAATTTTGCAGAGTACATCAGTTCCATTGTAATTTGGAGAAGTAAGACAAAACACAATGGCAAAAGAGCGAAGAAACAAAAAATCAGAGCACGAAATTTTACGAAACGGCACTGTCGGTGGTTGCTTAAAACTGTACTGTCTTTATAACTGGCTGGACGCGTACGTCATACAAACAATTTTTCTGTTTGTGACAACTAATACATATTCTCAACTATCTTGTCGCAAACTGTCCCGTGTAAACGCACCGTTACGTACACAAATCCATCAGTATACTGTCTCTGATATCGTTTCGATCCTGTTTGTACTGCAAAATGACCGGTACATCTGTGTAGCGCTCTTCGTTCGCTAAACTGAGCTGAAGTCATGTGTGTATGTATCGCACGAATGGTTTCGGATATGCGAAAATGTGTACCGGTGCAACGCTCTAATCCGTAAATATCCTTTGCTGTAGATTACCTACGGGAAATTTTACTTATCCTGAGAATCGTATTCCCGATTAAATAATGGTCCTAAAAGTGGGATCACACGATTTGTACATTTGTACAAAAAATAACAAATTTAGATTTGTACACATTTGTGCATTTGGGTATCGATGTGCAAATGATTTGTTTTGCGATCAGACGATTTGGCTACTAAACATCAAAATGATTTCGCTCATTTGCCGGAATGTTGTATTAACTCAAAATTCTTCATTTTTGGACTAAGTACTATAAAATATTCTCCAGACCGAGTTCTTTCAGATGGATTAATTCCTATATCTAAATCTGTGTTAAATTCGTGAGGAGAGCATTTGGAAGTTAGCATTTTGTGTACATTCATATACAAAATAAAACTTTCAAAGTCGATTTACTCGAAACTATGTTTTTTGAGTTAATACAACATTCCGGCAAATAAGCGATTTGTCACACATTTGTACAGAGCAGTAAAGTGACAAACATTTGCCAGTTCATTCACACGATTGAACCATTTGGTCATAAACACTAAAACAGCTGATCAGCTGTCAACCATAATTTTGCATCTTTATTGTAAAATGTAAAGTGAAATAATCGAAAATGATGGTAATACAAAGGCAAAAGAAACTCGCTGCAGTTACATATATACATTTACTATTATTTAAAACGCGAATAAAGTGTCAAAAATAAAGTTACTCGTAGACATTAAGTAAAATGGTAAAATCAACTGAATCAATGTTTTGCTTTTACTTGTCAAAACACCTGCTGAGTCGCGAGAGGAGACAGTGTTGCCAATATGTTGATTTTTTCGTACTTGTTATGGTTTCAATTTCTTTGCCATTTTGATTGAAATTTTTCTCCTCACCGATTTACACCAAAGTTTCACTATCGATAGAACTTTTTAAACGATTAAAAATGACCGACAATTTTTTTGGCGGTCGGTCCAACTTTTTGATATATAGGCCTTCAGAACTGGAGTATATAATCGGCTATATCTCAAGTATTTATGGTCCGATCTGGGTCAAGTGAGTATCACTAGAAAGCTCATGCAAAATTCTATAAATTATATTATGTACATTTTTTCACTTTTATTAACCCATTGGCGGAAAATTAACAAAAAGAATGTTTTAACCTCACTTTTTTGATAGAAACCTATTTTTCTCAAAAAATGGTCGGGACTAAAGTCTAAAGAAAATTAGAGAATGGTCAAATGGATAGGAGCCATAAGTCATAAGTAAAACGCAAATAAAATTCCCTCTTTTCATTTCATGAAAATTTAAGGTTTCAAATCCAAAAAAAAAGTGAATTCATGGAATTTGCACACTACGAGGGTTTTCTGTTGTTTATATATTATCAAATAATATCGAAAACCGAGTTTATTAATCGAATTTATATTTTCATTATATTTCACTTTTCTGCTAAAAAGAAAATATTATTTTGCACACCAAGAATGACGACTGGAAGTGATTTAAGGAACAATGAAGTAGGCTAACCAATGTAGCTGTATCATTAAAAAAAAGAAGTCAAAATAGGAGACGCAATACATGTGTTCACTGCGCATAACCAACAAGCCGCTAAGGAAGCTACTCCCAAGACAAAACGTCATGCCTACCATAATCGAACGAGTCGGAAAATTAAAGCCCTCCTACGAAAAAATCGGAATTTGAAAAGAACCTGGCAAACAACTAGATTCCCAGCAGAGAAAATTAGACTCAACAGGGGTAGGAAAAAATTACAAAAAGCCTGATCAACGGAAAGAATAACAAGTTTGACTTCTTCGTTTTTAATCTTTCACCATAGGGAAGCATTGTTTATAACACTGTGTGTAATTTTTTAAGTCATGGCAAAATAACCATATAGTAGGTTTGCAAGATATGAGCCTGAGAAAATGATCACATTTTTACGAAAATGATACCGAGGCCCAAATCTTTGGCGGCCCATAAAAAAAAAGTGCATGACTTTGGGAAAAATTGGGAAACACGGGTCTTTTTTTTTTAGTATTTTATCACGTAGTGGTGTCCGTATATGGTTATTTTGTTTCGTGTTGCACTGTGTAACGTATGGAAAGTCAGCAAAAATTTCAACACTACAACGAAGAGAATACCTCCCATAAAATCAACAAACGGAAAGTGGTCCAGATCTGATATAGAAAAAGCGGACTCGTTTGCTCAACACATCTCACACATTTTTCAACCCAACGCGTCAACAAATTGCAACTCTGCGGTCGATGACTTTCTCACAGCACCTGCTCCAATGGACTTACCAATCAAAAGTACAACCTGCTACGAACTGAAAGAAATTATAGGTAGCCTACCAAGGAGGAAAAGGGCGCCAGGTTTTGATCTGTCTACGGCAAAAATCCTCAAAGAACTCCCGGATAAATCTATAACACATTTCAGGACCATAGTGAATGCTACTTTCAGGGTCGGCTACTTTCCGGTGCAGCTCATAGTGGCCAAAGTGATTTTGTTTTCAAAGATTGGTAAACCGCTCGAGAACGTAAATTCGAACAGACCGATAAGCCTCCTTCCAGTGTCGGGCAAAATAGTTGAGAAAATTTAGCTTAATAGAGTGAACCAAACTCCTGATTCCTGACCATCGATTTTGTTTCAGGGACAAACACACAATAGCTGAACTGGTGAACAGGTCGGTCAAAGTAATAAGGACAGCGTTGGAGGAGAAAAACTATATATGTATAACCACGCCCTTGACAAGGTTTGACATTAGGGCCTACTCTACAAGTTAAAGAAAAATATACTCTACCCCTATTATGATAAAGATAAAATCCAAACAATATTTCCTTGTCCATTGTTCATGATTGTTTAAAGAAAGTACAAATTAAATGTTTAACTATAAAAAATATGTGTTTGACTACTCCGAAACTATCGATCAAATTAAAAAGTTGAAGATAATGTAAACTTAAATTTTCTCAAATTTGGTTCAACAAAGTCATTTTCGAGTTAGGATAAATTAGGTGGAGAAATGTCGAAAAAAATATTACAATTTTGCGATTTTCAAACTAGTTTGTTTTATATTTATTTTCTTCTAGTCTCTACCTGCAAATATGCTGAGGGTATTTGAATTCGAGCGAATCCAGAAAAACCCCAAATGCCAATATTTAGTTTCGATAAGTACATTCAGAAACTGAAGTGAAATCGGAGTGCAAATTTTATGTGTTGCACTGTGTAATCAAAGAAGACTTTAACATAAGTAAGTTGACCAACTGGTTGTGACCAAAAAGCGGGACACAATGGGTAAAAGCCGGAATTTTTTGATTTCAAATAAAAAAATAGGCAATAAGATAAAAGAGGATTAAATACATAAAAAATATATTAGCCCAGTTCACAATCCTGTGCATATGGCATTCTTCCTATACACTAACAAAATATACAGAAATGCACGTGCAATGGTTTTGCTGATATGCAACACTTATAACCGTAGTTTATATTTCCTCTGCCTTTGCAATACTTATGTGCAAACTTGCAGTCAGAGGGCAAAGTCTAGTCAAAATCATCGGCGGTGGAGATTAAATTTTGTTCTATTTAATTAATTTAATTATTATAATGAAAGAAGTCAAATCTAAAGAAAAAAAAATCATTTTAATATATCTATATATCATTAAGGTACATAATGTACCAAATATACTATTTTCCGCTATTTGTATATCAGATTGACTAAGATGCAAAAAACTAATTCGGCGGCCACCCAAGGAACCAAAAAAATTCGGCGGCTACTGAACGCCGGTTTCACTCGACTCGACTTCGTTATATGGTGACAATAACAAACGAAGAATACAAGAAAAAGTGAAAAAATTATTATGGGGCAGCAAAAAATTAAAAAAAGTTTAAAAAGTGTGAGCCAAACAAAAAATGGTCCGACGAAGACATAGGGAAGATTCTCAATTATCTTCAAGATGCTCCAGAAATAGAGGTAATAAAAACAAGTGTTAGTTAGCAAAGTCTGTTACAAATATTCCTGCTGTTATTATAGATATAGTTCCGCCATCTCCAATTCCAAAAACAGTTGCAATTTTCCTAAATGATGCACTTTCTCCTGATGAGCCTAAGCGGAAAAATACTATTGCCAGTTGCAATTCGATAGAAAACTGCTTACAAGAGTGAGCTTTATTAAACTCTGGATCTTTACTTATTAAATCGCATAACATCGTAAACTGACTCCTATTTACTCTTAGCATTTATCTGACTTGGGCACTGCGCCATAAAACCCTCGACGGTATTCCATCACAATAGATAAATTGTATGTCAGTTCATCTAAAACTGCTTCGACTGCTTCATTGTCACTCTCCATGTCTAATAAAAAAAAATTGTTATCAAATCAAATTTAGCGTAGAATATTTTATACCTTCGCTGAATATAATCTCTTTCACAGCTTCGTCTATTAAAGAGTCCATTAATAGTTCCTTAAAACTTCCTTTAGACATAATTAAATTTTCTTGAAACCAAAATATCAATAAAAAGATAGTTATTTTTATCAATCAGCTGTAAATTGAAGGGGAACTGTGAATTGTGTGGTTTGCAACAAGTGTTGCAAAATTAACTAAAATGAGTGTTCAGAGTTGATAGCAAATATTTACAATTGCAAAAATATGCTATCTTAAATGCACAAGACTCTGAATTGCCCTATTATGTTATATGCATGGTGCGCAAAAATTCGCTCGCAAACGATTAAAAATACGATCTTCTTGTATAAGCTCATTTTGCGATTGTATTTTAACGCGATAAATACTTCATCGAACGAACGTTCGCTACAACTTTTCGTTGTTAGTTGTTTTTGAGAGCTTGTATGCAATGAGTTTACGTATACACATTAAAAATGAGAGAGCATACAACAGCGATCGTTCGTAGCACTGGTGAGAGAAATCATTCCAGGCAATCTCTCCCCAACGAAAACGAGTGTTTGTGAATGCTCGCAAACGCTCTTTTTTTGTAACTTTTGTTTTATGCTTGAGCGTGGGTGCAGTAAATAATTGTGTTTAGTTTATCGTAATACGAGTGAAGAGGATAATACGCGGCCGGGTTTTTAATTATTTTGTGTGTTTGCTAGGCTTATATAAAAATGGGCAAAGTGTGATGGAAACAACGACACGCAATAATCATTTTACAAACACTTCTAACGCTTTCCTTTTTCATTCATAGTTGAATATATCGAATAAACAAACAACAACTAAAAATCTTCAATTTTGTAAACAGGATCATAAAACTTTGCCAAATAAAAGCGAAAAAATCTTGCAAACAAGATCATAAAAAAACCCGTAAACAAATTTATAAAATCTTCATATACTCATGCACCAACAGAGCGAACGAATATACATATGTATGTCTGGTTCTAGACGTGCAATTGTAATTGCTGCAATTCTTCATGATTCTCTTTTGGAATTGCAATTTGCTTTTACACGCACGCAATTCTGTTTGTGCAATTCTGGTTTTTTATTATTCCTGCTTCTGACATTCGTATAAATCTGAGACATATGCAGACTATTCGTCAGAAATTTTTACGAACGAGTAAATGAAAAGAAATGTCAAATTATTCTGCAGCCGCCATTACTAAAAAATTACGAATGAGAAGAACTGAAAGAATTGCAGATTTCATGCAAGTTTTTTCCTCGTTCTATTCTTCTTACCTCTCTCTCCTACGAACTCATGAATTGCAGCAATTATAATTGCACGTGTAGAAACAGACTATGTATTTGCAAAATAACAGAAACTGTATTTTTTTGAAATCAACAGCCTAACTACCCTTGCTTACACGAATTTCTGAATGAGTTTTACAATGAACGCTCTCAAACAACGAACGATCGCGAAAGATTGAATCAATGACGCTTGCAGCGAAGATTTCTCGTTCGTGCATTTTACGAACATTGCTATTGTTCGTGGAAGATTGTAAATACTTTTAATCTCATCGTAACTTTATCGCTCGTGAGAAATTGCAAGCAATTGATTTCTCGCCGCTCTATAGATGGTCTTGAGTTAGACTAATAATAGAGACATAAATAAAGATATATTTTTTTAAAAAGGAAGATGCTTTGCAAATGCATCCTCATGATTCCTGGCAAACCGTGTAGCTATTTCAGGTCTAGCCACAGATCTTCATCAGCGGTTTTTTGGAATGCTGCTTTTGAAAAAAAATATATATATAATATTTTTATTCTGTTGTTCGACCTTTTCTTTATCAATAAATAATCAATATTCTTCGAGCTTGAGGTCTGATTTGCTGTTGTTGTATTTATTTTCCTCGATATTTCGCTACTCCTTTGTGTAGCATCATCAGGATATTTGAACAATATTTGAAGCGTATAGCAAAAACGTAATCTATAGGTGATTCTGAGAAATTTTGCTCAAGAGACCATAGCTCTAAGTCAGATTTGGAGCCCCCAAAAGGTATTTTAATCACCTTTCAGAATCTGTATTGATACCTGTAGAATAAGTCGTCAATTGCAGCATTGTTGAATTGAACAACTTTGTAACACTGAATACTGACGTTACAAAATAATGATGTTTACCAACACTAAACGTTGCAAAGCTTGCTTTTCCTTCTTTCTTAATCGTTCATCGTGCAATGCGCACGCAGTTTGCCAAAATACTTAAATAAAAACTCTGTTATCACAATACGAGTATTTTTTTTATTTTCAAATTTAGTGTGACACAATCAAAGAGTGCAGTGATAATATCAATGTTATTATGGATAATCAAGAACCATCAACATCGTCTGCGGTGTCTTCGCAAATGGAAGCAACAACATCAACAAGTTTTGAGTCTAGATTGACTAACATCCCTCATCAAGATATTGTTGTTTTTGGTTTATCAAGTGATGTAAATGATCTTAGTTTGCCTACTAAATGTGACATTTTAAAATATTATTTTTTTTAAGTGATCGTGCTAAATTTGAAAACAAAATGTTCTCGTATAAAACTTTTACTCCT
This sequence comes from Phaonia tiefii, assembly GCA_963931995.1. Classification (NCBI taxonomy): domain Eukaryota; kingdom Metazoa; phylum Arthropoda; class Insecta; order Diptera; family Muscidae; genus Phaonia; species Phaonia tiefii. Next base: position 88,014,484 of record OZ008370.1, on the reverse strand, counting down.
CACGTAACACATAAATTGATCCAAATTTGGTGTAAATTAAATATTGAACTCATTAATAGAAAGAGTGTTTTCAAAAAAATAACTGGTTTGCTTGATAAATACCAGAAACATGTACAACATAGAAACAAAAGAGATGAATTTAAAGCATTTGTTGATTCAATAAACGAATTATTTTATATTGACAAATGTAATTGCAAATTAAAAACAAAAGAATGCTCGTGTGGAGAATTTATGATGGACCACCATAATGATAGAAAATTCACAGTACCTGAAAATACGGAAGACGTTGAAGAAGTACCCTGTAGGAAGTCTGGGGACAAGTGTCTCCATGTCACCACTTTTGTCAAATATTATGGTGACATTGTCGACAAGTTGTAGACAAATTTGTCTGGCTTTGATGTGTAGAGAAATTTATGACAAATGCCATTCACTTCTTCTTCTTTTTCATTGTTTCGCTTTGTTTGGTTGTGAAAACACGTGGTGTCGCGTACATTTAGTTGGAAAATAATTTCAAAAGAAAAAGTGAGTTTTAAAAGTGAATTTAAGATAATAAATATGATTTTGAATTTTATGTACGTCTTTTTATTTGCTAAAACAATCATAAGTGTTGACAAAAATAGCGGCAATGGACTACTGATTCACTGGTCCAATGTCTCCATATGGTTCCAAAAGTACCACCTAGTCAGTAGTTCTTGTGTCAGTAGTTCATTCTCAATTACAAGCACATGTTAAATGTCAATAGAATTTTACATTGCCTGGGGTATATGTGGTCAGTAGTACTGGTGACGCAGTCAATAGTAAGTCAGTACTGTTTCACTATACACATTTTCTACAGGGTAGCTACAACAATACGAACACTTACAACTGTTACCGATGATCAAACATACGAACCACCTAACTTACACATGGATGAAGATGAAAATGAAGAAACAACAGAAGTTCCAGAAGCAACTGTTCAAATGAGACGAGGTCATTATACTCAAAGAGACGATGCCTTAAATTTTGCTATGATGTGTGATAGATTCGGTGTTTCAGATAGAGTCGCTTCATGTTTAGCAACAGCTTTATTCGAAGATATAAATTTTAGAGATGTTCATGGTAATCTTGTTATTATGGATAAATCAAAAGTGGCTAGAGAAAAAGTTAAATCTAGAGATGCAGTGCTTCGAACACGACATACAAATTCTTACATAACTGCATTCTCTTTCGATGGTAGAAAAGATTACTCATTAACTACAGAGAAAATTAATGACAAATTTCATACCACTATGGTAAAGGAACCACATTTAGTTGTTCTGAAAGAGTCCTATAATGAGTTACTTGGATATGTAAATTTGGGTAATCAAGAAGATGCAAAAACCAAACACAGAAAACTGTATGAATTTTTCATCAATAAAACATTAACAGTTGATCAATGAATTGGCATATGCAGTGATGGTGAGCCAGCAAATACTGGAATAGAAAATGGTGTTTTACGATTATTTGAAAAACAGTTAGATAAACCAATTCACTGGTTTATATGTCTGCTTCATTTCAATGAACTGTCATTTCGTCATTTATATCAAGCATTGGACAAAACAGTCACCAGTGGACCACGAGCAGCAAGTGGAAAGTTATTCATAGCTATTCAAGAATGTGAGAAATTGCAGGTATGTAACACTGTATTTTATTTAATATCATCATTTATTATCATTATTTATTGTCATTATTTTACTTTTTCGATTGGAATAAAGTTAAAATAAAATAATTGCATTTTAATTGATCTAAACATTTCATTTTTCAGGTAGTAGCTGATTTTGATCCAATACCACTGGAGAATATGTCTGCAATGATGGATCATGAACATGAGCTCGAACTATCAACAGATGTTAAATATTTATATCAAACAGCTAAAGCAATTTCGAATGGTATTGTTCCAGTTGATTTAACATTAAATCAGGACCAATTGCATATTCTCGTTGGTTAACCAAAGCTAGTAGATTATTACGATTATATGTAACAACTAATACACCATTGACCAATTTAAAAACTTTGGCAGTTTATATTATTACAGTTTATGTGCCAATGTACTTCAATGTGAAGTTTTATAACTCTGTTGTGTACGGCAGTGGACTTTTATTAAAATGTATACGTTGGACACGATACTTACAACCAAACTTACGTAATATTGTAGATGGTGTAATTCAAAACAACTCATATTACGCACATCCAGAAAATATCTTATTAACAATGTTATTTGATGATCGAAAAGCAATACGGGATAGAGCTATAAAAAAGATTTTACACTATCGAGAAAAATTGTACGATCCAACTAAACTCAGACTTTACAACAAAAATATCTTAAATTTCGATGCTACCGATTATGTCAATATGGTTGATATGAATAACGACGATATATTATTTGAACCAGCATTTACTCGACAGATTCCACATGATCACTTGGTAGAATACTTAGATTTCGATTAACCATCTCTGGCTGATACACAAATTCCAATGCACATACAAGGAACCAGAAAGACATGTACAATTATTAACGAGTGTTTCAAAACGAGTTATAGAAAAGAATCGTGAAGGAGTTATGGCAGTGACATAACAAAGTCGTAAGAAAACTCCTCGAATGGAAAGTAAAAAGGACCTTAAAAAATAATATTTAAAAATAAATTGAATTAAAAATTTAAAAATAGTGTTTTTTGTTGAAACCTTGAAAATGTTGATTTTTTCAGATCGATTTTCCTACAAAAAGGAGTTCGAAAACAAAAAAATTTATCGTAATAAAAGTTGTTGGAAATTATCATAATCTGCAAAAAAAAAAATCTCGAAAAAATTGAAGAAAATTCAGAATTTCTTAGTTAAAAGTTAATTTTAGGCTATTTGTCGACAAAAAATTCCTAATATCTCTATTCCAAGAAGATGAAAAGAAATTCTAAACAACAAAGGCTTTTTCAAAAAGATTTATTTAAAAATATGGCATTTATTGGAGCTCTTTCTGTTGTAGAAATTGACAAATTATTTTAAATAATTTTTTAAAATGAATTTACATACTGACTCTGACAAATTAAAACCAAAAAAAATGTATTTTCAAGTTGAAGATTTAAGGTATAACTAACCTGACACTAACCTAACACTAATGACGTTTTTATTGGAATATTCCAAGAAATCTGTCAAGTAATAAAAAAAATAAACAAACAACATAAGCTACTGCGAAAAGAACAAAACCAGAAGTTGTTTGAAAGGATTCCCACTGCTCCTTACAGTTTGTGTTGGAGTTTAACCCACCAAATTGTCGCTTGCGCATTCCAAATTAGTTGACATATTGTTCAACTATATTTTCTTTTTGGTTTTTTGATTTTTCGGTCATAGTTAGGAAAAATTTATTGAAATACATAACAAAAAGATTTAATTCTTATATTCTCCACTTAAAATACATACAAATTCTTATGGCCAGTTTCACAGTTGAAAATTCTCCATTTAAATGTAGTTTAAATGCTTGATGCTTGTCATTTAATATGAAAAATGTCTGTGAGCTTTTAAATGATGAGTGTGAAACTCGCTATTAATTTCTTTAAAAAAAAGCCTTTTTGTAGGAACAATATCAAACTCTCGCACTGTGTTAATTTGTGCATATTTTTGACATTTCATATTTAAAATTTTTCGACTTCCTACTTTTTAGAAACAGTTTTGTCGCATTTTTCCAATAAGCATGGAAAAACAGTATGTGACAGAATGTTTTCGCAAAACAAATGTGGTAGAAACAATCACATGTGAGCAACGATTTTTGTACCGATTCCTAGCGTTTTTGTTTCCATTCACATGTTTCATGTGCAACATTTTTCTATTCGAGAACTACAGAAACGAGGTACTGGACACAGAATAACAAAAAGACAAAAGTAAAAATTTTAGCATAATATCTTCGCAAACGGCACAATTTTTGAGGGAATTTGCATTAATTTGTTAGTCGGTCTCTGGCAACACTGTTCTGAGTTTTCTACTATTTATAAAAAAAAGCTTACTTTTATTGCAGATGACATTAAAATTCTCTCTCACTGATACTGAAACAACACACACCCCCATAGTGTGCTTTTACACATGCAACTTACGGACTGCAACTCTGCCGACGTTCTAGAGTTCCTACGAGAGACAGGTAAGAGGTATGGAACGGGGAAAAAACTACCAAGTGCTCTGCAATTCCTTTTGTTTTCATTCGCCAGTAAAGTTGGCTGTAGAATAATTTGACGTTTCTCTTCAATCGTTTGTTTCTTTTTGATGGTACAAACAACGTAAAAAGTGTAGTGAAGTCGAATGTTTAATTAAAAAAAGTGTAACGAGGTTTAAAGAAATAAAATAGGGTGTAGTGCCAATAATGCTTTTCGCGTGCGAACTTTATTCTTTTGAATAATCTTATCTTTGATACCGACTGGCATAGTATTTGTCAGTGTGATAATTCTTTTGAATATGAAATCGCCCTGGATGATTTCTATAATATTATTAATGGCTATATTTCTAAGTCTGTACCCAAGAGGCCAATAATGGGTAATACTGGTCCCCCATGGTCCTCAAGGGCTCTAAATAGTCTCAAGAATGTAAGGAATAGATGTTCGAAAAAGTATAAAAAATCTGCACTGCTAACAGACTATGCTAGGTATATTGTTGCTAGGAGTAGATACAACTCTAAATCTCGTGGGAGTTACAGATTATATTTGGATAGGTTGAAGGCTAATTTTAAACGGAACCCCAAATCATTCTTTAGATTTGTTAACTTGAAGCGTAATTCGTCTTCCACACCTTGTAGGATCAAAATGAACGGTATTGAATATTCAGATGAAGAGTCTATTGCTAATTGTTTCGCCGATTTTTTCGCATCTATTTATTCCACCCGAGCCTATGATGTTTCCAAATCATACCCGTACACTGTCCGCTCTACCATTCCGTTTGATGCACCTGTCGTAAATTCTTCGTGGTTGCTAGATAACTTAATCAGCTTGAAAGCCTCGAATAAAGCTGGTCCTGATGGTATCCCGGACTCTATGTTGAAATGCTGCTCGAATCTCAGCTTACCGTTGACTCTCTTATTTAACGCTTCGTTGAAGTTCCACAAATCTGGTAGTTTAGAAAATGTTGCAAATTATAGGGGAATTGCAAAATTGAGTGCCATTCCTAAACTTTTTGAGAAGTTAGTCACAGAGGTAATTTCTCATCAGGTTTCCTCTATTTTAGATCCATGTCAACATGGCTTTCGGAAGGGTCGTTCCACCGTGACTAATTTGCTTCAGTTTTCCTCTTCTATTATTGACGGCTTTATTAATGCAGATCAAACTGATGTGATTTTTACCGATTTTAGTAAGGCTTTTGATAAAGTTAACCACAATTTGTTATTATATAAACTAGGGGCAATGGGTTTTAATTGTAACATGCTGAATTGGATTAGTTCTTACATACTGAACAGAGAACAGATGGTATCATTTGGTCGATCATTCTCAAGATCTATTTTTGTGTCATCTGGGGTGCCTCAGGGCAGTCATCTTGGGCCGGTTCTATTTTTGTTATTCATTAACGACTTACCCGCCTCCATAATGCACTCTAAATTGTTAATGTACGCTGATGACGTGAAGATCTATTTTTCTTACAAGGAAATAAAATAAATGGTTTCCCATTACATCCCATGAAGGGACTGGGGAGAACTTCTCACAATCACTGAGCTGTGCGCTTTCCAGTTTTCACTCACTGATTGGGACCTACAGTTTTACACCGATTCCGAACGGTAATTTGAGAAGCTTTTTCATGGCTATATACTCGATAGTGTAGCCGTCACTATGCGAGGTGACCGCCGCCGAAAGAAATTTATTTTTTTGAAGGTGGTCATAGCCGGGTTCGACCCAGGATCTCATGTACATGAGCCGCGTACACTAACCATTGCACCACGACGGTCTTACAAGGATCCTTGTCAATATACTTTACTTCAGAGGGATTTGTCTACTTTCCAGACGTGGTGCGAAACCAATTTAATGGAGCTTAATTTTACGAAATGTAAGCATATGCTGTTCTCTAGGTCATCATTATTTTCGGCAAAATACATTTTAGTGGCAATGTTCTTGAATCGGTGGATTCATTTGTTGATCTTGGTGTTCTCTTGGACAGAAAATTGAATTTCAACTCCCACATAATTACGATGGTAAACAAGGCTTATGGCGTTCTGAACTTTATTAAACGTTGGGCAAAGGAATTTTCAGATCCCTACGTTACGAAAAATCTTTTTACTTCACTAGTCCGCCCTATTCTCGAATATGGATCAGTTGTTTGGGACCCCCAGTACAATTTGTAAGTTAATATGATTGAACCGGTCCAGAAACAGTTTCTCATTTTTTGTCTGAGAAATCTTCAATGGAACCCGAACCATAATCTTCCTTCGTATAGCAGTATACTAGCATTGATCAGATTGCCGACTCTTAGTAGTAGACGTACCATGATAAACTCTATTACAGTTTTGAAGATAATTGATGGATGTATATGTTCTGAATTTCTGTTATCTAAGATTTTCATAAATGTCCCATTGAGACCCACGAGGTACTATAAACTCATTCACATCGAGTCTCAGCGTTCGAATTATGCGTCCTTTGATCCAGTTAGGAGAATGAGTCGTGACTTTAATGAGCTATATCAGTTTATTGATTTCACAGGTAGTTGGGAAACGACAAAGTCTAGCATAATTTGTCATTTGAACCGATTGCATTAGTGCTGTATATTTATTAACATACATATGTAAATTTAATTTATCTGGTCTGATTTATAATTTGGTTTTCATTTTGCTCGTAATTATTATATATTATGAAGTCTGTTATGTTAATATCTCGTGATCTACTTTTATACTTATTTATGTTAGTGTAATACCAACTGGTGAAGAATTTCTGTAGTTGGTTGTAACGTGTGAACTTATGATCCTTGCTCTCCGTTATAGACCGGTCTATAATGTGTACGCTGTCCTCACGTTATGGGGACGTGGCCCTCTCGGTCGGTAGGGACGGGTAAGAGTGGCGGCGATGGGTTCGCTCGATTTAAAAAAAAAAAAAAAAAAAAAAAGCACAATAAAGAATGTCAGAAGTAACAACAATGAACACAAGAATATCAGCAACTCCAACGCGGACGAATTGCCCGTGTAAAAGCACATTGCAACTTCAAAAGAGATTCGTAAAGAATGTCAGCAGAGTTGCAATTTTTAAGTTGCACGTGTAAAAGCAGACTTCCAAAACAAACTGCCGCTATTTTTCCTCTTCTCTTCTTTCACTTACATTTAACCAATTTAACACAAGACAAATAGATACTCTTCAACTATTTTCTCTTTATACATACTCTTAGGTTTCTACTATTTATAAAAAGCTTACTTTTATCCAAAAGCTTACTTTTTTCCAAAAAAAAGGTGAATTTTGCAAGAAAAAAGTGCTAAAACTGAAACAATTAAAAATTGTACCTCTGCGGGCACTTTATGCCTTATATTCGTTAAAAAAAAGACAATTTCGTCGACCATTCATATTCGACCACCCTCACCCATAGGGATGGGGTATATATCGGAAAAAAGCGTAACGCATGAAAGAAATCATGGGCTTCTATGGACCAAATTCGATTTAGGACTTTTAAGACTTTCGAGCCAGGCCCGTCTCTCTGTCTGGCTGGTCAACATGGTAACTGCCGTAAACCTTCAACAATCATTTCCATTGGTTATTATTTAAGCAATCTTAGTTTGGGATTGATACTGGGTGTTATGACCACACTCCTTCTTATACATCCCATACACATTATCTAGTAATCATGAAGAATACCCAAAAAAAAACACAATACATACTAATTAAATTGCAAATAAGATAATATTTTGCACATACGACTCTGCTGTTGAATATGGGCAAATTTGCTAGGGGTAAGAGAAGGTTGGTCGGCTGCCAAAACAAAACTATAAACCTCTTTTAACGGAACTTGGACCCAAAGTATAACTAAGGGTAAGGGTATGTTCTCCCGACTGAAATTTCTGTACTCGTTTCGAGTACGTTAAAATTTGATTTTAAATTTCCTTTTTGGATTTGCTTATGTACTTATATTTATTATGATGTGTATTACAATTTTAACCTCGTTCTAAAATTTTATCTTTATGTTAAAAGTATATTTATTTCAAAAAAATTATTTTATCAAATTTTGAAAAATACAACTTTTATATTCATATGTAAAATTAATAATTTAGATTAACGGTCGATTTCACCATGTTCAGTTATCTTTCAGTTAGAGCTAACGAACAGTTTTAGCTGTCAATTTGTATGGAATTTTTAATTTTTAACTGTCAGTTAACTTTAACTTTGTTTGGTGAAATTCGGCGTGAGTGGAACATTTTTGTATACAATTTCATAGACGAAAAGTAAAATAAAATTAGAAAATGTATATCATTTCAAGACTAAAATTGAAAAGCCATATTCAAATTTGAAATACTCCATCATAAGTACAAGGTGGCGCAAAAGTAAACTTCCGATGTTTTTTGGCTGTAATTTAAAAAAAAAATTTAAAAACTTTGATTCTTCTTGTGGATTATTTTTATTTGGTCTTTTAATTTTTTTTACATCAAGTCGAGAATATGATGTGATGTAAATGGCCGCCGCCACAGTTGATTGTCATTTGAGCCCTTTTTATGGCATTTTCCATCACTTTGGCCAAAACTTCCGGCGATACGTCCTCACATTCTTGACGGATATTGTCTTTAAGAGCTGCAAGAGTTTGAGGCGTGTTGACATAAACCCGCGACTTCAAAAAGCCCCACAAAAAGAAGTCTGGAGCGGTCAAATCAGGCGATCTTGCTGGCCAGTGCTAATCGTCAAAACGGGAGATTACGCGCCCGGGAAATGCATCCTTCAGCATATCGGTTGTGGCACGTGCAGTGTGTGCCGTTGCACCGTCCTGTTGGAACCACATGTTTTCCAATCCCAATTCATCAAGTTGCGGCAAAAAGAACTCGTTGATCATTGCTCTGTAGCCGATCATTGCTCTGTAGTCGATGTCGACGGCACATCCATGACATCCTCGGCTACAGCAGCAATATTCTCTGCAGAACGGCTACTCCGGGGTCTGCCACGCCTGGCAGCATCTCGTGTTGTGCCAGTCTCTTCGAGGCGAGCGGCTAAACGTCGCAGTGTTTCACCAGTAGGCGTTGGACGGCCAGGAAATCTGCGACGAAATTCACGTTGTGCCAAAGTCACCGACCGATTATTGGTCAAATAAATAGTCAGCAATATTCCGCGTTCTGGAGCAGTGTAGCGTAACATTGTTTATTAACGTGTATTTAGCATGTGTTTACTACACAAGTGTCAAAACAGAACTGACATTAGGGGCCAATCGCAAAATTTTTCTGACAGGAGGATTACTTTTGCGCCACCTTGTATGTAAGTATATATTAAAACGCAGTATCCGCTTTAATAACCATCTATTCGATTTTGACCAGTAACAAACTTAAAGGCAAATTCTCAAATCGACAAATTTACTTTTGTTTTTTAAAGTCATGTTCTCTTCTCAGCTATTTTTCTTCTTTTCTTTCTTTTACATTTAACAAATTTATCAGAAGACAAATAGATATTCTTCAACTATTTTCTCTTTATACACACTCTTACAGCCTAGCTCTGTATGTCGAATACTCACTCACTTTCGTCATCTAAGCGAAAATAATTTATATTGTGCTCCGTAAAAACATGAGAATGACAAATGAAAAAAGAAGGAAAACGAAGTGAGCATTTCAGTACAAATCTGAGCTCCATAACTTTTTTTTATGTCATTTGTATAAACACAAATGTCAAAAACAGTCACTTGTGTTTTAGCTTTCGCATTGGAGAACGAAAAAATTAAATGGATAAATGGTAAGTATTTAATAGAAAATATCCTTATTTTATCAATATTCATATACCTATTTTTAAATTTCAGCAATAAAAAATCAACAATACAACAGCTGCAGACACTGGTAGAATATATGGCGGAACATCCAGATTTCGCCAGGGGTACAGCAGTATTTGGAGGTTCAAAAGTTGTTGTTCAACTAACAAAAAAACAACCCCTAAATGTATATTTATTACAACGTTTCTTTATTGTTGTTTTTTGTTTTGTTTATTTACATTTATGTTGTCAACTTTTTCCAGCTGGAAATTTGAAGTGGCATAGAGTTGTATTTTTTATGCTGCAATCAAGCAATTTTTTTCAAATTTAGCGATTTTCTTCCCAATTCTAACGCTTTTTTTTAGAATTGTTCATCTGGCACCATTTTCATTTGACAATTGTTGAATGACTTTCGCTTCTCTATGTAAGCGAAGAGAACGTGAAGATCGCAAATATGGAGAACCATTTCGACAAAAAAGTGAGTGCTTGGATTCGTTTCGCTTCGCTTCGCTTTCGAAATACGGAGCTAGGCTGTTAGTTTTCCACTAGCTATTTATAAAAAAAAAGCTTACTTCTATACAGTGTTGCCAGAAGCCGTCAAACAAATTGTGCAAAATGAAAAGAAATTATGCTAAAAACACCAAAAAATATTGTGCAAAATGCAAAAGCATTATGCTAAAATTAAAAAACGTTAATTTTTTATATATTTGCCTATGTGTGTATTATTTAGTACCTACTATAGCTTTTTTAAGAATGATTTTTATTCAAAAATTCGTATAATATTTATAAACAAAAAAAAACATTTTGAAATCAGATATGTGTAGTTTCGAATTAAAAATTCCCTAAAAACATTAAAATAAAAAATTAGGTTTGCTTCAAAAATTTTGTTTTTTTATAAACAAAAGCTCCAATGGTTTATCAGAAGTTTCTTGAGTGTAATTGTGAGACCATTTACATTTTTGTATTTGTTTGTAGCTACAGTCCTGAAATTTTAATCTGGGAGGCCGATAACTTTTTGAGAAATAATGCAAAACATGCCTACGGGTTTGTGCTTTTCATACTAAATATTTTAAAATATTGCTCTATACTAAGGATGTTTCAAAAATTTTGTAGTATTTGTGTTTCACGTGGGTGGCATTAATAAAAGCTAATATCTTTTTGGGGGCAAGATACAGGTTTCTTTGATTATTCTGAGAAACGTATAATTTTTCTTTTCATACAAAAGTATAACCTGTTGATAAGTATAAACAGTCAGGAATTCAGAGTGAAACCCAAACGGTGTACACGAGCATTACCATTTTCATACTTTAGTGTTGCATTTCCTTCCATATCAAATTGGAAGTGCTAAAAAGCGCATGTACGTACGCTTCACATTGTTTCCAAAAAATGTTGGTACATAAAACCAGAAAAATCAAGAGAACATATTTTCATAAAAGCATCTACACTGGTTTCCATAGTTTTTTTTTTAAATTTGCGCAACATACTGTTGTATTTACAAGTTATTATAAAGCATTCAAAAGCTTCTTCGCAAAATTGAAATACTACATTTAATTTTACCAAATAATTAGATTATTAGTGTTTAATTTTTTTTGTCCAAAAGACTCCGGACCCATCACATTCAATTCTATACGAAATGTATTGTAAAAGTGCAAAGTAAGTAGCATACAAATAAATGTTTCTTAGGGTGGTATTCTATAAGTCGTGAATCAGTCACTTCACGTTACTTTTGTCATTTTAGTAGTTTATAAAACGTTAAAGCTGTTCGGTGACTACCTGTGTTGAGTTACGATATTTAGTGGGTAGTTTATAAAACGCAGCGCAACGTTTCTGATCACGTCAGCTGCCAAATTGAACACGCCACATTTCATCGCGTTAGTTGAAAAAATTAAAAATTTAAAGAAAAATTTCGGTTGAGGATGGCCAGATGGAAGTATTTTGCATTTCATTGCTTATAAGTAGTTGGCAATTTTGGATGAAATGCAATCGACGGATAGGCTGATTTTTTTTTAAATTATTCAAAATTATATTGTTTACTCACTGAAATTCTTATTTACAATAATAAAATTAGAAACGGAAAGAGCAAATAAATAATGCGTTGTAAAACTATTATAATTATATTTATAAATTGGTGTTGAAATTGACATTGACATTAATTGATGATGTTGACACTATTAAACAAAAGAACCAAAACATTTTAAATACTGCCAAATAGCACGCGTTTTTGAAAAGACAACTAATTTAATATAGATTGGAAAATTTATTTGACATTGCGACCCAAAATAACGTAGGTTTTTCACACATTTTATTTGAATATTGTTGGTATTTGCAGTATTATAAATAATAGCAATCTGATCTATTGGAATAGAGCTCAGTTTTTTAATATTTTTCATTCTGTGCATTTCACTCAAGATAACTTGATCTAGTCTATAATTGTTTATTTTAGTTGGGCAACTCTATAAACCACAAATGTCAGTGACAGCTTTGGTATGCGAACTCAAGGGCAAAGTGATGTATAAACTACCATTGTTTGATTTTCCCGTTCGCGTTGGCTTTTTCGTTTACGTTCGTTTTCGGGACTTTTAGAATACTACTCTTACTCTTACAGTTTTGTTAATGGCCTCTAAGGGTAACAACACAGAACAACACAGAAAAAGGCGTAATGCATTGTTCTATGAATCAAAATATAAACGTCAAGTGTGTTTGCAGCCTACAGATTTGATATTTATTCAAAAATATACCGGTTACACGTTATTAAAATGTAAAATACAACAAAATGTAGATGGAAAATTGTGCAATATCTAAAAAATTATGCTAAAAATTCCAATAAAAAATCATGCTAAAAAAGCATTAATTATGCTAAACTGGCAACACTGTTTCTATAGCCGATGACATTTACAGCCAAAGTCACGATCTCGAAAGAAAACCTAAGCGAACGAAAGCCAGTCACTCACTTTCGTTTTTATCACAGGCCCTAAATGTTATTGTGTGATTGTGTGTTTGAAAAATCGGAAGCCACTAACTATTTTCCCTGTCATCTATGCGAACGAAAATGTCAAAACCAGTCACTTGTCTTTTGGTTGTCGCATAGCTGGAAATCGAGTAAAAGGTTGAAACAAAAACAATTTAAATAGAATTCAATGAAAGAATCACAATGGACAGAAAATAATGTCATTTTAAAATTTGTTATTAAAATATATTTCCATTTCAGCACAAAAACGTCAACTTTGCGGCATCTGCAGATACTGGTTCTTCGTACTCTTCTCTCTCGCTCCGAAATTAAATGGTGAACCACAACTTTATGTTATTGCTTTGAATAACAACCACACAAACACACGTAAAACCATGCGAACGACAAGTCGAAAGATAGTGACTCGCATTTTGAAACGAAAGTGAATGACTGACTTCGTTCGCTTGGATTTTGATGGAGAGGGTGTAAGTGGGGTCCGATTTTGTACTGAATTGTATATGTTTTCGTTCGCTTGTTAGTGACTCCCAAATCAGCTGTTTGTCGCATAGAAAGAAAGCGAACGATGTGGTTCGACATCGTGACTTTGGCTGTTAAATTCTCTCGCAGTTGATATTGAAACACACACACGCCCACACAAATCAAACTACCACTAGTTTTTTTCTCTTTTCTTTCTTTTATATATAACTGATTTATCTCACAAGACATTTTGTGATTAACTCTGCTTTTGGTGAAGAAATTCAAGAACTTTAACTGCTTTTTCGTAATGAAATAATTAACTTTTCTTTGATATTTTTACATTCACTGAACCGTCTGAACTTTAGATTTAGACATCTTGCGTTGGGTTCTACACGGAAATTGACACACTCTGCGACATTTATGGCATTTTAATATTTTCGCGATCTTAATTTATTCTGCTCGTATTGGGCATTGAGGAAATGGAAATACGATGGAGGTGATTAAGTCTGTGTGGTTGCCAGACTCTGTTGAATTCTAAAGTGCCCCCTAGACGGTCAATATTCTTCGCAATATATTGCGCAATATTCGATATTGTGCAATATTATTGCCCGTCTGTAGATCATATTGAAGGTTGTGCAATATATTGCGCAATATATTGTGTAAATCAAAATGATTTTGATATTTATTGTGCAATATTGTAAATATTGATCGTCTGTGGGCGATATTGCACAATATTTCACAAAATTGCTTCAGTTGAGTGTTAACATCTAAACAGCGTGTGTATACACACAGGATCAGGATCCTCTAAGTCTAATTCTGCGACGCAACCCCCTGTTACTCAATTCTTTGCAAATTTTCAATAAAATGTAAATAATTCCTAGATATAAAATAGTCCTTCAGGCAGTTTATTATAGCTCTGCAAGTTTCCATTACAATTGTGCCTATGGATTGTGGAGATATAGCACTTGTAAATTTTAAATCTTCGAAAGTATTTCCTGTTGCTAGATAACGTAGTGTTATTGATAAACGCTGAATTGGAGGGATAGCATCTCGCATTACGGTATCGTTTTTTCAATTTCAGGTGTAACCATTTTCAATAGTTCATCAAATAATGTACTATCTAATCGCACAAAATTTTTAAAATCACCATGTTGATTCATTCGCAGTTCATTAAATAAATTTTCATGAGTGGATTTATTTCGTTGTTTGAACCACTCCCTCATCCACCTTCGCTTCTTTTTTTCCATCTCTTTTGAAGCCATGACTAGTGCTATAGCTACACAACTTGCCGTCTTCTTATTATTAAACATGTTTACTGCACAATATCAGCCGCGAACTAATACATTGCGCAATAATATTGAACCGTGTGGGGTGAACAAGTAATTATATTGTACAATATATTGTTCAATATATTGAGAAGAATATTGATCGTCTAGGGGGCACTTAAGAGGATAAACGGATATGGGGATTCTTGTTGTATTCAAATAACTTTCACATTTCAAGAGGTTTCTAAGAAATGTAATCAATTTAATTGATTTAGTCGTGATATTCATTAATGTGGCAGATAAAATCTGTGCAACTCAAGTCAAATAATAACATTACCAGAAGAGCTAAAAGACGGGTTTACTTTAAATTGAGCTGAAAGGTAAATGTAGTATTTTCTGCCGTAACAAATGAATAGTTCGTTAATAATTCGTAAATTTTTTTTGGAAAATCTTGTGTTAATATCTCTGAGAACCACAGAAATGTAATGTTTAGCAGATTGTTACGGATTTGAAATGTGATGAAAGTTTACTCCAGTATGTTATTATGGACTGTTAGTTAAAATTTCATTCTAGCATTACTTATGGATTAAAGATGTGTCAACTTTAAAAGCAACGAGAAAGGAAGAAACACGTCCCCGAATAAAATGGAAGGGTTCAATGATCAATTTGAGCCTCAAACGAAGCGTCATGACGACCATATAAAACAGAAAATATTTTATATAATTTCAGAAATCCGGATCAAGCATATATTCCAAAACACACATGTTTGTTCTATTTTATATTAAAATTCTTTAAACTGTAAAATATAAATAAAAAAAATATATATATAAAAGACTTACAATGTTCAAATGTTCGTCCGCCTATGTGAGTTCAAATCACAGATCCGACTGTTTAATTTTTTCCTTAGTTGCAAAAAAAAAACTGATCTGTTGGCTCGTAGGAAAACTAACATCTTCTACTAAAATATTATTATTTATTACAATTTTAAATTCTAAAGTGAAGTTGCGACATTGTGCAAATTCTTATAGTTTTACTTTAAAAAATCCGTTATATTCAGAATTTAGAATGAAGCCAACAAAATATGAACTTTAAAATACTTGTATGTATATAAAACATGTTTTGGCTATAATAATTTGTGCCCAAATTTAAACTCCTAATATATTTTGATAATCAATATATTTGTTTTAGGGTCAATATTTGTTTCACGTCTGCAGTTTGAAATCTCGACGTCTCTTTAATTTTCCGCAAATTGTTTTAAATTTCACAGGTCGTCATAAATAAATTTTTTTTTCATTTTATTTATTTATTTTTTATTTATATCTCTTCACATACATTACCGAGCCATTAGGCCTTATATGGTTACAAAATTACTACTGAAATTCCTGCAATGGATAAGATATTTAAACCTTTTTTTTAATTAACAATAATTAGAAACTACTTTATCAGTTCAATGACAATTTTTGGTAATAACTTAGAAATAGTTTAAAATATAAAATGCATTTTGGTAACAAATACACTCTTCATAAATTGTTATAAAATATATGAAAAGAAACATGTTGAAAAAAAATTAATTTCATTTAAAAATTATTATTTCAATAACGTTAAAGCTGGGTTATTGAAATAATAGTTTTTGATTGATTTTTTATTGTTTTAATTAATCATATATGGTTAGAAATTTCTACAAAATTATGATAAATAATTATTTGGAAACTAATATAGGCAACAACTAAGCTTACTTTAAACTCCCTATTAATATTTTGCAAGATGACAACAGCTGCATATCTCCTATATGGCACGCAAAAGTTATCGCTAATTAGTTGTCAAGAGTTATAAACTGAATCAAAAGTCCGTAACGATTTATTGACAAAAATCGTGTTGGAAGCTGCAACACGGTCCTGTTAAAGACAGCAAGACATGGTTTAAATCCTATAAATTGGCCAATCAAATTAATTTTCGAACGTTGTATCTGTCATCAACCTGAAAGCCAAGAGATTATTTTTTCATATTTTACAACATAAAACATAGAGGCGGAGGCCATGGCAGATCCGAAGTACGTATTTTACGAATTGATACCAAACTGCCCCCAGCGCTAGTTGGCAAGTTTGCTGTCATTAACTCTCTTGAAGACGCTATCTCTTATGATGTTTTGGATCACTACAAGAAAGTCTATGTAAAATTGAACGAACATGTAAAGAAAGATATGCTTTCTGAAATAATATACCTTGGAATAAATTAGAATAGAGGAACAATTTCCCTTATCTGACGTTTCAGTTCACACTCTTCGTCGTGGGTTTGTGCAAATGAGAGATGTTCGTGAGTTACAAGAACGATGGACTTAAGTTTTTCATGTCGTTTTGGCATAAAACCGTGAAATTTAAATGTATTTTGAAGTTTTTTGTTAACTTTTATGGTGGTGGTATAAATTTTCTTGTATTTCACACACCTATTTAACCAGACAAATACCGAAATGCCGTTGGTGTTGTCATGTTGGATGCTTTGTATTAATGTCTCTATATGGTATTATTGAACCCAAGCATTCCACCATCCAACGTTTACAGGCAACCTATGAAGTGAAGTTTATTGAGAGTATACATTCCTCTACTATATTTTACACTATGAAATTTACTATGGCAGAATTTGTTACGACACTTCGTTTGAAGCTCATATTGACCACTTAGCCTTTTATTCTATTCGCTCTATTATAGCTCAAGAGATGTTAAAGAGATTGAACAATAGCATTTTGCCGTACTTGTGAGCTCACCTAATTTTGAATTTAAAGGGAGAAATTAAAAATTAACTTTTCTAATCAATTCACTTTTCAAAGTCCGTAACAATCTGCTAAACATTATAATTATGTTATTTTCTTAGATAACCATACATATGTGTATGTAGGGGTATGCGGATTTGTACTATCTTTTTAGCGAATTATTTATTTTTATCGGCATAAAAGAACGTAATTTCCATTGAGCTCAATGTAAAATAAAAACATCTTCTAGCTCACCTCAAATAAGTTCTTATTCGACTTGCGTTGCACAGATTGTATATGTAATATTAATCAATATCACTATTAAATCAATAAAGTTTACTAATTTTGTACAATGTTTTGAAAAAGCTTTTCAGAAATTATTTATAATTCAACAAGAATCCCCATATCCAGTTGTGCAATAAGAATTCAACAGAATCTGGCAACACCACATACCTAATCACCACTATCGTACTTCCATTTCCTCAGTACCAAATGCGAGTTGAATACGTGAAGATCGCGAAAATAGTAATGTGCCATATATGCCGCAAAAAGTGTCTCAATTTCGGGGTAAAATCCAACGCAAATTGTATAAATCTAAAGTGCATCCATTTCACCGTGAGTGAATGTAAAAATATCAAAGAAAAGTTAATTATTTCATTGAGAAAAAGCAGTTGAAAGTTTCTAAATTTTCTTCACCAAAAGCAGAGTTTATCAAAAATGTGCTAAATGTAAAAGAAAGAAAAGAAGAAGAAAAAAGCAGCAGTTTGATTTGTATGCATGTGTGTGTTGTTTCTCTATCTAGTGAGAGAGAATTTCAATAGGTCAACTGCAATAAAAGTAAGTTTTTGTTATCGTGAAAAAAATAAACTGATATAAATTTCGCAAAATGTGTGGTAATTTATGTGTAAAACCCAATACAAAGTTTATTAATCTAAAGTGCAGCTATTTCGCCACAAGTGTATGTGAAAATATCAAAGAAGAGTTGATTATTTCGTTATTAAAAAGCCAAGTAAAGTTTCTAAATTTTCTTCACCAAAAGCAGAGTTAATCAAAAAATGTTTTGTGTTAAATAGAAAAGAAAGAAAAGAAAAAAAATACCGGCAGTTTGTTTGGCATGTGTGTGTAGTGTATATTGTTTATCTATCAAGTGAAAGAAAATTTCAAAAGAGCAATAGCAACAAAGGTAAGTTTTTTGTCTAAACAGTAGCAAGCGAAGAGTTTGAATTAAAGAGTTAATCTTTGTCTATCTTAATCGAAATAATATAAGTTTCTGTTGTCAGTGTTGGCATACATTATACGTTTTGGCATAATTTTCTTGGTTTTGACACTAACTTTTTGAAAGATTATGCCAAGTGGCGTTTAGCATAATTTTCCAAAGTATATTCGTTAGGGCGGGTCGATTTGTAGGGAGTGAAAAAATTCACCAATTTCCCTATGATTTCCGTATTCTATGGGTTATTCCATGAAAATTTGCCGAAGGAACCATACCTCTATCGTTAAAATCGAGTCCCCTACTTTTTGTTGGTAAAAAGTTCAAAAGTTACGGGCATTTTTGTCCAAATTTTGGACCATTTTTCCATTTGTTTCATGATTTTGTCCAAGAATATTACTTTCATGGCCATTTTTTTGGCTCAATCCATTATTTAATTCAATTTACAATTCAAAACGAAGAGTTTAAGCCCAAATTTATCGAATTCGGTGGATTAGTTCATGCGATATTGCTAAAACAAAATAACACATAAAACCAACTTTTTGATTATTTTCCCTTTTTATTTTTTTTTCTACAAAAATTCAAATTAAGAGATAATAAAGTATCTATCAACCTATTATCAAAAAAAAATATTCAATTTGAGTGTAGTAAAAGACAAAATGTGAAAAAAAACATTATTTTTTCTGAAAGTCTTGTTTGCTTTCAAGTCTGGGTGTTTTCGTACGGCTCTCTAATGTCGTCGCCATAGCGCCTTCTACATTCTTTCCTGCAACTCGTTTAGCAGTGGCAGCCAGCAATTGGACATGTCTTTCCGTTCCTTGAATGTGTAAAGGAATTTGTGGATCATCGAACGGTGGCACTTCGTAATTTAAATATCCCTCCAAATGTTCAAACGAATAACTTTGCGTAAACGGTGGTTCGCATAAAATGGTATCGTCATTTAAATCAATCATATTTGTATATTCCGTACAATTAAAGTTTATAAGAGATTTTTTATAAACTCTAAGTTCCGTTGGGTCGACAATATCTCTTCGGTAATGTAAAATCTTCTTTATAGCAATGTTTCGTTTTTCCATTCTATCATCAAACAACATAGATAGCAAGATATTTTCTGACTGTGCAAAATATGGATTATCTTGAATTACTGTATTTACAACTCCAAGTAAATTCGGTGGTAAAAATCGTGTCCAAGTAATAAATTTAAAAAGTAATGTACTACCGTATGCGGCAGAGCTATAATACTTAACATTGAAATACATTGGCGTGTATACTTTTATTATATAGTTAGCCAGAATTTTTAAATTTTCAGTTGGATTATTAGTTGTCACATACAACCGTAATAATCTATTGGCTTTGGTCAGCCAACGAGAATGTGCAATTGGCCCTGGTTTTATGTGAGACAAATCCGCAGGAACCACACCATTAGAAATTGCATTGGCCATTAACATCAAGTACCTCGAATCGGTAGATAATTCTTCTGGATTTAAATCACCAGGAGGCATATTTTCCAAAGCTGAAAAGAAAACATAAAAGCTAAAAAATAGAATGAAAAATGGTAAAGAATCAGCTATAAAAATTACATACCGGAAGATTTTCACAATCAGCAATTTTTGAGCTCAACTTTCCGGTAGTTGATCGTGGTCCAGTGGTGGTTGATTTGTCTAAAGTGTCAAACAAATGTCTAAACGGAAGCTCGTTAAAGTGCAGAAGACACACAAACCAGTGCAGTGGTCTCTTTAACTGTTTCTCGAATAGTCGCAAAATTCCACCGTGTACGCCAGTATTTGTTGGTTCACCATCAGCGCATATGGCAATTAATGAATCGAGAGACAATTGTTTTTCTTGGAAGAATTCGATCAATTTGTTGACTTTGCTTGCCGCAGTTTCACTTTCTAGTTTTGTGTAGCCTATCAATTGAGATTTTGGTTCCCTCAAAACAACTAGATGAGGTTCTTTAACCATCCTTGGATGCAACTTCTCATCAATTTTTTCTACAGTTAGAGCATAATTTTTCCTGCCGCCGAATGAAAATGATATCAAATTCGAGCCATCATACCGCTTACGAAGTGCGTCTTGTCTCCATTTTTCTCTTTCTCTACGAAGTTTACTTTTATCCATGATGACAAGATTGCCATGAGCATCTTTTACGCCCAGGTCTTCCATCAGAGCTGTTGCCAATGCTGATCCCATTCTATCATGCACACCAAATCTGTCACACGTCATTGCATAGTTTTTAGTATTGTATGTGGGAGTGTATGTTTGTGGTGGTAGAACTAATTCTGAACCTCCTCTCACATCAACTTCCATTTCGTCATAATGTGGTTCGTATGTAGGATCGTTGCTCACTGGGATTGTTGGTATAGTCGTTGGTATCGTCTCTTCACTTCCACTATCGTGTTCCGGTATCGTTTGTATTCTGTCATTATATTGATCGCGCATGAAATCTTTTAAGTTTTCTGGGATAGATCCACATGAGCAGTCGTTTTCTTTCAAGTTGCATTTACATTTTCCAATGTTGAATAATTGGTTTGTTGATTCTACGAATTTTTTGAATTTTGTTGCGCGTTTTACTCGTTGTTTATCTGCATTACTATGTGCGTCAAGCATATTATTCAATTTTCTAATGATGCTACCTTTGAGTATAAGTTCAATATTAAGTTGATTCCAAATTTCTAACAATCTGTCTGCTACTTGGGGAGTAAATGTTTTATACGAAAACATTTTGCTTTGGGCTTTTGAACGTTCGGCCAAGAAAAAATAGTACTTCAATATATCTCGTTCAGTTGACAGATTAATATCAGGTAATTCACAGGCCACGCCAAAAGAAAAAACATCATGAGAGACCAAATGTTGCAAACTACTGCGTTGGGTATCTGTTGGTTTTTGCGATGAACCAGGCTCTGAATCCATTTTTTAAACCGTCACTAAAAGAATTAAATATGTTTTTCATAGAATAATAATATAACTATTAACTATAATAGTTAGCAATGTTTTTACACTTACCTTTAAATCTTTTCTAAATTTCAAAATAGTTTGATTATTTGTTAGTTATTTCAAGTAACACTTCACTGAAATGACGCTCAAACAAAAATATTATAAACAAACAAAAATAAAGAAGTCTATAAAGAAACTAAAAACAAAAATAAATAAACAAACATAACACAGGGTGTGCACCCTGTGAAAAAATATGCTAATAATGTAAAGCGCAAATCAGTCCAGTCGTAACGTAAGGTTCGTAAGCTTCGTAAGTCAAAAAAATTGAGCCAAAAAAGTGGCCATGAAAGTAATATTCTTGGACAAAATCATGAAAAAAAATGCTCCAAAATTTGAACAAAAATGCCCGTAACTTTTGAACCGTTGGACCAATGTTGGAGATTTTTTTTTGTAAATTGCTCACCTTTCCAACGCGCCTACCGATGATTAAACCCGATCGATAGTTTTTGAGTTATGGATGTGAACGTGTAGGTAATATTTCATACGAACGTCAATTTGGGAAAAAATCTACCAACAAAAAGTATGGGACTCGATTTTAACGATAGAGGTATGGTTCCTTTGGCAAATTTTCATGGAATAACCCATAGAATACGGAAATCATAGGGAAATTGTCGAAAAATAAATCGACCCGCCCTAATATTACTATTTTTTTTTAATTTAGTGTAACTTTTTAGTACAATTGTTTCTAAACAGCACAATTTTTCGTGCTGAAATTTTCTCCTTTTAATTTATCTGCCACATCTATTTGACAGCATATTTATCGGTATGTTGTGGTATAATATCAAATTTGAAGTTACCTACTCGCCTGTGTTTCGGCCAAACGTCGGCACACTGTTTTATATGCATTACCCCACATCAAAACTTGGTAACATTTGTTGCGTCAACTTGTTTGCCTTAAAAACGCACAATACGACAGATTCCTCCGGGTTCACTACGAGAGAAATTTCCGATAAAGAGAATTTCGAAGGAGACACGATTTGATCACTGTCCTCTAGGATAAGAGAAACGGATTCCAAAAGACATTTTTCAAAACTTGGGAAATTCTATGCCAAGAAGATTAAGAGAAATTGTTGAAAACAATGATAATGAAAGAAACAGAAAAAGAATTATAATTTTTTTAAAGATTTATTTCAAACATATTGTTACGAATAAGTAAAAGCTTTTGCTTACTGTTAATGACTCTACTAACAGTATGTAAACATCAGGCGGTTAGTGCTGCGCCTGAAAGTATGCATTGTAACAACGTACCAGCTCGCTAAACCAGTAGCATGAATTCACCTCAGTAAAGATAATTCTCCTGTGTAGGAGAATGTTCTACAAAGATAAACAACAACAACAACATCTAGTTTCTAGAAGGTTCTTGAATTCGCTAGATATATGTACCTTCATTTGTGTATGGTGAGTTGGTATAAATAGCGGAGGTCTTTGGAATGGAGAGTTCAGTTTGTGATTAAACCCCGTAAAGTAAGCAACGCGAATTGATAGTAAAATACAAGACTTGTTAACGTGGTATAAATAAAGTAAACTGTTGTACTGTATAAATAAATAAAAGGAAGTGATACCGTTGTAATTATCGTAATTAAAAACGAACCTTGTTTTATTATTGGGAATAAAACAACGCAAAAAGGACGAATAAGGAAATTCGTAACATTGGTGTCAGAAGTGGGATTACGAATTAAGGACAACGATGAAGTTTGAAGAACTCAAAGTTGAACAACTAAAAAAGGAGTTGAGTAAATTGGATCAACCGACAGCTGGTAATAAGGTAGAGCTGCAGAGGCGATTAATAGAAGAATTCAAGCGCCGAAACATTGACATTGACAAATACCAGTTTGAGTGTAAAGAAGAAATGGAGGTATCTGCAAAGGAAGCAACTGGTAATATGGATGTTTCGACAATGTTTGCAGCCATGATGGAAAAATTTAACGAAAACTCTAGAATTATTAACGCGAAGCTGGACGATAATTCTAGAATTATGAATGAGAAATTTGGTGAGAATTCTAGAATTATGAATGAGAAATTTGGTGAGAATTCTAGAATTATGGACGAGAAATTTGGCGAGAATTCTAGAATTATGAATGAGAAATTTGGTGAAAATTCTAGAATTATGGACGAGAAATTTGGCGAGAATTCTAGAATTATGGACGATAAATTAAGCGAGAATTCTAGAATTATTCAAGAAACATCAAATGCCACAAATGAGAAACTGCAAGAAATCTCCGAAGTTGTGAGCAATATGGAGATTCAAGTGAACGATAAATTCGAAAAGGTTGAAGAAAAAAATCGAGGAAATGGGGCAGAAGATTGAAGAAGTCGAACATAAGTTCGAGGAAGTCGAACGGGAACTAAAAAACGATGTAAGCGAATTGCAAAGGAAAATGAATGAACTTCAGTTGCAAGAGGGTCCGGTGCGAGTAATTTCTGAAGGCTCTAGTAGATTGAAAGCTCCCAGTTTCGATGGCTCTACACCATTCGATGTTTTTAAATTCCAATTCGAAATGGTCGCAATTAAGAACTTGTGGAACAGCAACGACAAAGCCGTAGAGCTAATTTTAGCACTGAAAGGCAACGCAGCAGAAGTCCTTCAGAGCATTCCCGTCAGTGCCAGAAACAACTACGAGGATATACTGGCTGCGTTACAACGCAAGTATGGTGGCGATCACAAGAAGGATCTATATCGCATGGAATTGAGAGGCCGAGTGCAAAAGCATAATGAAACGCTTCAGGACTTCGCAACCGAGGTGGAACGTTTGGTGTTGATGACTTATCCTGGTGAGTCCCACCCATTCTTGGATCAATTTAAGATTGAAGCATTCGTCAACGGCATCCGTGATCCTGACATAAAATACGTGACTTGTGCCACACAAAAAGCTACATTCGCCGAAACTGTTTCGTTCGCATTAGCACAGGAAACAGCAAAATTTGTGTCCAAGCCTCAAATACAAAGAGTTAGAAAAATTTAAATGGAGTCGGAGGCAGGAGATTTGAAGGGTGCCATAAACGATCTTAAAGAAATCACCCAAACCCTCAGCAAGGCGTTACCAGGCGGAAGTAAGCCCAGACCAAAGTGCTACAATTGCGACAAACCTGGTCATATTTCACGAAACTGCAGAGAGCCACGAAAACGATCAAGATCGAGCTCACCCCAACGTGGCAATAAACGGGTAAATTTTACTACACAAAATGAATCTCCGTTAAACTAAAACGAGCTAGCCCAGAGGGGCATGGACTAGCTCCCACAACCGAGGGCCCCACGATCTCCATCTCAATAATACAACAGAAAAACAACAACCTCACTGTCTACGGAGCTATCGGTGGTCGGAAGCGCATATTGACTATGGACACAGGCGCGTCACAATCTATCATCAGATCTGATTTGATAAATGGACCAATAGAATCGTTACATGGTGTAAGACTCCGCACAGCAACGGGTGAACCAGCAACTGTACATGGTAAAGTTAAATTGAAGTTAGCCATTGCCAACATGAGCATCGAACACGTGTTTATTGTCGCCGACATTGTAGATGAAGTGATAATTGGCGCAGATTTTATGATTGCCCAAGGCCTCAAGTTAGATATGGGGCAGCAAATTTTGACGTGGGCTAATGTGGAAATTCCTCTCAATGTGGGATACGACAATACAACACAGATTAAAAGGCTGATAGCTTACAAAGATGTAAAATTGCCACCAAAATCAGAAACCATAGTATGGGCCCGAATGGAGGGAGATTGTGAGATCGGCGGTTTGTGGGTAGTTGAACCGGCAAGTATAAACAACTATAACATCATCACTGCCAAAGCTCTAGTAAGAACTAATAATGAAGGATACTTGCCTGTACGAGTTCTAAATTTGTCCAACAACGAGGAGGTGATCGGCGACCGCACAGAAATTGCAGAATGTACACCAGTCGAGGCGGTCATCAACTGTGAAGTTAATTCTGACTGCAGCAAACCATCAGAAAAGGAGCAGAAAGTGCTGGAGTCGCATCTCAGTGAGTGGGTGCGAGAACTAAAGCCTTCTGGTAGGAACAAAGCAAAGCAAATACTGTGGAAGCATGCGTCTGCCTTCGCCCTGAAAAAAGAATGCCAAGGTAGAACATCAATGGTAAAGCATGACATCAATACAGGGGAAGCGAGACCAATA
Source organism: Phaonia tiefii (assembly GCA_963931995.1). Lineage (NCBI taxonomy): Eukaryota > Metazoa > Arthropoda > Insecta > Diptera > Muscidae > Phaonia > Phaonia tiefii. The sequence goes on along the minus strand of OZ008370.1, from coordinate 87,988,810 downwards.
AAACAGGCGCCCAGAAGTCTTCCACTTGCAAAAAGAGATGAGGTAAAGAAACTGGTAGCTGAAATGCAGAAGGATGGTGTAATCGAACCTTCTTCAAGTCCATGGAGCTCGCCGGTGGTACTAGTTAAGAAGAAAGATGGAAGTACCCGATTTTGTGTGGATTATAGAAAGCTCAACGACGTCACCAAAAAGGACAGTTATCCACTACCAAGAATTGATGACACATTGGATACGTTGTCAGGAACAAAATGGTTCTCCACGCTGGACTTGCAAAGTGGTTATTGGCAAGTAGAAATCAGCGAGAAAGATAAGGAGAAAACTGCATTCAGCGTAGGGGATGGTCTGTGGCAGTTTAAAGTAATGCCATTTGGACTATGTAACGCTCCAGCCACCTTCGAGCGATTAATGGAGTGCGTGTTGAAAGGACTTCATTGGCGAACATGCTTGGTGTACCTAGACGACATCATTGTCATGGGGAAAACATTCGATGAACACCTGAAGAATCTTAAAGAAGTCCTTCAACGTATAACCGCGGCTGGGTTGAAACTCAGCCCGAAGAAGTGTTCTCTGTTCCAGAAAGAAGTAAAATACTTGGGACATCGAGTGACAGCAGATGGCATTTCCACCGATGAAGACAAAATCCTGACAGTGAAGGATTGGCCACGACCGCAGAATCTCCATGAATTACGCAGTTTTCTAGGACTCTGTACGTACTACAGACGGTTTGTGCCGGGTTTCGCCACAGTGGCTGCAAGTCTTCACGAGCTGACAATGAAAAGTCGGCCGTACTGTTGGAGCGAAAAACAAGAAAAGTCATTCCACCAACTGAAGCAATATTTATGCACGGCTCCTTTGCTTGCATATCCTGTTGCTGGAGAGAAATTCGTGTTGGATACTGACGCGAGTGGTTACGGAATAGGTGGCGTGCTCTCGCAGGAAATCAATGGCCAAGAAAAAGTTATTGGGTACTACAGCAGAATACTCTCAAAGCCAGATAAAAATTACTGTGTTACGAGACGAGAGCTACTGGCCGTCATAGAGTGTGTCAAACACTACCACAAGTATCTGTACGGCCAGCCTTTCCAGTTAAGAACCGATCATGCGGCGCTAAGGTGGCTACTGCAATTTAAGAACCCCGAAGGCCAACTTGCTCGTTGGATTGAAAGACTGCAGAGCTATGACTTCAGCATTGAGCATAGAAAAGGAGGAAAACACGATAATGCTGATGCCCTGTCACGTCGTCCATGCAAGCTGGAATGCAAACACTGCTCAAAAGCAGAGGTGAAAGAAAACATCATTGACGTACGTCTGCTTCGACTAGAATCCAACGAAGACTGGTCAACAGCACAAAGAAGCGACCCTATACTGGCAAAAATCATTTCTGCAAAAGAAAATGGTGAAAGACCAACACGCAATGACATCGCCTCAGAGAGCCCCCTGACGAAAGCATACTGGGCCCAGTGGAACAGCCTAAAATTATTGGATGGTTGCCTATACCGGTTATGGGAAAGTGAGGATGGTAAAATAATCAAAAAGTTAATAGTGGTACCTTCCTCCAAGGAAAAAGAGATAATGACAGAATTCCATAATGGCCCGAGCGGAGGACATCTAGGAATAACCAAGACCATTGAAAAGCTAAAGCAACGGTTCTACTGGATTGGCTGTCAACAAGCGGTAGCCGATTGGATAGCAAATTGCACCCAATGCATGACAGCTAAGGGACCAACGCGAAGAAGTCATGGCCACATGCAGCAATACAACTCAGGTGCACCCTTTGAGCGTATAGCTATGGATGTGGCTGGTCCATTTCCCGTCAGTAGCTCTGGAAACCAGTACGTCTTAGTGGTTATGGATTACTTCAGTAAATGGCCCGAAGTATACCCTGTTCCAAATCAGGAAGCGAAGACTATAATTAAAGTGTTTGTGGATAACTGGATATGCCGTTTTGGTGTCCCCTCGGAGCTCCATTCGGACCAGGGTAGGAATTTTGAATCGACCATCTTCAAAGAAATGTGTGAGTCATACGGTATTCGGAAAACAAGAACAACACCATTGCATCCTCAGTCTGACGGAATGGTTGAAAGATTCAACCGAACTCTTGAAGAATACCTAAGAAAAGTAGTCAGCGCAGATCAAAGAGATTGGGATGAACACATACCGAAGTTCCTTTTGGCATATAGGACGGCCACCCATGACTCCACTTCGCGAACACCCGCTAAAGTAATTTTCGGAAATGAGCTGAAGCTGCCTGGAGATTTGGAGTTTGGTACCATACCAGCGTCTGACCCTGCGAACAGTGATGTCAATTACCATGATACGGGGGATCTTAATGATCTCCATGAATTTGTGCGCAACAAATTAAAAATGGTCAGTAACAAAATGAAAGCCAGATACGACCGAGCGGCAAATTCAGAAGGATTTCATGAAGGCCAGCTAGTTTTACTGTTCAACCCACAGCGCAAGAAGGGTTTATCTCCAAAACTTCAGACTCACTGGGAAGGCCCTTACAAGGTTGTCAAACGAATAAATGACGTGGTTTATCGAATCCAGAAAAGCCAAAGTCCAAGAGCTAAAATGAAAGTCGTGCATTTGGAAAGACTAGCTCTGTATGGAAAACGGAGGGTTGAGCCTGCTCGGGACGAACAGGCTTAAGTGGGGGGCAGTGTTACGAATAAGTAAAAGCTTTTGCTTACTGTTAATGACTCTACTAACAGTATGTAAACATCAGGCGGTTAGTGCTGCGCCTGAAAGTATGCATTGTAACAACGTACCAGCTCGCTAAACCAGTAGCATGAATTCACCTCAGTAAAGATAATTCTCCTGTGTAGGAGAATGTTCTACAAAGATAAACAACAACAACAACATCTAGTTTCTAGAAGGTTCTTGAATTCGCTAGATATATGTACCTTCATTTGTGTATGGTGAGTTGGTATAAATAGCGGAGGTCTTTGGAATGGAGAGTTCAGTTTGTGATTAAACCCCGTAAAGTAAGCAACGCGAATTGATAGTAAAATACAAGACTTGTTAACGTGGTATAAATAAAGTAAACTGTTGTACTGTATAAATAAATAAAAGGAAGTGATACCGTTGTAATTATCGTAATTAAAAACGAACCTTGTTTTATTATTGGGAATAAAACAACGCAAAAAGGACGAATAAGGAAATTCGTAACAATATTATACTTATTGAAGCTGAAAATCACACCCTCATCGATATCCTGTAACTTATTAACGATACAAATCGGTAGTTAAATTGACAAAGTTTGGAAATTTTGTATTGAAATTTTATGAATTTTAAATTATAAAACCCAATTTTTATCCTTAAAACGTTACAGAATCCCGTGGTAGTTCAGCTTTTAATATTGTAGAAATTCTAAAAATTATTTAAGTTATTTTTTTGTGTACACCGATAAAATTCTTTAGTAGCGTAGTTAATGGAACACGTAGTTGATTGCTAAAAAAATTAAATAAACTACTGTAATTGTTATTAAATATTGTGTTAGTCGCTAACATCAACTTGCTAGGTAAACGGGTATCAATCAAACATGAAAATTTGAGTCGAAAGAATAAAAAAGAAAATTGTTACAAATATTGAAAATTTTATTTGTAATAATTCTATTGAGATTGGATTGCATTTTCCGAAAGGCCTAATAGTACAAGTGCAAATAAATACATAAAAGACATAAATAATAAAATGAAAGTGTGCCCCAAAAGTAGGAAAAGCACATGGAGTTTGGCGATCGGATCCATGAATCGAGCCCATCTACGAATATGCAAATGAAAGAACGGTTCAAAATACGCAAACTTTTTCATGTATCTTATCCATGTAGACTCATTCATGTACATTTTCCTGACCTAGCCAAAACTACTCCGAAGTCGCGACACCGATGTTGTACATATCTCGAGAAAATTTGATAATTTTCTTTATATCTAATATTCTTTTCGAGATTTAATAATTTTAATAAAATTATTTGTAGAAAAACAAATTGAGCTTATTATTAACCATGTAGTATATTTATTTTAAACACCCAAGTAGTTGTGTTGAGGTATTACTATTAATAAAACCATGGTAAACTGCAACAATGGTCGAAATTGAACTAAGTATCGACTTGGTTAAATGTTAATTTTTTCCCAAATGTGGTTACCATTAACCAATTCATGTCAACTAGGTAGTAGTCAGGGGAATTGGTTCAGTGGTTCATGTAAGTATTTCTTACGTGATTGTAGTGAATCATGCGTGATGCTCGCGTAAATGTATCATACAATTCTGCTCACATGACCTTGCGTGCACATTACTACCGAAAAAATTTTCCCTTACGGGAATTTTTACTCGGTCTGTTTTCTAAAGTTACAAATTTAATCAAGCTCAAGACCTTTTCAAATAATATAAAGCTTATATATTAGCTTTATATTACTTTCAAAAAAGTCGAGAACAAAAATGTTCCAATGATACCAAGGCTGTCTGTATAGCTATTTCGGATCTTGCCAAGATCTTCATCAGCAGACGTTTTCGATGTGTTAACATCTATAGCGGCGTATAGGGACTAAATCTATCAAAGTCAGATTTTATGCTGCTGCTAAAACCAGATTTTATGCTGCTGCTAAAACCAGATTTTCTGCGACTGCGAAAGAGAATAATGATGTGTTAAACAAAAATGAGCGAGCAAGAGAGCAATGAAAGAGTGGTGTGGCAGGGGTGAGGCAAACGAAATTGTGTATATAGCGTATGTATTAACATAATAATGTATGTATGTACAAGTTGCTGTTGCTGTTGTTGAACGGAGATATAAAGCATAGCCACGCAAAATTTCATTTGCAAGCCCATGGGCTTGCGCAGTCAACGTTATGGTGACACACTAATACGTCAGCTACTTCGTACAAAGTATGTGTGATGTTGTGTGTTTGGCTGTTTCGTTGCTCTTGATATGGCAAACATGTGGTTATGTGACACACGTATACGTCAGCTACTTCGGACAAAGTATGTGTGATGTTGTGTGTTTGGTTGTTTCGTTGTTGTTGCTATGGCGAGCGAGTCATTTGATGTTCAGCATTGCCCGGTGTATACAAAAAAACTATTATTTTTTATTTTCCAATGTAACATTTACTAATGTGTTCATAGAAATCGAACAGGTACCGTGTAGCAAAAAGGTGTTAACACATCATCCGTGAGTTCGAACACTCATTGATTTTTGTTTGTATGTTTTCGGTGAATTCTTCTTCTATCATCGACCTATTAATATTTTATTCATATCTTCCATTTATCATCCAAGCAATAATTCGTAATATAAAGAATAATACGTTTCAAATAGTTCACTATAAAGTTTGTCAAATATTTTCGTTTCATATTTCCGGGTTTGAAATAATAACACTGAAGATCTGAATATCTGCTCCATCTCAAAGAATTGGCTAAAAATTAAACTATGTTTTTCCAGAAAACCGAAATAATGGTAGAAAAGCAGAACCTCAAATTGGAAGGCGTGCAGAAGAAATAATAATACTGGGTAATGAATACTCAAAATGAAGGTTGTCTCAGTAAGATTACACTTTTTAAATTTAGTGTCTTTTTTTCTGTGCAAGTGGCAACTCTGAAATTTGGCAGCTGTCACATTTGTTTATTCCGATTATTAACAGTGGAGCGCTGTACGAAAGAATAACGCGTTATAATTGTGAAAACTTATTACAAAAATATGGAAATTTTTGCTAGCAAACTTCGAAGAATTTTCAGTCAAGAAAGTGCAGGAGTGGTCAACAAATTTGGAGAAACTGGATCCGTTATGGACAGTAAGACATAATGGTCGGTCTCATGAAAACAGTGCTGCTGTAAACGAGAGGGCCGAGGCTAGATGCTGTATTTCCTATTACCGCCAGAGCGCATCAAGAATTTTGTGTGGCCCTGATACCAGCCTGCGTCGCCACAGTCGGAAAATAGATCCTGCAATTCCCTCAAAGCATAAAAGTATACCGACGAGAGCCCATTTTCCTCGGCGTCCCATGTATCCTTACGGATGTTGACGTCTTCATTTCCACTGTTGATGACCGCCGGTACCAATATGTCCTTAACGTCGTCAACAAAGGACCTCAGGCCAGCGTTTCCACAGATCACTTCGGTTGTTTTAGCAACCAGCGGTTCATCAGGCGAACGCAGCCTCTTACCAGATTGCTGTACCTTCGAAAGGGAAGCGGACGGAGTGCAGTCATACTCCGTGTCCATTTTAAAGATTGACTCTTCTTACAGTTCAAAGTCGAAAGGTCAGCTTTGCCGAAATTCTCAAGCTTCCTGGGAGAAAGACGCCGATCGTTTTACTTCTTCTTTGAAGAATGGGAGTGCTTACCATCAGGAACCGAAGTAACAGGTAGTATAATAGCCTTAAATAACAGGTAGTACAGTCTCCTTGGATCACCCGATATGTTGTCAGGCACAAGTTTCGATATCTGTGTCTTTGTAGTCGTTGTACCGTTTTCCGTGTCGGTATTCTTGCCATTAATTTTGTGTTAGTTTCCGTTAATTTTTGATCTCACAAGATGGGCGATCACGCGATAGTCCCCAAAAGGTGGCAATGATTGAGTCGTGGCTGATGCGTAAGGCTAAGGCCGCCGTTAAAACATAGTCTGCGGTAAACCCTGACTGCGAATAGACAATTCGGATGAGCACGGGTCGCACCACACTCTCGAATATTGAGTAGAACCACTACTATATCTATGCTTTCAGATCCAGCTAAGTTTATGGTAATTTTGTTTCTAAAAAATTATGTTGCCCTTTTATGAGGCGACATTTAAAAAATGTTGCCATCGCCCCTTTAAAGTTGTGCATTTTTTAGGATGAGAAACGAATATAAAAATGTTGAATTTTCTCACAACTGTATCCTTTTTTAGCATGTCTATAAACAAACAGGTCGATAGGGTAGTAATTGAAATGGTTTTTGTTGTTATTCCCGCTTAACAAAAAATTCGACCACTTTGTTTGAGAATGTAAGCGAATTTAACTGAAGCCGTTGAAATTACCCTACCCTAGCGCCTCTACAGAAGGTAGAAAAATTAGCTTAGCGAGGACAAATAACACTAACAAAAATACAGAAAATTTGCCATTTTATCGGTCAACACTCTCCCCCATGACTCGCTGAGAAGGCAGAAAATGCAACATTTTCGCACTTTTTGAGTGCAACATTCTCAGAAACGAACACAAAACCTTCAAGTGGGGATGCTCTTTTTTCACAACCGAACACAAAAAGGCACTTTTAGGGCAAAGGGCAGAAAAAATTTTGAATTTTTTCTCAGAATGGAAATCGCCCTTAGTTTATCAAGCGGAGCGGATTGTGATCGAAAAATTGATCCGTCACAACATACAAGAGATCAAAAATCAAAAAAGTCAAGTTGTGTCTGTCTGCCAACAAGGTCATGTAAAAACATCGCCGGCAAATATTATTCACAAGTTTTACCCAGATTCGACATCTGTTAGAAGCAAAAACGACCGCATTTAGTGCAGAAAAAAGGGGTATGTATTACACGTTCTCTTCGGAATGAATAAATAGATTAGAATAACGATGGATTAAGTGTATCGAGCTAAGAGAAGGATATGTGCATTTCCACAGAAAGGTCCACCTTTTGTCACATCACGCCACCCTCGTTAATTGCTTATTTTTTAAGACCAGTTAGTTAGATTGTTTTCTCATCTGTTATTAAATATAGAGCTTCTTACATTCTGTATTTAGTACAAGAATAGTAAACAATCGAATTTCATGGTCCTAAAATATAAACAATTTACGACGGTGACGTGATGCTACATAGGGTGGCACTTCCTGTGGAAATGCCCATATGTTGAAATATATAAGGTTTTTTTTTGGCGAAAAAATATAAAAAGTGATTTACGAAGTCACCCCAATAGACTGAAATATGTATGAATATCTGGTTCAATGTCTTTGTTGCCGGGAATACGTTTAATTTAGAACCATGGTAAAGGGTTATCCATTTCGTGGTTTCAAAAGTATAGGGCTGGAATTCGACATCTGTCAAACTAAGTTGTTAAACCAATTTTTTTCCTTTTCAGTTGAAAGTCTGACATTGACGAAAATGGATCGCTTAACTATCACACAACGCGTACAAATTATTAAAACCTACTACAAAAATCGTGCTTTAACAGGAGATTATGATTTACATAATCGTCCAACTACGCAAGCAATTGGCAAAATTGTGAAGAACTTTGAAGAGACTGGAGCGGTTACACATATTGTAAGGCCTGTGCATCATCGTTTCGCTGAAAATATCGCTACTGTAATACCCGAATGTGTCGATTCCTCGCCGTTCTCAGGAATTAGGACTGTCTTACGGCACATTGAGGCGTATTTTGCATTTGGATCTACACCTACATCCATATAAAGTCCAGCTCATACAACAACTGAAGCCAGCTGACCATTCACAACGTCGTAGATACTTGGAATGGGTGCTTGAACAACAGGCGGTGGACGGCAATTTTTCGAACAACATTTTCTTCATCGATGAAGCACATTTCTCACTCGGTGGGTATGTTAATAAACAAAATTGTCGTATTTGGGGTTCTGAGAATCCTCAAGTAATTGAAGAGAGGCCATTACATCCAGAAAAAGTCACTGTTTGGTGCGCTCTTTGGTCCGAAGGTGTGATTGGACCTTACTTCTTCGAAAACGACGATGGAACGACTGTCACCTTCAATTCGGAGCGTTATGGTCATATGATAACCGATTTTTTGCCTGCTATTTAAGAATATGACTTGGAGAATATGTGGTTTCAATAGGACGGTGCCACATGCCACACAACTCGAGCGAATATGGCTTTATTGCAAGAGACATTTCCTGGCCGAGTAATTTCTCGTCGTGGCGATATCAACTGGCCACCAAGATCATGCGAATTGACACCATTATACTTTTTTTTTGTAGGGCTACGCGAAAGACCATTTTTATGCAGATAAACCTTTAACTCTTGAGCTCTTAAGAACCAACATTCGTCAAGTTATGTCTGAGATACCGCCCAATATGTGTCAAAAAGTGGTCAAAAATTACCTCAAAAGAATCAATGCTTGCAACACTTCGCGTGGTGGTCATTTAAATTATGTAGTGTTTCACACATAATGCCAACGTTCAATCTTTATAATAAAAAAGAAATATCACGAAAAAATATATTTTATATGTCTTTTATTTACGTTTACTTTTGAAACCGCAAAATGGATAACCCTATATAATAAGTACGGTAGACGCAGTAGGTGTCGTAATCGTAGGCATTTGACTTTTTGTTTGACAATTTTGTTTCTATTCGTATTTCTTTTCTCTCAAATTTTAGCATTTTTATATACATACATACATAGTTACATATCTTTTCTAACCAAATTTCCATTTAACTGCAACCATGTTGAGAATAATAAATTTTCAAAAGAAATGCATTTATATTTGGATGTTGGGTGTTTTTATAACATTTTGTTAAAATTTTTATTTTTGAATTATCTTGCGCAGCGACCACGGCCTGTTGTTGGATTGACATTATTGCACAGTCTTGGTTCGACAATAGTTAAAGCTTAAATGAAAACAGAAAATTAAGAATTATGCCTACAAGTTACATCCCTGCATTAACTTACGTGCAAGTGATGAAAATGTCTCACGCCGACGACAATTTTCTTCTTCGAATTCGCAACGTCGCATTCTGTGACATTCAAATTGCCCCTCATAGGCTGCACATATTACGGGGCTTGCGACATTGCGTCGACATCTGCGACAACCTTGTGCATGAACCCCAACAGCAATGTTCAAAACTTTAAAAAGGTAATCAAAATAATTTCTTTCTCTTTCTTGACATTTCTTTGTTCTCACCCAGTAAAATAACAATATATTTTATCATTTTGTGTAAATGAATTAAAAATGACTGTGATATCCTTATCTCCGGCCAATGTATTTATACAAAATCTTTCTATAGAACGTGATGTAAGCGAAAAGTTTCTTATTTGTTTTTATTAAGCCATTCATGTAACACATGTGTCCCACACTAATCAGTATAAAAAGGTTAATGAATCGCTTTTATGGGCAGCTATTATTTGCAATAAAACAAAATAAAAATTAAACAAAAGTGTCACATCGCACTGTGGGTGATTTTGAACAATTTTAAACATAATTTTGTGACTGCTTACCCGAGGGGCAAGTACAGCGGACTTTACGAACACAGTCGAAGCATTACAAAGTTTAAGCTTAGAGAAAAAATATACAGTTTGGTGCAATTCAGGAATTTGTAATTCAAATCCCCTGTGATAAAGAATTTCACATATAAACTTACATGCTTGTAAATTGTTTCTCCGAAAAACTAATTCTGAATTTAACGTCACACAGCAACGGTCTTTATTGTATAATATATTTACGATTCCCCTCAGTCAATAAACAAATTCACATATCGACAGTTGTATTACTTTTACACGTACAAATTGCGAAATTTCTCCGAACCAAATTATATTTGAAGTCAGCGAACCAAATGAAAAATTTAATGTGATTTTGTTGAAATATGGGTCAACAAATTTGAGTTATGAAATGCTTGTTGCGGACAAAATATTTAAACAAATCGCCTTAAGCATCGAATTCCTTTAGAAGAACTATCCATATCAATCACAGTAGTAGGAACTTCTAATACATTAACTAAAACAAGAAAAAAATAGTTTTTAATGTTAATAGAAATTGAAAGTGTTACAACGTTATGTCCATATTTCAAGAAACTGTATTTAAAAACAATATATTTTTTACATTCGAATACTTGTGTTACACTACAACTAGAGTTTTCAAAAACCCGACTTTTTCGAATAATTCGGAAAATCTATTTTTCGGAAAACCGGGTTACGGTTTACTTTCCGTTTTTCGATCTGCATGCAAATCAATTAGGGTTTTCACAAGCTGTCATACTTGGTCGTTTTTTTATATGACAGTTGTAGAATTTTTGTTGTTGGCTTCCACATAAAACTAATATACAAAAATAAAATCACGAATGACTTGTTTATTGTTTATCGTATTTTACTAGTGCTGTACTTGTGCCGAGTGTGTTATTACCGAATTCATTTGATAAGTAACATCATACAATAAGAGCTGTGGTTGATATTTATTATTGCATAGTTTGTGATATTATTAGTGCCCGCCCATATGCTGTCCACATTCAGCTTGGAACATGCTCGAAATCAACGTTACCAACATCGTCGTATTTAAACAAATACACGCTGAAAAATCTGTCGGTTTTTGCTGTTTAGGTGCAAATGTAACATGTGTTTGGAGCTTGTCGTAAATATAATATACTTGTGTCCAAACACATTGTGTTTGCTATTCAATATTACATATTTGAGACACAATTGTTAATATGTTATAATATATGTGTTTGTGACCCAAATATATTTGTGTTTCTGATATAAGTACAGCCGTGTTTGGTGGACTGTTTATACTCTCCCGAGAGCAAGAGAATAAAAGAGGGACAACTAGGGAGTCTATCTTGTAAGTTTATAGCCGCATTTTTGTATTATTCTCTCAATCAGTGATTCATAAATATTCCTGAATGTGCATGTAAATTGTGATTCTTATTTTGGCTGATGTATTGCGTTTTAGTTTCACAGGATATCAAAAGCGCTTGATAAGTGAACAAATAATAAATAAAGGCTCGGACGGTTATAGGGTTTGTAATGTTGCTTTGGTTTTTGTGTCTGTGTTTCGTACATATATATGTATGTGTGCTACCAAAGTGAGAAACAAGTTGGAAGAAAGAAACTGGAAAGGGTATCAACGTGAAGCCCTTTGTCTGGCCAAGCCTGTACTGAGAAAATCGGAACGGCGGGCCAATTGTGAAATATAATAAACTAAAATACAAGTAATTAATCCACGCTTGGCTTGCATGAATTAGATTTGTACATAAGTATTTGGTTTGTGTACCAACGCATACTGATAACCAACGCATAGTTGAAACCTTCTGAAATCAAAAACGTGAGAAGGCACAACAAAGAAAGGAGATGCAAAAGAGAAGCAGATTCTCATTTCATGCATTCAATGCAAGTACTATACGTAAAAAGGGCCGTCTCAAATCCCTTAGTTTTTTTTATTATTAAGTATTTATAATTGTAGATTTAATAAGAAATAATTCGTTTCTAAATATTATTATGTTTGGGAGGAAATTCGCATACGTTTCCATGTAAGTATATGAAGGTTTGGGGGAAGTACGAGAATGCTTTCACCTAAGGATATGCATGTTTGGCGTGAAGAACGCATATGTATCCATGTAAAAGCAATCATGGTTCCCAGTAAACATGCTACTGTTTGCTTTTAAATACAAGTGCGTTTAGAACTTGCACACATATGAAAGTTTGAAGTGTGTTGCAAACATATACATGGGTCCTGCAGAATTTGCTTGGGAGAATATGAAACAACACCGTCAGCTTTGCGATCAAGCGGAGAATTGTACTTTCGAAAAGATGTTATTTTAGGCTAAGTAAGCACTTTAGAGACAAAGCCCTCTCTCGGGTAACAAAAATCCAGCTATACCAGACTCTCATACAGCCTGACTTGCTTTATGGCGCAGAATTCTGGGTCTTCTGTCAAGCAGACGAAACATCTGTAGGAGTCTTCGAGAGAAACGGGCGCGCATGAACCATGAGCTGTACGAGCTTTATAACGCGATTGTCAGTAGAATGTATGAATACTAACTAGCGCGATAGGTTTTCGAAACCGAACTCGAAGAAATATGAAAAGTAGGAAGACCAAGACTCCGCTGGAGGGATCAAGTTGACGAATCCCTGCGTTAATTGGTATTGCCATCTGCAGAGATAAAGCAAAAGATCGAAGTGGTTGGCGAAATATGTTATCTTCGTTTTGTAAGGTCTCTAACCCCCCGGGGTTGTTCGAGACCGAATAAATAAGATAGTAAGAATTACAGAGGCCGTTGTTTAATGCGTGTTCGAACCGATTTTACCGCCTATTACATAAACTGCACCAATCAATGAATATTGCTCTATGAATAAGCAGATCATGTATTGCGGTTGGTTGGTGGTCAGACCAAGTGCGACGAGTTTTCTTATTAGAATACCCACTCAAGCCGAAATGAGCTACGCCGCTCACGACCATAATACATATATACAGCCAGGCTGAAAGTGGGCGGTGCCACGCCCCGTTTTCAGAAATCTTATGTATGTTACGAATGGACTCGAAAACGGCTGGACTGATTTTGATGAAATTTTCAGACAATATTCAGAATCATCCAGCGGTTGACATAGGCTATACAGCCAGGGCGAAAGTGGGCGGTGCCACGCCCCCTTTTTAAAAATCGTATGTATGTGTGTATTTTACGAATGGACTCCGAAATGGCTGGTCCGATTTTGATGAAATATTCAGACAATATTCAGAATCATCTAGCGGGGGACATAGGCTATAGAGCCAGGGTTAAAGTGGGCAGTACCACGCCCCCTTTTCAAAAATCGTATGTATGTGTGTATTTTCCGAATGGACTCCTAAACGGCTGGTCCGATTTTGATGAAATTTTCAGACAATATTCAGAATCATCTAGCGGGGAACATAGGCTATACAGCCAGGGTGAAAGTGGGCGGTGCCACGCCCCATTTTCAAAAATTGCTCTAACGGTTTTTCTAATAGACCGATTGTTATGAAAATTTCACAATGTGGTACTGACGACCGATACTCCTTGGCTATACTTGGTTGTGATTGGATAAAGGGGCGTGGCACCGCACATACAACTTGAAATTTAAAATGGTTATTTCTCATGAACTGCCAGAGATATGAAGATGAGATTTGGTATATATGTTGTTGGAACAATATAAATTACAGCCCCCTTTGAAAGAAACCGATATAACAGTAAAGATAAGATTGTTTTTTAACTTTTAATTTAATTTAGTGTTTAACTTCAAACAAAAATACTTTGATTGTATTTTGTTGTTCGACCTTTGATAAACGAATAGATAATCGAATTTGTTGCTTTTAGATATGTTTGATATTTTTTAGATATTTCGGTACACCATTCAGTAGCATGATCAGGAAATATTCTGGAATATGCTTCCAGATGATGCTACCCAATGGTGTAGCGATCTATTGAAAATAAAAAGCATAACTGACCTCGAGCTCGAATAATTTAGATTATTTATTAAAAAAAGTTATTATTATTTTCAGATAATTTCAGTCATTCTGCACAGGAATTCTTGTTAATGATAAAAATCGGCAGTTAAATTGTTAAAATTCCTAAAATTTCAATTCAAAATTACCGAATTTTCTCAATTTAACTTCTGATTTTTATCGTTCAAAAGTTACAGAATTTCGGTACTGAAAATTTTTTGAATTCTATGGAAGAATAAATGTCATGCAAATCAATTAGAAAAAAAAAACAATTATATTATTTCCATTGTAACGGCATACGATTCTTTATCGCTGAAGAGTACACTGTGCGACAAATAAAAGTGTTTTGTTTATGGCTGCAACTAAACCAAAAAATTCTGAAACGTGGTATCATAAATGAAAATTATCATAAATTAAATTTTCTGTTTGTTTATAGGCCAAAGAAGATTTCTGATGACTAAATCCACGGATATGGCACAACATTTATGGTTTGTCTTTGCAAGATTGATAAGATTTCCGGCAATGATAAGAAAAGCTAGACATTTATCTTGTTTTGTTATTATGAGATGTTAATATACTACCTGTTGCTACCAATTGCTTCCCACTTCTTGACAGTTTATCAGAGGTTCCGACTTTTTTTTTTACTTACCTTGACGTCGCACAATGAGACAGAATGCCAAATTTCTGGCCAAAAGTCTAAAAATCAAGTTTCGTTTACGGGGTCTGAAGAGTTTGGGTTTGGTAGAGTAATAGCCCGAGGGTCGAAATGCAAATTGGGGAGGGCGCGATCCCTTATACTTGCTATGGAGTTCCAGTTTAAAAGTGATTGTTGCTCGATCCAGATGCTTCGATATTCGAGCGGCTTTATCAGTGTAGTGTTGAAAACGACGCCAACCGTACAAAAATTACACTAAAAATAATCTAAACCAGTACAGAAATTTCAGTCGGGTGAATCGACTTAAACATACCCTCACCCGAAGTCATCCATTGAGACCGAGTTCTATCGAATATTGTGCCAGTGGCAATTTGCAGAGTGGCATTGCGCTAAATATTATTCAATACCCAACTTAATTACGATCCGAAGTGATTATAGGGAGTTATCGTGACTACCAGCCAATTGTCCGCCCAATATTTATATGGGAGGTACAAAAATAGGCACGGCGAAGTTGTTCATCTGTTTTTACACAGTATTGCACAAAATATTGATCAGTACCAAATTTTGTTAAGATCGGTTGTGGTATATGGGAGATATCGAGTCGGCCATCCGGAAAGCCGCCAACTTTTTACGGGAGGTACGAAAATGGACGCGGACAGTAGTTAACCTTTAGTTTTTGGGAAAATATTGCCGAGTATCGAATTTAATTAAGATCGCTTGTAGTCTACGAGGGTTATCGTGTCGATCAAACGGTCATCTGCCCACCTTTGTGTGCATTTGAGTAAATTTTGTCTTGTACCAAACTTCGTAACGATTGGGTCGGTTTTGCGGTAGTTAACTTGCCGCACAAACTTCTATTGGTAGGGTATTGGGATGTCAAACGGGAAATCCCGAAATCCCGGGATATTTCGGGATTGATGAATCCCGAATCCTAGGATTTTAATAAGTAAATCCCGGGATTTTTCGGGATTAATATTAATTTTGAAAAACATAAAACTGAAACAATGACAAAAGTTCAGTGTGGTGTTATTTTTTGAAAGAGTCGACAGGTGCACCTCAAGCAAAATGCAAATTGTGCAAAAAGGGTTTAACAACACAGTGCAACACGAAAAAATATAACCATATACGGACACCACTACGTGATAAAAGACCAAAAAAAAGACCCCTGTCTCCCAGTTTTGCCCAAAGTCCTCCAGGTTTTTTTTTTATGGGCCCCCAAAGAAGTGGGGCCTCGGTGTCATTTTTGCAAAAAAGTGATCATTTTCTCAAGCTCATATCTTGCAAACCGTTCGGAATTTTGATTTACTCTCTGAGGCGAAGTTGTAGCTCTTGTCATAAAGAACAAAAATTGTAAACATATAAAATCAAAGAAAACTTCACCTTCAAGGTCAAAATCGCGAAAACTTTAATGGATGTTTAATAACACATCTTAACGTAACACTCCAAATTTACTCTCCAAAAATTACAAAATTTATTGCGTCGGGTAGAATATGTTATTTTAAGCAAAGAAAGAAAAATAACAAAATTACGGCAAATGCATAGTTTCGGAGTTATGGTCTGCGACATTTCGGATACTTTTTCCACTAACGTACCGTGTAAAGCCATTGATATCACTCTTTTGTATAAAACTAGTCATAACAAACTAAAAAAATTATGTAGCATTTTTCAATAAGTCGCTTAGTTATCGAGTTGTCGAATGTTTACGTTTCTCAAACAAAAATTTAAAATTCTTTTTTTAAATAATTGTTTTTGTTTGAAAAAAAATATTCGAAAAATCGAGCGATGTTTTTAAAATAATTTTTGTTTTTGTAAAAAAAGTGAAATAAATTTTTTCTAAATGTCAACATCCGATAACTCGATAACTAAGCGACTTATCAAAAAGTGCTACATTATTTTATGAGTTAGTTTTGAATTGTTTTATACAAAAAAGTGATATCGTTACGTTAACGCCATAATCCTCTCACATATCCGAACTTTCGGTGCCCATAACTCCGAAACTAAGCACTTGCTCCGATTTTGTTATTTTACTTTGTTTGATTACAATAACGTATTCTACCCCCCTTGTGATTGTTTTTTTGGTGTGTAAGCCGTAAAATAGACCTATTCCCAACCAAATTTAAAAATAGAATCTCGAAAAATCCTGAATCCCGGAAAATCCCGGATCCCGAAAAATCCCGGGATTTTGGGATCGGGATTTCAATCCCGTTTAGAAGCATATAACCTAATTTCATTAAGATCGGAAGTGTTACACGCGACTTATCTCATTGACAACCCGGACAACCACCAAGCTTTTGTATGGGAGGTACCAGAATGGGCGTGTCAAAACGACTCAGTTTCCGTAGAAGTGTGGCATTTGACTAAATTTTTTCTAGTACCAAATTTCATAAAGATTGGTTCGGTTTTGCGGGAGTTATCTTGCCGAACAACCAACCGGTCGAACAACTTATGTATGGGGGGCACCAACATGGGCGTGGGAAAATCACCCTTGTCTTACTTGGTGACTCGCGTTCGATGACCTGTAACCTAATTTCATTAAGATCGGAAGTGCTTCACGCGACTTATCTAGGTGCCAGAATGGCTGTGGCAACGTCTCCAATTTTCTCCAGTTAAATAGACATTTAGATTTTAGATGGATTTTGAACCAAATGTGTCAATTTGTAGGGAGCTACAACAGAGGGCGTGGCCCCAACGCCCATTTTCAATCCCGACTTATGTTTGGATAAATAATGGTCACTAACAAAATATCATTGTGATCGGCAAAGAACATCCATCCAGTCGGCCGAACAACTTTTGTATGGGAGGTACTAAAATGGGTGTGGCAAAGCCACCTTTGTGTTAATTGGTGCCTGGCGTTTATTGACATGAACCCTTATACCCAGTTGCATTAACAACGCCCATTGTCAATCCCAAACTACCCATGCACTAATAACGGGTTTTTCAACAGAGACGCTACAGAAGTAAATCGATAGGGACAGCAATCGACGCCATATTTTTTCCCGCTCTTTTGACATTTCTCTTCAGTAAGGTTTGCCATTTCATCATGGAAAGATACACGAGCCAACAACGAGTCGAAATTATTAAAATTTACTACCGAAATTTGGAGTCAGTGGCCTCAACTTCAAGAGCGCTACGTCCAATTTATGGTCGTCATAATCGTCCTACCAGATCAACAATTGAGCGTTTAGTGGAAAAATTGGAATCCACAGGCACAGTACAAAATGTTCCCGTGCCAGTGAGACAAAGAAGTGCCCGTAGTGTCGAGAATATTGCTGCCGCTGAGGCTTCAGTTCAAGAAAGCCCTAATATGTCTCTCACAAGTCGTTCTCAAGCGTTGGGCATCTCTGTGACGTCGTTGTGGCGAATTTTGCGAAAAGATCATGCCCTACATCCTTACAAGATCAAATTGACGCAAGAACTGAAGCCGCTTGACCACCATAAGCGTCGTATGTTCGTGAATTGGGCTGAGCAACAACTTGAAAATGATTCGGATTTCATCGGAAAATCATCTTCAGCGATGAGGCTCATTTCTGGCTGAATGGCTTCGTCAATAAGCAAATTATGCGTTATTGGTCAGACAGCAATCCACACGTAACCCTTAAGTCATCATGGCATCCCGAAAAAATTACGGTTTGGTGCGGTTTATGGGCCGGCGGCGACATTGGGCCGTACTTCTTCCGTGATGATCAATACCGGCACATTACTGTGAATGCGAATCTCTACCGTTCAATGATAATCGAAAATTTTTGGCCCCAATTGGATAATATGGACTTGGAGGACATGTGGTTCCAACAGGACGGCGCCACAAGCCACACAGCGAATGCCACAATCAATTTATTGGAAACCAAGTTTGGTGAACGTATTATCTCACGAAATGGCCCAGTCGATTGGCCGCCTCGGTCGTGCGATTTGACGCCGTTAGATTATTTCCTGTGGGACTACGTCAAGTATATGGTCTATGCCAACAAGCCAGCGACGATTGGTGAACTTCGTACAAATATCGAACGTGAAATTGCAGTAGTATCGGCCGATGCTTGAAAACCGTCGAAAATTGGGTTCAGCGTCTGGACTTCTGCATGCGTGCCCGTGGTGGCCATGCAAAAGAAATCGAGTTCCATACATAATGACATCGAACGTACTTTCACAGGAATAAAGAATTTCATTGGTATCTAAAATCGGTTTTGTTTTATTTAAAAAAACTTTTGTAGCGCTCTTATTGAAAAACCCGTTAATAGTCACTGACAAAATTTCGCTGTGATTGATAAATATTTTCTTCAGTTACCGTGTTGACCAGCCAGATAGACAGACAGACTGACATGGCTCAATCGTATTAAAAAAATCACAAAACGAATTTCATCCAAAGGTACTGAGGGTCTATTATGGTATATTACTTGCGTTAATGATATATACCCCCATCCTATGGTTAAGGGCATAAAAATGGTTTGGAATGGGAAAATTACAATATTATCATAATATTCTAAGTTTATGTATGTATCATATCCTATATGTATGTGATGTAAACAAACGAATGATTTGTCAGAAAATTAACGTAAAATGGCAACGGAAGGTTTTAAAAACAGGGAGAAAAGTTATATTGCAGCCCGTTGTTAGATGGTCGGACTTGTTCAAGGTTGTTGATTAATCTATTTTTAATTAAAAAAAATTAAATGTTGCGATTTTTTGCGCCACCGATATTGATGCAAGTGGGCAGAAACTGTTTATAATTATTTAAATTAAGCCCGATTTTATTTATTTTAAAATAATTCGATTTATTTTCCTTTAAAATAAAACTCTAATACATTTCTATTTGTTGCTCTATGTGGCCCTATCTATCGTGTTTCGTGTTACCTCCAAACTCTAGTCAAACAAATAGCGACAGATATTCTAAGCAGCGAAGGCAGAGGGAATAGCAATAACAATACAAGGGCTCAATGAAGCATTGGGAATTAATAAATTCTAACAGCACTATTGTTGTTATTGCAATTCTCCCCCCACCTTTAACGAATTCGCGATTTGACGAACAGGCGAAAGTTTACATTGAGTGCCTTATATTACGAACAAAAATTTTGTTTGTTCTCAGTTTAACGAATAGATCGAAAAAATTTAAGAGAGAACCGAAAAAATCCCCGCAAGAAATCTCAACGTGTAACAGAGCATACAATTTGATTGAAAACACTTGCTAAGTCAGAGTTTACACGTGCAATTTTGAGAATGCAATTCTGCTGCAATTCTTACGTTGTTAGGAGAGAGAAGGAAGAAGAACGGAACGGGGAAAAAACTATCGAGTGCTCTGCTATTCCTTTTGTTTTCATTCGCAATGAAGTTAGATGCAAAATAATTTGACGTTTCATTTTAATCGTATTATCTATGTGCCATATGAATCCGCTACGCATTCGAGACGGATCCGTTTCTGCGAACATTTTGCCGAACACATAACGAATTCGTTTTCGTATGAAATTCCTCTCGAAAACGCGAATCGTTTATTGTACTTTCTCGGAACCGTCTCGAACTCGTAACGAACTTCATTTGCGAATTCGTTATTCGTTCGAATTCGACGGATTCGCTTTTATCAATTTTTGCGCATTCGAAACGGATTCGATCTGAGTTGCAATTTGCATTAATAGGAATTTCTGTCTATTTTAAACGTTTTGCAAGTGAATTTGATCTAAATTAGTGTTGTAGTGCCAAACATTGACAAAGTATTTTTCATATTGAGTCTAGTAGCTGGCTGTAGACGAATGTCTAGGAAATTTTCCATTCTGACAAAATAGTATTGAATCGAATGTTACAAATAGTTTTACTGTTTGAATAAATTTGTTGAGTTTTATAAATCTATTTGGGTTTTTTTTTAATCAAAGTAAAACCCCCAACAAATTGGCGACGTGGATATGGCTCAAGATCCAAAAATTACGGAACTATTGGAGTTGCATGGCAGACTCCTGGCAAACTTAACGCAAGCAGCAACAACTCGCCAAGATGACGTTATGGAAAAATTATCCAACAACATATCGGAATTTTGCTTTGACCAAACAAATTCCACAACATTTAACACATGGTATGCTCGTTTTGAAGATATTTTTCTCGTTGAAGGGCGACATTTGGAAGATGCTGCTCGTGTAAGACTACTACTGCGGAAACTCAATACAATTGCGTACGCTAAATACGCAGCATACATTTTCCCTAAGAATCCAAGGGATGTCCCATTTACGGACACAATTAAGTTTCTGAAGGAAATGTTTGGAATCACTTTTCGGTACACGGTACAAATGCCTTCGGACTGCAAAGATGCCTCTGGAAGATTTACTTACATATGCAGCCAGGGTAAATGAATCGTGTGAAAACTTTAAGTTATCCCAGATGAGTTCTAATGAATTCAAATGCTTATTTTTTATTTGTGGTCTACAAGCTCACATAGGCTCCGAGGTTCGCATGAGATCTTTATCAGCGTTAGAAGATGATTCCAAGCAAACTATCAACAAGCTGGTGACAAGTGCTCAACGTTTAATGAATTTGTAGCATGGTAAGTCCTATTAAATTCAATTTCAAGCAAAGCCACAACAATAATGACAATGGTAAACAAATTCCTAAAACGCCATGCTGAAATTGTGGAGCCATGCACTACTCCAAATACTCCAATACTGCATTAATGCCAAACATTAATGTTCCCAATGCAAAGTCGTAGGTCACAAGGACGGGTTTTGCAAAAATAAACGCTCAGATAACAAAAATAAAAGTCAGAACAGATATAAGACTCAAAAACAATCCAAGTCAGCACAGTCGCTCGTTGTTCGGATATGCAGCAAGAAGGAAATTTGTAAAAGTTGACATCAAATCTCTTTCATCAACAATCAATTCTGTTTTTAACGTGAAAATCCAGATCGATACCGCATCAGAAGTGTCGATTATTGTACAATGGTACAAGATGGGAAAATCAGGTACAAAACTCTCAAATCGTTATCTTAGTAGGATCAAATTAGACTTCTTGCCGAGTTTCCGTGTCAAGTTCGGCTAAAAGATAATGTAGAAATTTGTAATTTGTCGGTGGTAGAAATGGATTCTCTTTCCATTTTTGGTGCAGATTGGCTTGAAGTGTTTGGTCTATGTGATGCTTATGTTCTAAAAGATTTCAAAGCCAAATATGCATATATTTTTCAAGACACACCATCAAAATGTACTAAAACCCAAGTCCAATTGCATCTTAAAGAAAATGTTCAGCCGGTTTTTTGTCCAAGGAGACCAGTAGCATACGCAATGCTTCCTCACGTCGAGGATGGACTACAACGTTTAGAATCACGCCAGTTGATTACTCAGACTGGGCAGCACCAATTGTTGCAGTAAAAAAACCTAATGGTAAAGTGCGCATTTGTGGAGACTATTCGTCAGGTCTTAACGATAGTCTTGAACCACACATGTATCCATTACATCGTCCTGAAGATTTGTACGCAAAGTTAGCACAAAGTTGGCTGTTTACTCACATCGACTTATCAGACACCTATCTACATACAAACAGAAGTTTCTCCAGACTCATCGAAACTTGTCACTGTTAATACTCATAAAGGGCTTTACAGATTCAATCGTCTAGCTCCAGGTGTCAAGTGTGCCCCAGTCGCATTTCAGCAATTGATGGATACTATGCTAAATGGCCGTCGGTGGTGCAATGGTTAGTGTGCGCGCCTCTCGTACAGGAGATCCTGGGTTCGATCCCTGCTCCGACCACCTTAAAATTTCTTTCGACGACGGTCACCTCGCTTAGTGACGACGACACTATCGAATACTTAGCCATGAAAAAGCTTCTTAAAATACCGTTCGGAACCGGTGTAAAACTGTAGGTCAAAATCAGTGAGTATAGAACTATAAAGCGCACAGCTCACTGGTTGTGAGAAGCTCTCCCCAATTCCTTCATGGGATGTAATGGCAAACCATTTATTTTATTTTTATGCTAATGGGAATAGATGAAGCAGCAGCAGGGACGCGCGGTGAGCTTTGAACGAGGTGATCTCCAATTTTTTTTTATTTCTAAATTGCGTCTATACTTAGTTTATATCCAGGACGACGACGAGGACGTGATAGACAACGATCCCATTTTTGTTTTGAAGTTTTTTTGTATTTTTTTTTGTATTTTTGTTTTTTAAGTTTTTTTTTTGAATTTTTTTTAAATATATGTACATATATTTTTTATTTTTTGTATATTTACTTTTTACATAAAAAATAACTTATTTTAATACTAATTCAATACGTCATTTGTTTATTAGCTTCGATGACCATGTCATAGAATGATTTTTGGTTTTATATTTTTAACCCTTCTGCACAAATTCAGATTATACCCATCATAAACAATTTGTGGGTCAATTTGACCCAATATGAAAAACACATCCGTATAACGGTTAATTAATTTTTTTTTTTATTATTTGAACATAAAATATACAAATTCAATATTTATTTTAAGACAAGAAGTTTAATTCTGGGTGTTTATACTTATACACAACATGTTGTTTGCATAAATTGTTTTTGCATGTATTGCGACGGATTGAGTGGTTGTTTGAGTTTTTGGTATGTGGACAAACAAAAGCGTCTTTGTCTTTTTCCCAATTACCCAAAAAGCAGGAGGTAGAATCTTGAAATTGAATGATCTTCGATGAACTGGGAGTGTCGGCTACTACAGCTTCCTGGATCTTTGCCAAAAAATTTTTCCCAGAAGGCCCATAGGGCATTCGCGAGCATTGGTGGTCAAAATGACCCACAAATTGTCGCGAAAAAATTATTTTTACTTAAAATCCATCAGAAGGCCCTGACTGAGGATATGAAAAAGTTGTATAAACTTGCAGCCATCCTAAGACATGATTTTCGACGGTTGTTCTTCAAAATTGGGTCATTTTGACCCAATTTGTGCAGAAGGGTTAAGAAAAATATTTTATAATTAAAATTCTATTCATATTTTCGTGTTTTTCTATTCATATTTTGCTATTTCATATTTTTCTATATCCTATACATTTTATATATTTGAAAATCTAAAATATTTTTTATTTATAATAATATTATTAGAAATATTTTTTATTTATAATAATACTATATTATTATGCGTAAAAATTATTTTAAATTTACAAATATAACAAATATATAAAAAATAGAAAAACATGAAACAATAACAATTTTAATTATAAAATATTTTTTTAAAAATATAAAACCAAAACTCATTCTATGACGTGGTCATCGAAAATTTAATAAACAAACGACGTATTGAATTAATACTAAAATTTTATTTAAAATTTGTATTTATGCATCAGCTTAATACGTCGAGTTTTTTGTATAAAAATTTCGATGACCTGGTCATAGAAAATATTTTTTTTTTTTGTTTTTTAAAAAAGCCTTTTCAATTGAAATTAATACCAATTCAGATAATCTTTCTTCGTGCATTTGATTTCTTGAATAAGATTTTATTCTCTTAAGCGCAGAAAAGGACCTTTGAACTAGTTGATGTTGGAATTGTTAGAGTAAGGGAACTTAAATTAAATATCTCAGAAAATGTGTCCTTCAAATTCAAATTTAATAAAATCTCAGGTATTTCGTTTATATAAATTTGATTGAAGTGTGCATTTGAGTAAAAAGTTTTACAATATCAAAAAAAGATCCATATAATTGTTTTAGGCTTTCAAAAGCTTCAATTGGAATTAATTTTTGATACTGATTAAATTTCTTTGAATTTAGTAACTCTAAAAATTTCAAATTTTTTAAAGATTTAAACCTGGTATCCATTTGAGTGTGCAATGTGCCGATTATTTTGTGAAATACATGTTTATATCGCAATTCAAATGATTCCAAATCTTCTCCTCGCTTGGGAATTGCAGAAACAATATCTTTTGCAGTATTAAATACATAATTAAAGTTAGATCTAGTATCTATTATACGTTTTTTTGTTATTTCAATATGTTCACAGCAATATTGAATATCCAATGACTTTTTTTGAAGAATATCGAATAATACAAGGTGGCGCAAAAGTAAACTTCCGATGTTTTTTGGCTGTAATTTAAAAAAATAAATGAAAAACTTTGATTCTTCTTGTGTCTTATTTTTATTTGGTCTTTTAATTTTTTTTACATCAAGTCGAGAATATGATGTCATGTAAATGGGCGCCGTCACAGTTGATTGTCATTTGAGCCCTTTTTATGGCATTTTCCATCACGTCCTCACATTCTTGACGAATATTGTCTTTAAGAGCTGCAAGAGTCTGAGGCTTGTTGACGTAAACCCGCGACTTCAAAAAGCCCCACAAAAAGAAGTCTGGAGCGGTCAAATCAGGTGATCTTGCTGGCCAGTGCAAATCGCCAAAACGGGAGATTAGGCGCCCGGGAAATGCATCCTTCAGCATATCGGTTGTGGCACGTGCAGTGTGTGCCGTTGCACCGTCCTGTTGGAACCACATGTTTTCCAATCCCATTTAATCAAGTTGCGGCAACAAGAACTCGTTGATCATTGCTCTGTAGCGCTCACGGCGCTTCCATGACATCCTGGGCTACAGCAGCAAAATTCTCTGCAGAACGGCTACTCCGGGGTCTGCAACGCCTGGCAGCATCTCGTCTTGTGCCAGTCTCTTCGAGGCGAGCGGCTAAACGTGGCAGTGTTTCACCAGTAGGCGTTGGACGGCCAGGAAATCTGCTACGAAATTCACGTTGTGCCAAAGTCACCGACCGATTATTGGTCAAATAAATAGTCAGCAATATTCCGCGTTCTGGAGCAGTGTAGCGTAACATTGTTTATTAACGTGTATTTCGCATGTGTTTACTACACAAATGTCGAAACAGAACTGACATTAGGGGCCAATCGCAAAATTTATAGCATTTTCTGATAGGAGGATTACTTTTGCGCCACCTTGTATATCCGTGAACGAAAAAATTTCATTAAACGTTTTTAACATAAAAACTATGTTGAAATTATTTAAAAGATTGAAGGAAGCCTCTTGCCTGAATTGCGTTCGCGCCCCAAGTATCTGGATCATCAACCATTTCTTCAAATAATATCATAAGATCAGAATGGTATGAATGTACGAATAATTCCATCTCGTTGTGGCAATAGTGGGAAGCCTTCTTTTTACCACCTGATCAAAAAATATGTTCTCTTAGTAGATTGGGAGAAAAATGCTGATAATGGAGACAAAGCTGTAAAAAATATTTTGACTTCCTGGAGAAAGTTTACAGATTGTGATAGAACTATGTTTAAAACATGTGCATTACAGTGAATAAAAATAGCATTTGGAAACTTCTCTCTAACTTTAGCTTGGGTTCCATTCAATTCACTTGACATAACCGCAGCGCCGTCATATGTCTGAGCTACTAGCTTTTCCCCCCAATTTTTAAGTTCTATTAAGTCTGTTCATCATCACGAACATCCAAGAATTTATAAAATCGTTCTCTTGCAAACCCTTTACAATCAACATATCGAAAAACGATAGACAATTGTGATTTTTTTTAATGTCTGTAGTTTCATCTAGCATTACCGATATACACGAGGTTTCAGAAATTTCGCTGTCAATACTATTTAAAATAACGGTAGCAACACAGCAAATTACATCGTTTTGTATGTGGTTAGAAGTGCCCTTAAAACACTGAGCAGAAGATAAGTGACTATTTAATTTTCTGTCGTATTTACCAATTAAATTTAAAAGTTCAATTTAATTTCCCTTATTATCTGAATTTTCCGATTCGCCGTTGCCTCTTAAAGCTACTTCTTGAGAACCAAGATAACAAACTGTATCAATTAGTCGTTGTAATACTAGTTGATTTTCTGAGACCTGCTCATTGTGCCTTGATACAGAAATCCGTTTTTGTTCGTCGAGTAATAAGTTAACGCGAATATTTCCGAATGTTTTCAAATTAATGCTGGTATTAATATGAACTTGAGTCAGCTGATGTTTTACCGTTGCAGCAGTTAAGTGGTTTAAATCATTGTAAAAAGCAAACAAGGCCAACAAAATATCTTGTTAATTACAGGGCAACCGCATAGCCAAGATTTTTCCTTAGAATTAGAAATCTGAAAATGCCTAGTATATGATTTACTAGAGAAGTTAGATTTGGAAGTTCTGGAATAGGTCTTCCACTTTTAATAACTTTATTTTTTGATGTGTAAACATCTATACGCAGGGGGTAAAAATCTTTTTCACAATTCAATCACAAATTTAGAGTAAGATGTGCGATGTAATCGTTAACCAATCGTAAAGCGTTATCAAATCGGTGTGAGCTATGTATGAGTGTATTAGTGTACTCATACGCTGCATACAATATACTCAACACCATCTAGTGTGCAACAGTAGCGACTAATTTTCACTAATTGTCGTACATTATGTTATTGTAGGCAAATGAAAACTAATAAATAAAATGAATACAAAAACATTTAATTTTAATAACTTTTAAAAAGATTTGGTTGAATTGAATACACCCTGTTAATACTATACTATAGTAGTTATATGGTTTATGGTAGCGTCACTCTGTAAAGGGAGTTCAAAATTGAGTGGTCAGATATCGCTGTTAAGATTGAAAAGAAAAAAGTTGATATTTTCGTCTACCAGTGCACAAAACTGATTGGGGAGACTAGAGATATCAAAGACGGAAACCGTGCTGGAAAAATTTAATAAGCAAAATGCTATGCACTGTCATCTAAGGAAGCGGGACAACTGATCCCGCACCAACTTCAACTATGCTTTGGTGGAGTGTCTCTTAAGACGATGCCACTGACTTGCATTTCTGCTAACAAGGAGCAAAAACATCGGCAAGCATTTACCAAAAAACCGTTTTAAAAGTATTTAGGAAGGTACTGAATCATTCCCTGTTCCTAAGTCAGTCGTGAACTTTCCGACACAACTAAACCTGGGCTTAAAAGAATTGGCCAGGTTTAATTTCCATTGAACAATGATCCTCTAGCATCCCTGATTTCAATCCACTGGATTACAAATTGTGAACAGTTTTAGAGGGCATGGTCTGCCACAAAAGATACCCAAGAAACTTGAGAGAGGGCAGGTTCCTCTACGGCTACTACACCAGTGTTATCTGGTTGAGTATCTATCGTGTTGTCTCCCTTATCTCTCTTGTACACTGCAATTTTGATCCTACTTATTCCATATAAGACTAGATCATCTGACTTGACGAGGTGAGGCAGAGACTCGACATTGCACACCAAATCAACCGACCATTCAATTTTTGGTTGGAAGACTTGGATTGAAGCCGCTTTATAAATGTATCCGCGTCGTATGGTGTTGCCGGTATCAATGCGTAGGATCTGGACTGAGTCTTTTTTGAAAACATCCCGGCCAAATTTCCTATTTCCGTCAGAGCGTACCGATAGCACTCAAGATAACGCTCATTGGTGGAACGCATTAATTTTATGTGGCCCTGATACCAGCCTGCATCGTAACAGTCGGAAAATGGATCCGGCAAATCCCTCAGAACATCATAGTATACCGAGGAGAGTCCATTTTCCACGGGACACCATTTGTCTTTAAGGATGTTGCCGTCTTCATTGACTCAACTAGCAATATAGTAATATGTCCTTAACGTCGTCAGCATAGGACTTTGGACTAGTGTTTCCACTGATAACTTCGGTTCCTTTAGAAACCAGCGGTTCATCAGACGAATGCAGTCTCTTACCACACTGCTGTACCCCGGAAGGGGAAGCGGACGGAGTATACTATTGTTCAGCCATACTCCGTGCCCATTTTAAAGATTAACTCTTCTTACAGTTCAAAGTCGAAAGGTTAGCCTTGCCGAAACTCTCAAGGATCCTGAGAGAAAGACGCGGATTGTTTTACTTCTTCTCTGAAGAACGGGAGTGCTTACCATCAGAAACCGAAGTTACAGGTAGTACAACTACATTAGTAGAAGCAGTTTTTAGCACAGGTTTCTCTGAATCGTTGTCAGCACAGGTTTCTCTGAATCGTTGTACCATTTCTTTTAAGGACTAAAGTGGTTATAATTAGGAATCGAAGTATCAGGTAGTACAACCGCCTTGAAAGAAGTTGGATCACCCGGCCTGTTGTCACGCACAAGTTTCGATCCCTGTGTGTTTGTAGTCGCCGTACCGTCTCCGTGTCGGTATTCTTGCCAGTAAGTTTTTGTTAGTTTCCGTTCGGTTTTGGTCCTACAAGTGTGGTGGGTAGAGAAGGTCGATCACGCGATAGACCCCAAAACGTGGCATAGTCTGCGGTAAACCCTGACTGCGAATAGACAATTCGGATGACCACGGGTCGTATCACACTCCCGAATATTTAGTAGAACTACTACTACATCTATGCTTTCAGATCCAGACAAGCTTAGTTTATCAAGCGGAGGTGATAGCAATTGTGAACGAAAAATGGATCCGTCACAATATACAACAGATCCAAGAACATTGAACCCAGTTGACTTCTCCAGGCGAGCGAGTACCAAAGACGCAGCTATTGAACAGATTCGACAGTTGTTAGAAGCAAAAACAACCGCATTTAGCGCAGAAAAAAGTGGTATTGCACCTTCTTTTCGGAATGAATCAATAGATTAGAGTAACCATGAATGAAATGTATCGAGCTAAGAGAAGGATATGTTGAAATATATAAGATTTTTTTTGGCGAAAAAAAAAATATTTTATTCAAAAAGTCAACGAATTGCCAAACTGCCCTTAAAATGCTGTGATTGATTTACGAAGTCACCCCAATAGACTGAAATATGTATGAATATCTCGTTCAATGTCTTTGTTGCCGGGAATACGTTAAATTTAGAACCAGGGTATAATAAGTGAGGTAGACGCAGTAGGTGTCGTATTCATAGGCATTTGACGGTTTGTTTGAGATTTTGTTTCTTATTCGTATTTCAAATTCAGAATTTTTGTATAAATAAATACATATCTTTTCTAACCAAATTTCCATTTAAATCCAACCATGTTTAGAATAATAAGTTTTCAAAAGAAATGCATTTATATTTGGATGTTGGGTGTTTTTATATCATTTTGTTAAAATTTTTATTTTTGAATTATCTTGCGCAGCGACCACGGCCTGTTGTTGGATTGACATTATTGCACAGTCTTGGTTCGACAATAGTTAAAGCTTAAATGAAAACAGAAAATTAAGAATTATGCCTTCAAGTTACATCCCTGCATTAACTTACGTGCAAGTGATGAAAATGTCTCACGCCGACGACAATTTTCTTCTTCGAATTCGCAACGTCGCATTCTGTGACATTCAAATTGCCCCTCATAGGCTGCACATACTACGGGGCTTTGAACATTGCGACGGCATCTGCGACAACCTTGTGCATGAACCCCAACAGCAATGGTCAAAACTTTAAAAAGGTAATCAAAATAATTTCTTTCTCTTTCTTGACATTTCTTTGTTCTCACCCAGTAAAATAAGAATATGTTTCATCATTTTGTGTAAATGAATTAAAAATGACTGTGATATCCTTATCTCCGGCCAATGTATTTATACAAAATCTTTCAATAGAACGTGATGTAAGCGAAAAGTTTCTTATTGAATTTTATTAAGCCATTCATGTGACACATGTGTCCCACAATAATCAGTATAAAAAGGTTAATGAATCGCTTTTATGGGCAGCTATTATTTACAATAAAACAAAATAAAAATTTAGCAAAAGCGTCACATCTCACTGTGGGCGATTTTGAAAAATTTTAAACATAATTCTGTCACTGCTTATCCGTGGGGCAAGTACACCGGACTTCACGAACACAGTCTAAGCATTGCAAAGATTTAGCTTAGACGAAAAATATAAATTTTGTTGCAATTCAGGAAGTTGTAACTTCAAACAAAAAATGAATTCACACGCCCGGTGATAAAGAATTTCAAATATAAATTTTAAATTGTTTTTCCAAAAAAGTAATTCGAAATTAATGTCACACATCAACGGTCATTATTGCAAAACATATTTACGATTCCCCTCAGTTAATAAACAAATTCACATATCGACAGTTGAATAAGTTATTGATGATATCTTTAGTTATATCAATTAGCTCCTCAATGACATGAGAAATATATACATACGTACCTTAATTTTGCTCTAAAATTTGGTTAGTCAAATCCAAAAGTACTCTTATAGGACCAAAAGCAGTTGGGGACTTTTTGAAATCGAAAGGAGATAAAAAAAAGTCCTTATCCGCTACAAATATCATCCCTGCTTCACCACTTCAATAGAGTTTACTACCTCTCTTTTAACCCTGATCATGGTGAACAATCACTCAGTGCGTGATGTGAATTGGTACGTTTAACAAGTGTCCGGGTACTTCTTATGTTTAATTCGCAAAAATATCGGATGTTACTGGTCGAAATTATTTAAATGTGATACTAAAGTAAATTTTAAAGTGTGATCTTTGAATTTATGCAATTATTTGAAAGAAAATCAATAAATTACGAAGTAGAAAAAGTGTTTGCATAAATCCTAAGTTTGCATAAATATATATGTATAATGTTTGTTATTTAGCAATTTTTCGTGAGTGTCGCTCTCAATCTCTCCCACATTCTCTTTGTTCTAACGGTGCGCAGAAGTGATAGTAAAATGTAAAAAGGAAAACAAAAACATTGCCGAAAATAATAAAAAGTGAATAAACAGTGAATGCAAATCAAAGAATTACGTGAAATAGGTAGAGTGATAAATGTGGTGAAATGTGTGAGGGCCATTAGTAATTTGGGTGAAAGCCATTATGATCATAATAAAATTGGAACTCTAGAGCAAAATTAAGGTACGTATATATTTCTCATGTCATTGAGGAGCTAATTGATATAACTAAAGATATCAATAACTTCATGTTTTTGATTTTTGTTGACTTACGGCCTTATTCATAAATAGTTATGAGAGATTTGAGAGACGATTTGTCAGACAAAAAACGTCTCTCACATCTCCAACAACTTTTTATGAATAAGCCCATTAGTGTTTATTAGGAATATTTGGCATAACGTTACAGGGTGTAGTTATGTAATTTTCATACTACGTACAAGGTGGCGCAAAAGTAATCCTCCTATCAGAAAATACTACAAATTTTGCGGTTGGCCCCTAATGTCAGTTCTGTTTTGACATTTGTGTAGTAAACACATGCGAAATACACGTTAATAAACAATGTTACGCTACACTGCTCCAGAACGCGGAATATTGCTGACTATTTATTTGACCACAACTATTTATTTGAGACAACCTTAGGGATTAGTGGGACCAGCATACATTCAATATTGCATAAACATTTGACTGTCAACAAAATTTGTTCGCATTGGATCCCACACAATTTGTCAATCGCTCAAAAAAAGGCTCGTGTCGATTGGTCGAAAGAAATGCTTCAAAAATACGATTGGGGTGCTTCGAAACACGTCTATGACATCGTAACAGGTGATGAATCCTGGATTTACGCGTATGAGCCCGAAAGTAAACAGCAGTCAACTGTATGGGTGTTTCAAGATTAGCCAAATCCAACAAAAGTTTTTCGCGCCCGAAGCACTTCCAAGCAAATGGTCGCCTGTTTTTTCGGAAAAACCGGACATGTCGCAACCGTACCACTGGAACAACGCAGAACAGTGAATTCTGAATGGTACACAACCATTTGTTTGCCAGTTGTCTTCCAAGAAATCAGGAAAACCAACCGCCGAAGACGGATCACTCTTCACCCCGACAATGCGAGCTCTCACACATCGGCTGAAACAACTGAATTTTTGAGCACCTAAAACATCGATTTGATGTGTCATCCGCCGTATAGTCCTGGCTTGGCATCGAATGACTTCTTTTTATTCCCATACGTAAAAAACAAACTGAGAGGTCCACGTTTTTCGACACCTGAAGAAGCGGTTGCTGCATTCAGAATGCATGTTTTGGAGATACCTCAATCAGAGTGGCAAAAGTGTTTCGACAATTGGTTCAAACGCATGCAAAAGTGTATAAATCTTCATAGGGAATATTTTGAAAAACAAAGTGTTTTTCGATGATTAATATTTGTTTTTGTTCTCTAATCCCGAAACATAAAATTCAACCTGGTTATTATATTATAGCATATTAAGAATTTAATTTGCACATAGGGGTTTCCGTCATTTACACTTCGATTACCTCTTCTTTCTCCCTTTATTTTAAAATTAAGTCTGCGAATGCACTTGAGACCATTTTCTTATATGTAACTAAACTTTAATGGAGAACAGAAACACTTTTATTTCGTCACTTTTTCTAATTCAATGAATTCATTTACTCACCTTATAAAATTGTATTTTATTCTTATTTAATTTGTTCAACGTGGTTGGCACACGACAGCCAAGGTTGATCTAGTAGAGGTTAACCCATTAGAACAGCTGATTTTGCTGTCTTATGACTCTATCTGTCAAATTCAGCGTATTTTGTTATTGTACTGTTTTGTTTACTTTGGTCATATGTATTTGTGATGAAATTGACATTTAGAGTCATAAAACAAAAACAAAGTCCCTGTTGTTAGTGCCCACAACAACAACAAATTCTACTGCGTTAACCTCTACTAAATCAGCCTTGACGACAGCTTTACACATGCGTACGAGAGAGAACGAACAAAATTTCCATTGCTCGTTTGTTCCATGGTATAAATATAATGGTAGTATGTAGATGCAGTACAACAACAAATACATCAAGCCAAAAACAACAGGCATTTTGTATTTGTTCGGTGACTGTATTGTGGTGTCAAGTCAGGTGCTTGGATAATAATGAAAAATCAATCAAAATTGAAAAAGTGTCATTTACCAAATGATTGTGTTTTATTTGATATAATGAATGTGTTTAACAGTGGAAATTAAAACGGTTCTATGTGATTTTTGTGGAGAAAACTTTTCCAAAGGAGCAGTTGCTGACAAATGTAAACAAACTTTGACATAAGAGAAAAATCCACTCATACTCACTCCAGAAAAATGTTCAAATCAGCGGGGCTAGTGGTTCTACCATTTCTTTGTATCGGGTGTTTTTTTTAGAGGTTTGTTTTTCGAATAGAGATAAAACTGGCATTTTGTGGTCAAATCTGGCAACTCTAATGTCATTTATGTTCAGTTTGGTTTGCCATTTCATCATGAACAGGTTGACAAAAGAACAACGCTTGCAAATCGTGCAAATTTATTTCGAAAATAATGGTTCAGTTCGCGAAGTTTACCGCAAGCTCCGTCCATTTTCATCGCAAAATTTTGTTCAGTGATGAGGCTCATTTTTGGTTGTATGGCTACGTCAACAAGCAAAATTGCCGCATTTGGAGTGAAGAGAATCCACATGAGACCCTTGAGACGCCATTACATCCCCAAAAAAATGGCTGTTTGGTGTGCTCTATGGGCTGGTGGAGTCATTGGGCCATACTTCTTCCGAAATAATGCTGGAGAGGCAGTTACCGTTAATGGAGACCGGTATAGAGCCATGATAACCGACTATTTTGTTCCCGAATTGGATGGCATGAATGTGGATGAGTTGTGGTTCCAACAAGACGGCGCTACATGCCACATAGCGCACGTCACAATCGATTTATTGAAGGAAACATTCGATGAGCGCATAATTTCGCGGAATGGACCTGTCAATTGGCCACCAAGATCGTGTGATTGACACCATTGGATTATTTTCTTTGGGGATATGTGAAGTCGCTCGTCTACGCCAACAAACCAGAAACGTTAGGGGAATTGGAAGCCAACATTTGTGGAGTTATTGCCGACATACGGCCGCATATGCTCGAAAAAGTGGTTGAAAATTGGACCTGTAGAATTGGCTTTATTCGAGCCAGCCGCGGCGGCCACATGCCCGAAATCATATTTAAACATTAATGGCATAAAATTATCCTTCCAATAAAGCCAAATTGATGGACATTAAAACGATTTTCGTGTGTTTTATTTCAATTCGAAGTTCTAAACCCCTAAAAAAAAACACCCATTACCATGGTTTGTTCTCTGTTTTTACATCGGTTTTTGTGTTTATGTGCAAGGGAGGGGAGACTTTGTTTGAAAAAGTCAAGAAAATTGGGCAATGCTATTTCAACAGCGATCCAGCTTCAAAATTTGATTTTGCAATGTGTTTTTTCGCTCGGTGTAAAATTACGAAATTTCTCCGAACCTAATGGTATTTAAAGTCAGCAACCCAAATGTGTCTTTGATAATTTTTTTTTTAATATGGGTCAACAGATTTGACTTGTGAGATGATTTTTGGGGTCAAAATATTTAAACAAATCGCCCTAAGCATCACTTTCCTTTAGAAGAAATCCCCATATAACTACAACATAATAGTACGATTCTCATTCTTTAACTAAAAAAACATTGTTTTAATTGTTAATAGAAATTGTAAGTGTTACAATGTTATGACAATATTTCGATGCTATATTTTTCAATCCAATTGTTGTGTTACATTACAACTAGAGTTTTTAAAACCCTGACTTTTTCGAATAACCGGTTTGCGAATCATTCGGAAAATATATATTTTTCGGAAAACCGGTTTCCGGTCACAGAATGGAAAAACCCAGTGAAATCGGTTGATATTCAGTTTTACTAACGGTTTATTTTCCGTTTTTTCGATTTGCATGCAAAACAATATGTCTGAATTTTTTTAGAAAAGTTAATATTAAATCAGCATTTTCTACCAAAAACATGTTCTTGTCTTGATTCCTTTGCCCATAAAAAGAATCATCAGAAAATATAACACCATTATTCAGATTTTTAATATACTTCAATTTTCTTTAAAAAACACATCAATTAATATTTAGTTAATTAGACTAGATTAGACTATGTTAGAATTGAAATTAATTTAAATGTCTGAATTTCGTGGAATTGAATTGAGTTGTATTGAATTGAATTTAATATCACTGTGTGTAATTTTTTAAGTCATGGCAAAATAACCATATACGGACCCCACTACGTGATAAAAGACTAAAAAAAAAGACTCGTGTTTCCCAATTTTTCCCAAAGTCATGCACTTTTTTTTTTTATGGGCCGCCAAAGATTTGGGGCCTCGGTATCATTTTCGTAAAAATGTGATAATTTTCTCAGGCTCATATCTTGCAAACCGTTCAGAATTTCGATTTACACACGAAAAAATAAACGACCAACATTTTTAACACAAAATAATAGTTAAGATTTCATATTCGTTTTTGTATTTTTACATTACATTAAATTGTTGGTTATTTATTAATATGAAAATTAAAATATATTTAAAATATATTTTTACTCCCAAAAAATCTGTTATAAAAATTCGATATTTTTATAAATTGAGCTTGCTGATCAAGATTATGCGTACGATCAAAATATTTCTTGCTTGTGGTTAACATCATTTCTCTCTAGAATTTGGTTTACAAAATTATAAAAATCAACAGGCAAAACTTTTCCCAATCTCAAAAATTTAACATTTTATTCAAAAAACATCAATTTTCTGCCAAGGCTGGCTGAAGGGTGAATGCCCAAATATTTTTAAATTACATTTAGTATCTTTGGCAAGGCCCTTAAATTTTTTATCTTTTCGTGTTTCTTTAGTTGGAAAAAATTTGGAATTTCAGAAGCTGTCGTTACCAACCGGTTTTAAATAATTTAAAAATGTTTTCAACTTCCAGTTGGTTGAAATTTTGCCAATGTAGTTGTGTTATTAGAAGTAAATTTTGAATCAAAATGACCATGTTATTACCAAAAATCTGAAGAAAATCAGTGAGAATGTTTCCATTTCAAACTTTTGATTCTAAATATATTTGTAACGGTTAGAGACACGAGACATGACCCTGTATGTTTTTGGTATGTGCAGCTCAGTAGAATCTCAAAAACAATGATCATTTAAATAGCGCTACAAGTTAAGAAGTTACATGCCATGTAAGTTTTGTCACCCTGACACACTGCAAAAGGTACGTTGAAACAAGGTAGTACATTATAAAACAATCGGAGATACAGTTTAGATTATATTATTACCACTTTTTTGCAATCGGTCCCACTGTAAAACGTATAAAAACACCTTGGCATTCCTTGAAATAAAGAAGATGATTAACGACATTTTGTTAGAGGGAAATAATAAAGGGTTTTTCAACAGAGACGCCACAAAAGTATATCGATAGGGACAGCAAACGACGCCATATTTTGTCCCGCTCTTCTGACATTTCTCTTCAGTAAGGTTTGCCATTTCATCATGGAAAGATATACGAGCCAACGAGTCGAAATTATTAAAATTTACTACAGAAATTAGGAGTCAGTGGCCAATTTACGGTCGTCATAATCGTCCTACCAGATCAACAATTGAGCGTCTAGTGGAAAAATTTGAATCCACAGGCACAGTACAAAATATTCCCGTGCCAGTGAGACAAAGAAGTGCCGTAGTGTCGAGAATATTGCTGCCACTGAGGCTTCAGTTTAAGAAAGCCCAAATGTGTCTCTCACACGTCGTTCTCAAGCGTTGGGCATCTCTGTGACGTCGTTGTGGCGAATTTTGCGAAAAGATCTTGGCTTACATCCTTACAAGATCAAATTGACGCAAGAACTGAGGCCGCTTGACCACCATAAGCGTCGTATGTTCGTGAATTGGGCTGAGCAACAACTTGAAAATGATTCGGATTTTCATCGGAAAATCATCTTCAGCGATGAGGCTCATTTCTGGCTGAATGGCTTCGTCAATAAGCAAAATATGCGTTATTGGTCAGACAGCAATCCACACGTAATCCATGAGTCATCATTGCATCCCGAAAAAATTACGATTGGGTGCGGTTTATGGGCCGGCGGCGTCATTGGGCCGTACTTCATCCGTGATGATCAAGACCGGCACATTACTGTGAATGCGAATCGCTACCGTTCAATGATAACCGAATATTTTTGGCCCCAATTGGATAATATGGACTTGGAGGACATGTGGTTCCAACAGGACGGCGCCACAAGCCACACAGCGAATGCCACAATCAATTTATTGGAAACCAAGTTTGGTGAACGTGTTATCTCACGAAATGGACCAGTCGATTGGCCGCCTCGGTCGTGCGATTTGACGCCGTTAGATTATTTCCTGTGGGGCTACGTCAAGTCTATGGTCTATGCCAACAAGCCAGCGACGATTGATGAACTTCGTACGTATATCAAACGTGAACTTGCAGCAGTATCGGCCGATTTATGCTTGAAAACCGTCGAAATTGGGTTCAGCGTCTGGACTTCTGCAAGCGTGCCCGTGGTGGTCATGCAAAAGAAATCGAGTTCCATACATAATGGCTTCGAATAAAGAATTTCATTGGTATCTAAACCGGTTTTGTTTTATTTTAAATAAAACTTTTGTAGCGCTCTTATTGGAAAACCCTTTATTAGAAACCTTCTAAAAATACTTTGTTCAACAAAGTAGTAGGAAAATCGAAATTAGATGATATCAACCATTCGGGCATATGCTTGACTCACGCGAAAATAGTGCTCACGCACACTCACTCACACAAAGATTGACTCACGCACGCTACGCACGAAGATTTTTTCGGTACTCACGTTCACGCAAAATTTGGTCCTGCTCACTTTCACGCATGAATCATGCGTGATTCACGTTAATCACGCCGATCTCGTGACTCGTGCCCATCTCTAAATTCAATACAATGGAATAGCTGAATCACTGTGAGTATGCAGATGTTAAATTACAAAATAAAATTTCAAAGCTTGTATTTGAAAATGTTACCCCCAAAATTTTAAACAAAGGGGCATTTTGTTTTAAAGTTCGTAAAATGCCCAGAAATGTTTGAGAAACACTGTTATATGCAGGTATATAATAAATTTATACATGTATGCGTTGCGTCGTTAACAATTCGTTAAAAAATGAGTTAAACCAACAACGAAAGGTGTTTCATTTCAATACGCTTATGTACAATCATCACGTTAGCAACGGACAGCAACAGATGAGACCTCTCTCATATTTGTTTTATAAATAATAGCAAATCATATTTTCGGCTCATTTGCTTAAAACAGATGAACAGCGTCGCACTAATCAGATAAATTAAATACAAAATTATACGCAAATTGTTAAAAAAAGATGAAATTTATTCTTATAGCTGGTAAGCAGTAGCGTGATTATATAAATATTTCAAAATTCTAAGTACATATTTTTTTTTTGAAGTTTTGTTGCTGGTTGCCAGTGTTCATGGGTGTCGTTTCGCGTGTGATCTAAATGAACCACAATCGACATGTGTGCAAGATCCAGTTGATTCATCATATCAATGCATTGGGAGCTGTCGATTAAAAGATGCAAATTGTAATCGCAATTTGTTGGGACAGCCAGGTAAGGAAGGTTTAACAGATTTTATGAAAAC
Source organism: Phaonia tiefii (assembly GCA_963931995.1). Classification (NCBI taxonomy): domain Eukaryota; kingdom Metazoa; phylum Arthropoda; class Insecta; order Diptera; family Muscidae; genus Phaonia; species Phaonia tiefii. The sequence continues at coordinate 87,949,841 of OZ008370.1, read as the reverse complement.
TTGTCTTGATTCTGATGATTTTTCTTTTAGCCCTTGTCACGGTTAGCCTGAGCTGTTGTTAAAGATTACAAGCAGATATAGGTGATTAAAGACATATCCACGTGTACAATGTACATACTTATACACATATACATATATTCTTGTTTTAATAGAGTGTACATTTTGAATAAAGAATTTATTTTGTTAACGTCAACAAATCGCATTAATTTTTATTGTTGTTAAATATTCGTTTAATTTAATTGAGTCGAAACCATTAGATTGCTACTATCACAGATAAAATTAGCTTGAACGGGGTGGTTTTAAAGGTTACACAGGTAAACAATAAATATGCGGCCAGAAGTGGATTAGTCGATATAGAAAATGTGTTTGTAGACAAATTTAAGAGCGTTACATCTGGTGGTCTGCCTGCAATTTCGGTTGGTTTATTTTCCAGAGTGGTTAGCGTGACACCGCAAATAGAACACACAATTTTCTAAAATACTTTTTGAGGTATGAGGATGATATCTTTATATGTACTACTTACATAGGAGAAAATAAGTTTACTATAAAAAGAGGCGGTGTCGTGCCATTCTGACGAAACTTCGAAATCCTGACATTGACTACGCTTCGTGTAGATTATACATATGTACGTGGTGTGCAATGAAATAGAGTCACACACTCGTCAAAACTTTTAGTCTCTGCAAATCAGTGGTCCAAGATGTTTCATGTCAAGAAATTCTGAACCTGATTGATCGGTCCTCGAATGAATATAATGCCGTAATTTTTAATAAATTTTGTACACTACTGTTCTCCAGGTCAGTGTCAGTATTTTAAAGGCTATGTAATGACGTGTGCTATAGATAAAATAGCCCAGCGGGCAAAAAACCGAGCCTTAGCGAGTGTTACGCTAAATGCTCGCAAACGGGCTCAGAAGCGAGTATTTACCGGACCAAAACCGGGGGAGAAATTAAATTCGCCCAAATATTCGCAAACTGGTTTAAAAACGGGTGCTAAACGGACGAAAAGAGAGAAACACAAGTTTGCAACAAAGTTTTGGCTATTGCATTTTGTTTTATTTTTCGTGTTGTTCTCGCAAAAGATATTGCAAAAGTCTCGCAATCGAATCTCTTGCAAGACATCGTAAACGAAACTTTTACTGCCACAAACTGAGCGACTGATGATTCATTTTCCGATCGTTTTCGGATCTGTTTTCGAGAGTTTTACCCGCAAAAGTTTCGCGTAACTCTCGTATGCGATATCGTATACGAAGTTTTGGTCCGCTGGGAGAGTCAATTACAAAAAAAAAAAAATAACAAGCCTGTGTTAGATAACACGGGCGCATAGGTCAGACGTAGAATACGTTAGTCATTTTGCAATTAAAATGTATGAATTAAATATAATTTTTGATAAATGATTTAAATCTATCTAATATATACGCATACAGCTGATAGCTAGTTATTAAGTTTTTGTAACATAAGTAGGCGTTTGCATGTATTAAAGTTAATTAATTTTAGATAGGATAAGTTATGTGTGATAAGTTATTTTATGTATGTACAGTATACTTTTTAGTAAAATAAGACAACAACAAACCTACCAAAATGAAAGACAATTATTTTATAGGGTATTTTTTATATGAAATTAAAATTTATTCTTTAATATTTACAATAATTAACGCCATCAAAATTGCATGTGTAACCTCAGATTTATAGGCAGCTTTCGTTTTCTCTAAATTTCCTCTTTTATTTTCTGCTCACTATATCAATGGCGTTTTTCCTAAACACATTTCTGTGAATACATTGGGAAGTAGTAGGAAAGCAGCTAATCTATTGTGCTGCCATATCACAAAAGTAATTCCTATTGCTGTACATCTAATAAAGATGTCGCTACAATGTGGCGATAACCCAAATAAGTTTGGAAACCACAGATCTAAACGATTGGAATAGTTTTGAACAAGATTTATTAATTTATTTTTTAGTTTGTGTGCTCGAAGACTGTATGCCATATGTTTAAGGATGAAACTATATCTAGTTTAACGTATTACATTATAGCGACATCTTCATTTGAAGTACAGCTACAGCAATACATTTTATGATATGGCAGCACAATAGATTAGCTGGTTTCCAACTACTTCCCAATGTATTCACAGAAATGTGTTTAGTAAAAACGCCATTGATATAGTGAGCGTATACATCGCCAATCCTTTGTATTAATGTACATACACACACATTTACACGCTGCTCGCAGAAGTAAACAAACGACAGCTAAGATCTGTAAACTTTCAAGCACACACAGGTGGCCACGCTCCCCTCCCTTCATTTTATGTTCCCCTCCAAACGAACTAATAACCGACCGATCCAACAAAACGAAATGTACACTAGGGTGGACCTTGTGTCGATATTTTGGTAGATGAGGGCTCTATTCCGTGCCTTTTTGAATAAAAATGACAATGCCGAAAAAAAAAATTAAAAAAAAAACATTAGGGGTTGCGCACGAGCCGAGAAAAAGGTCCACTTTGCCAAAATTAAGGGGGAAATTGCCATAGGTCATCAGGGGTCACCCGTAGGGGGGAAGAATGTATGGCCGACCCCCATTAACTTTTTACCGCCAACATTTTCCCCCAAGACACCCACCCCCTATCTCCTCCCCTTAGGGGGGTCACCATACAAAAATGGAGGTTGCTCAGTATTTTCGAAAAACACCATAGGTCATCAGGGGTCACCCCTAGTGGGGCAAAATATATGACCGACCCCCATTAACTTTTCATCCCCAACATCTTTTCCGAACAAACTTACCCTCTATCTCCACTCCTTGAGGGACTCCCCATACAAAAATACTGAAAATCTATGTATTTACAGTTGCACAATATCGAGATTTTTTTTGATTTTTTTACAGAAATTCCACCAATATTCAAGAGTGGTCATTGTTTGGAAAGTCTTGAAAAATTTGAAACGCACACTTGCTGAATCAGGTACATAGGCACCCTTAGCAGATGCCCCCATTCATCAGTACCTGGCAGTAAAATATTGCAAAATACTTAGTAGTTATAAATAGCAGTTCATTCATCGATTGTTGTCATTCAACAAGTGCCGACGACCGCGAAAAGTAAATTGATTTTTCTCCCGTTTTTTAAAAGTTAAGATGACAACACGACTTAGATCGCGCGACGATATTTTTTTGATTGGTTATCCAAGCATGAATATTACGGGGAACAAATTACCGTCGAAGAAGCAAGTGCTAAGAATGCATTTCTTCAACATTCGCAAACGAAACATGTCGAAGAAAAATAGTGCGGTTATAGTCGCGGACGCAGTGATGATTTTTTGGCGCCAAGCAGCTATTCCGACGAAAGCCAGAGGAGATGTTACAAGAAAAATAGCTGCGCTGCACGATGAGTGGGATGCTTTAAGAAAGTCATCTCACAAAAAGACTGAGTCCACTAGAGAAAAAGAGAATACGTTTTCTGATAGCTTGGATAATCTTTTCGACATCGCACACGCCAACGCCCTTGAGAAAATGACAAATACCGAAGACATTGAGTTTCTGCTAAAGCAAAGAGAAGATGGCCGGCCAGGAACTATGGGAGGTGTGGACGCTACTGATACTCGAACGAGGAAAAGAAAAGCTGAGCGCGAAGAACAAGAAGAGTTGCGACGCAAACGTGCAACGGAATCTAGTAGAGATCGGTTCGCTAAAGGCGGTAAGCTATTTCGCGCTTTGTGTGTTCGTCCAATGTTTATATTCAAATGAAATTCGTTCAATTGCAGTGGTTAAATTTTCAAGCAGTGATTCAAGCGATGATAATGGGAGACAGGACGAAAACTTCCCGGCAGAAGCTGGCCCGTCAAATGTTGGTGACAGAAGAGGTTACAAGCAATGTTTTACTGAACGAGTCCTATCAGCTTTGGACAAGTGCAAAGTGACTGACCGAGACGCGGTCGGCATTATGATAGCGGCGGCAGAAGCATTTGGACGCGATCCTCAACAATACACAATAAACCGTACGTCGCTTCGGAGATGTCGGCGTTCAAATCGAGAGAACATGCTGAGTTATGTGAAAGACAATCCAGAAGTAAGATCGCATAGATTTATTTGCTCTCATTCAGAATTCTTATTCTTCAACGCGTTTCATTCATCTCCAGCTTGTCGCAGCTAAATCCTTCGTAGTCCATTGGGATGGCAAAATGGTTTTGGATTTTGTGGGTACAAAGAAGGTGGACCGTCTACCGGTAATTGTCTCGTACGGAGAAAAAGAACAACTTCTTGGAGTTCCCAAAGTAGAAGATGGGAAAGGAAAAGGCCGGAGAATAGCACATGCCGTTTATCAACTGTTGGCATCTTGGCATATGACACATGGAATACAAGGACTTTCTTTCGACACGACATCAACGAACAGTGGCCCATTCTCCGGAGCCTCAGTTGCTCTTGAGCGGCTTTTGGAGAGAGAAATCTTATATTTACCTTGCAGACACCACGTATACGAACTGGTGCTAAGGGAAGTTTTTGAGACAAAAATGGGAAAGACCAGTGCACCAGGCGTTCCTTGCTTTGACCGTTTCAAACAGGAATGGGACGCTGTAAAGGTTAAACCATTCCATTCTGGCTTGATAGACGATCAAGTCGTCAGAAAAATTCCTGTGGCAATGCAAGTCGGCATAAAGAAGTTTTGCTTAGATCAGTTGAAGGAGAAACACCCTCGCGATGACTACAAAGAAATGCTACAATTAATTCTTTTGTTTCTGGGTGAAAAACTTGAGAATTACCATTTCCGACCTCCAGGACCCGTTTCCCATGCTCGATGGATGGCAAAAGCCATTTACAGCCTCAAGATGTTTTTGTTTCGGAGAACTTTTCACTTATCTGTATGTGAATTGAATGGTATTCGACACGTTTGTATTTTTGTGGTGCGACTTTACGTCAAGGCATGGTTTGGTTCTTCTCGAGCAGCTGAGGCGCCGAATCAAGATTGGAAGTTTTTGAAGGACATCGTCGAGTACAAGTCCGTTGACCAGGATTTATCTCGGGTAATGATAAAGAAATTTATCGGTCACCTATGGTATCTCGCCGATGAGCACATAGCCCTTGCCTTTTTCGATGACAAGGTTTCAAATGAGTTGAAGGCCAAAATGGCCCAAGCATTGCTAGAAAATGAGAATGACGAAGGTGAAGAAGACGAAAAAGGTGAAGAAGATGAAGAAGACGAAGAAGGTGAAGAAGATGAAGAAGACGACCCGGTTCCCCCAGCTCCTCGCGTCGTAATCAAAAGCACCAGCGTTAAAAAAATCGAGGTGAAATTCAAAGATGTGAATGAGGAATTCTTGGCGAAAGACTTGAGCAACTTCGTCTCTCATAATACCAAAAATTTATTTGTACGATTTGGAATATCGCAAGATTTCATTCTTGCAAATCCAGCAACCTGGAAATCTCGCGCAGACTATCAAGAAGGTCGTAGAATTGTAAATAACTTGCGCGTTGTGAACGACACTGCCGAAAGAGGAGTAAAAATGATACAAGATTATAATAGAATACTGTGTCAAGGCGAAGAAAAGAAACAGTATTTACTACATGTTATCGATTCTTACCGCAAGAAATACCCATCAGCGAACAAAAATATGTTAATTTGACTATATTATATTAAGAGTGGCTAGTAGTACTACTCAATTACAGCTTCTTTAATTTTTGTATGGGGAGTCTCTCAAGGAGTGGAGATAGAGGGTAAGTTTGTTCGGAAAAGATGTTGGGGATGAAAAGTTAATGGGGGTCGGTCATATATTTTGCCCCCCTAGGGGTGACCCCTGATGACCTATGGTGTTTTTCGAAAATACTGAGCAACCTCCATTTTTGTATGGTGACCCCCCTAAGGGGAGGAGATAGGGGGTGGGTGTCTTGGGGGAAAATGTTGGCGGTAAAAAGTTAATGGGGGTCGGCCATACATTCTTCCCCCCTACGGGTGACCCCTGATGACCTATGGCAATTTCCCCCCTAATTTTGGCAAAGTGGACCTTTTTCTCGGCTCGTGCGCAACCCCTAATGTTTTTTTTTTAAATTTGTTTTTTCGGCATTGTCATTTTTTTTCAAAAAGGCACGGAATAGAGCCCTCATCTACCAAAATATCGCAAAAATTTCATTTCCACGTCCACCTTAATGTACACACACACATTTACACGCTGCTCGATAAATAAACAAAGCACAGCAAAGCCAAAATCATTTGATTTCACAACAACAACAAAAACAACAGCGGCATTTACAAACCAACAACAACAGCGGCATGTACAAAAAAAGTCTAAAATATCATGCTCTTAAATATTTATTTCCTTAACTACATAAAACTTTTATATATAGACATATAATTTTTTTAATGTAATTCGAAACAAAACATATTACCAAAACTGAGTAACATATAAAAATTGCTAAAATATGTTTTAATATTTAAGTAAAGGTGGGTGAAAGTTGACAAACATTTTCTCAAAATTTTGTGCTCCAGATCAACACCCCTACCTTACCGTATAACGTATTCTACGTTAAAATATTTTTTTTTTGAAATGGTTAATGGTAGTTTGGATTTGAATTTGAAAACAAAGTTTAGCTTCTAAATATGATTAATGTTTATTAGTCGCATTAATAAATTGTCATTATTGACGTTCCAAAATGGGCAAATGTAAATATTGCAACCATGAGCGCAAAGAAAGAATAAAAGAGACGATAAAAGAATTCAGAAGCTACATACAAATTACTGACATAATTGGATGCTCAAAGAAAATGTTGGAGACCGGAATAAAATATAAGCCCAATCCAGGAAACAGACGGTAAAACCATGCAAATTACAGAACATTTGGAATCAAAAATATTGCGCCACGTAGAGTTCGACGTTTGTTACCTCTTCCGCCCTTAAAAGGCAATACGATCGGGATGTTGACACATCTACATTAAGAAAAATGATAACTAAAAACAATTTAAAGGCATAAAGTGTCCGAAAAGTTCCATTTCTATCCAAACGGAACGTTCAAAAAATGTTGCATTTTGCCAAGGAACATGTGAAATAGTTCGTACGCAAATGGCGAAATATTTTGAGGACAGCTGAACCTAAAGTGAAATTGGGTAATTATGATAAGAGTAATCTTCCTCTCAGAAGACCTTCCAACACCGAATTCAGGCCCCAGAACACAATCCAAACAGTTAAACGTGGTAGCGGAAACATAATGGTACGGGCTTGTTACTCTTACAATGGGACAGAACCTTTATTCCAAATTGAACAGGCAATGGACGCTGCATATTATACCACTGTATTAAAAAAACATCATGATGCCTTGTGCTAAATGGGAAATGCCGCTTCGATGGGTGTTTCAACATAATATCGATCCCAAACACACGTCGAAGCAAGCAAAAGCTTCGCTTGAAAATAATAGTGTCATAGTTTTAAGATGGTCTATGCAGTCGCCGGGCTTAAATCCTATTCAGAATTTGTGGCGGGACATTAAAGTGTCTATCAAAGGAATAAACCAGTTTAATAAAGAAGAGCTTATGACACTGGTACAATCGGCGTGGAAAACATGACTTGTGGAGACTTGATGATTCAATGTCAAGGCCTTGCTTAGCTGTGATAAAAAATAATAGTTATTTCATAAAGTACTGAGATAATATAAAGGATTAATGAAACATACATTTTATTTGACACAGCTATTTATTCTAGTTCAGATGATGAATCACGATGACTCTATTTTAATTCACAGGCAAAACGGGTATCAGAATTAATTATTTCGTCCTCGTCTGAAACTTGTCTGTATGCAACATTTGATGTAGAAGTCGATGCAACTGCCGAAAATTCTTGTTGCCTTAATTTTCTTGTTTCTTCGTGTAATAATCTTTTTCCGGATCTTTCTTCTTTGTCTGCCAACTTTTTGTCTATGCCAGCAAAGCAACCCGCCTCTCTCTGTAGCTTCAAAAATGATTTATCCTCTTCTATTTTTATAATTTCAAGGGCATCAATATGAGCAATATCAAATAAGTTATCAAGATCTCTTTCAAAATCATTTTCACGGGTCCTATAAATATCGAGACTTTTACTAGTATTTTTTTTGCAACTTTTTCCAAACAGTATATTTATCTAAAAGCTTCTTGCCACAGTTCGGAATTGCCTTCGTAGGAATTCTTGCTTTCTCCAAAAAAAATTACACATTGTCTAATTACTAGATTTGCATTTTGTCTAACATCGAGCTTGACTTCGCGAATATTGTCAAAAAGCACAGCGAGAACTTGTCTATTAGATGGTAGTTTATTTAGCACCATTAATTTGATGGCAAAGCATTCCGACGAGAAAAATTTGTTGTTTTAGAGAAAAATTTAAGGCACCGCTCTTTATGAAGCACACTATTGAAATGGCAAATTACCATCGAAAACAAGTCATTAATTTCGCAGTTGAGCAGAAAAGGGAATCACCTTTTTAGATAGACATAGTTATATGTGTAACATATATGAACGCTAATTTTTGTGAAAGGAATGCAAACGAAAGCTATAAGAGCGCTTTCTTCTGTAAAGTTACAAAGAGTCCCACTTAATGAGTTTATATCATGACGAGTGTCAAATTGATATCATCAGTTGGAGACTAAATTCATTAATATTAAATCAGCATCATGATATAATAATAAAAGTTCTCGTAACAATATTATGTCATGATATGAAATTTATACCAATATTGACCAAAAATTGCACATACTTATAACACTGAACTAAATCGCAAGTATCCACGGGTTACCATTCTTATATCAAAGTAAAATTTTTTCTGGTGGCTTCTTAGATTAGTTCGAAACTTTCTAGCGTGTATGCGCAAAACAAAATGACGTCCAAAAATAAGGGACACCCTAATGTACATTTGTATGTATAAACGTTGTACATATTTACTAAAAAATTTTACTGTTGGTTATTGCTTATCTCCCTATGCTCAACGGCGGATTTAAAGGCTGACACATAGAGAGTGTGCCTACACCACTTCCGATTTAAATTCAAAAATATCAATTTAAATTTGATGGATATCAATTGAAATTTAGAATTTCTATTTGAAATAAATTAAATGAAATTTAAAAAATATCAGTTGAAGGTGGTTCCGAAGTTCCCGTCGAATTTCAGAACAGAAAATAGATCCAAGCTATATTTTCAGATGAAACGAGATTTTGACCCACTGTGTCAAAACGGCAGCAACTGAAATATAGCCACTCATATTTCTAGATAGTACCCAGCATGTACTTTGCGAAAAGGTGGGTCCGAAGTTCCCGTCGAATTTCAGAACAGAAAATAAATCAAAACTGTATTTTCATATGAAAAGTGATTTTGACCCACTGTGCCATAACGGGTGCAACTGCAACATAGCCACCCATATTAAGTAAAATTTACTTGAAAATTTGTATTGCTTGGAGGTAACTGTCAAGTGTGGGTCATCTACTTACCTCTACTTATTAAACATCTTATAAAAAGGGTATTTATTACCAAAACCCATATCATAAAATCCAAATGCGTTACTGTGTAAGGCCAATAATACTGTGATAGGCTTTGGAAAACATTTTCTTCAGCGGTTGTTTCCTTGTGTTTTGCTTCCGATATTTTTCGAACACTTGCATTATAGTGAATTCTCAATTCAAATAAGATTTCGTTTGCATTTAGTTTGATGAACTTGTCAATAGCATCATACCAAACAACCGCTGATGAAGATCTGTCGCTAGATCTGAAATGGCTACACGGTTTGCCAGGAATCATAGGAATACATTTGCAAAACTCCTTTTTAAAAAAACTATATCTCTATTAATAGACATATAGAATGGCCTCGAGCTTGACAATAAAATTAAAAAGTTTCATACAAACTTTTTGATGTGTAAACATCTATACGCTGGGGGTAAAAATCTTTTTCACAATACAATCACAAATTTAGAGTAACCCTGCAGTATAGGTAATCGACTCTACGCTGATGAGTTCATCGACTACCACAAACCTTTCGTCGACTACTCGCTAAACTACCAGCAATGCTTTTGAGCGGCGAATTTAACAAGGCGATGTCCGCTTTGGTAATGCCTTACTGTTCGTCGATTACTTCATCGGTAACATTTCGTCGACGCATTTATCGGTAACATTTCGTCGACGCATTTATCGGTAACATTTCGTCGACAGATTAAGAAAAACAATAGAAAATCTCTGGAGACACTACCTTACAGATTACCACTGAGTACCATGTAATCGGCGATGTAGTCAATGAAAAATCAATGGCGATGTAGTCGATGAAATGTTGCCAGCCACTACTTGTGAAACTGCAGGGAAGATGTGCGATGTAATCGTTAACCAATCGTAAAGCGTTATCAAATCGGTGTGAGCTATGTATGAGTGTTTAGTGTACTCATACGCTGCATACAATATACTCAACACCATCTAGTGTGCAATAGTAGCGACAAATTTTCACTAATAGTCATACATTAAGCCGGAATCACAATGCAAGAAACATTTTCAAAAGGCGTTCACAATGCAAGCAACAGTTTACTTCGAATCGTGATGTTTGTTCTAACAGGTGATACCAGTATTACGGCCAATGTATCAAGGCAACAATACAATATATTTTGTTTTCGTGTCAAAGTTAACACAAATGTTTGTCAAGAATAAAAGTAAGCCAGAAATTATAAAACCAAATACATTTTATTCGAACAAATATGTTGCTGGAGTAGGAATAGATCAACTTCAGCGACAAATTGGAGTTACATTTTTGTAAAAAAAACGAAAGGCCATTATGTGAAATTCTATGTGTGAGAACGAGATAGCATGAAAAATGAAATTGTCGCTTGCATTGTGAATGCGGCTTTAATATATAATGTACTATTAAGCGGTAGATGGCGCTGTACTTCGAATTTCATTTTCAAACTTAAAAACATCAATGAAAATTGAACCCATTTGTGTTAAAAGACGCATTATAAAACGTTATTTTATCTGTAGAATCTTTTAATACCAAATATACATTAACATTTTTTAATATTCGAAATACAACCCTGAATGTGACATTTGTGACATTTGAATCATGATGCAACTAATAGAGGTTGTGTTATAAGAACAACTTAAATGATTTGCTTTTCCTTCTGTTCATTATATGAAGAATCAAATTCAAATGTATTTGGTTTTATAATTTCTGGCTTACTTTTATTCTTGACAAACATTTGTGTTAACTTTGACTTGAAAACAAAATATATTGTATTGTTGCCTTGATACATTGGCCGTAATACTGGTATCACCTGTTAGAATAAACATCTCGATTCGAAATTTACTAAAACAAAGCAAATGAATAAAACTAAAAACTAAACTTGTCAAATATAAGGAAACTAAAAACTAAAAGTTTTCTTCATCTTTGAGATTGTCATTCATACTTAACAGCTGCATATAAGCACCATCTAGTGTGCAATATTAGCTACTAATTTTCGAAAACCATTGCTGTAAAATAACATTAGATTTCAGTAAACAGCTGATTAATAACTTATCAACCGCAACAAATACAAAATAATAAAATATTTTACAAAACACCAAAAAAATTATAACTCAGAGCATAAAACAACACAAAGTGTATCAAACCTGAATGGAGGTAATGTTAATTCTAATAAAATTTCTATTAGATTCCAATATAAATTAAGATTATAACATATCTTCATTACGTACTGTTGCCTTACACTGAAACTGGTGCACGACAAATGGGTAACAATCTCCATCTCATGCCAATTATTATGGGTGGAGATTTTAATACAAATTGTGCAAACCCACAGTCGCAAGCTTTATCAAAATTTTTATTTGACGTTTTCCACTTGCATATGAGCAGTTCTCCACAAACCCCCACAACTAACAATTCCACTACTATAGATGCAGTTTTCCATAGATTTTTAAATACAATCGAAACAAAAATTTATATATCTTATTTTAGTTACCATAAGCCAATATTAACTATTTGTACTGAAGGGATTTACCATAGATGGGCACTTTGCACTACTACTACAATTTCAGTAAAAATAATTCTTTAACTGGAAAATTTTTACTGATTACTAAAATTTTTTTCAGGAATTTTTATAAAGTGCCTACATGATTATGATGAGGTGCATTGGATTTTCAGTAATCAGTAATGCCCGATTACTGATTATTATGAATACGGCCCTATGATTTTACTGGTAATGCAAATTAAATTTCATTATCAGTAAAAATTTACTCAATTTTTTCAGTAATCAGTAAATTTACTGCTTACTATAGTTTTTAATGCAGTACATACATATATACTGCAGTGTGCCCATTTACTAACCAAATAAGTTAAATAAAACAAACAAAAACCAGCAAATTCCTATGTATTTACAATATTGAAAGTTTTGATACTTTTAATTGTTTAATTAAAAATATATACTAAAAGCATAAGTACTTCCAACTTCATTACTAGATGTTTACACATCTCCCCTGTGATCGGACTCACATTAATTTTTTTTATATTTTGACTAATAAAGTGATTTTTTTTTGATTTTGACTGGTAGATTGTATCGGAAAACTTTCTTTAACAAAGTTGTTCCAAACGGATTGGGCTTCAACTTTTGGGAACAAAGCTTACCTCTAAACCAGGTTTTTGGGGTTGTTTGATTCATAACATCGGCAGAAATGTAATTTTCCGATTTTCTTTCAGTTTTCCGGTCACAAATTACCAGTAATCAGATTCTTTCGCCAAATAAGAAAAAACCTTTAACTATATAACTATATTTATTTAGCCATCTTCATTTTCAATTACCAACTTCCACTTAGTTATCAACTTCACATAATTTTACTTTCTTCAACACTGAAAAAATTTTTTGTATTAAAACACGTTCTTTAATTGGGTGTTGAACATAAAAACCAACAAAAAAAAAACAATGATTTAAAGAAGTACTCTCGCCTACTTTTTTTATGGGTTATGCAGAAAATAGTACAAAGAACAAAAAAACTGTCACGTTTTAACTGAACCTGTAATAGATACATTCTTAGAAAACAGCAGACAGTTGTCCGAGGCCTTCGGCCACGGACTGTCCCTGCAGGCTGTGTCAGAGACACGGCCATTAAGTTTAACGTAGAATACTCCATCCGATAAGACAGAAAACATAAATAACAATAAATGATAAATAACATAAGCAAATGAATTTATTTATTTGATAGTTACTTTTTTGTTGTTGTTGTTGCTTTCTTGTATTTCGTGTAGGTGCCATTTTGATTAGGAGTTTTTATTTTAATTTACTAAACGTCAACTGTCAGCTGTTGTCAAACAGCATCAAGTAGCATTGTTATTTTGCTTACTTAGCAGCACTTTCATTTAACATAAAAATGTATGAATAACTTTTTCATATATTTTTTATAATTATATATCCATGTTAAATTCAAATTCACATTTAACATTTTGTTTCACTTAAATACCTAAGTAAATATACGAAATTTCAATATTTCATCAATCAAAACAACAGCCGAAGGTTTGTGTCCACACTGAAACAGCAGCATAGTTTGTGTTCACGCTACAAACTCAAACACTCAACCAAACACCTCACATATGTTTGAGTGCATGTGTTTAAACAATTTTCATTTGAGAAATTTAAATATTAGGAAGATATCAACCAATATGAAATGTATATCAAACGAAAGATAACATCTTCATTTACCTACAAAAAAATTTTTAAAAAAAGTTATCTCGCCGTTTCCTCATAATCAATGAAATAAAGATTACAACAATAACAATCTGACATGACTCCCTATACCGTAAGGTAAGACGTATTCTACGTCAAAAGTACGTGTACTATTGAAAACAGTACGTCTGGCTTCTGCTTCCACAGTGTAACTAAACAAGGACGGAAAGCGTAAAACCAAAACAATAGGTTTTGCTTGCATGTATTCTTATGAGAGCCTCCCGAAATAGCGCTGAGACAAAGTGTAAATATTTAAACTTTGAGGGAACGCAAAGAGATCAAGTAAAGCATCAAAATAAATCGCACAAAACCCGTAGTAAAGACTTATATTAATAAAAACGTCAAAACAAATTAAAAAGGAATAAACATCGTAAGAAAACCTATAATAACGGGTTTTTCAATAAGAGCGATACAAAAGTTTTTTTTAAATAAAACAAACCCGGTTTTAGATACCAATGAAATTCTTTATTCCTGTGAAAGTACGTTCGCTGGCATTATGTATGGAACTCGATTTCTTTTGCATGGCCACCACGGGCACGCTTGCAGAAGTCCAGACGCTGAACCCAATTTTCGACGGTTTTCAAGCATAAATCGGCCGATACTGCTGCAATTTCACGTTCGATATTCGTACGAAATTCATCAATCATCGCTGGCTTGTTGGCATAGATCATAGACTTGACGTAGCCCCACAGGAAATAATCTAACGGCGTCAAATCGCACGACCGAGGCGGCCAATCGACTGGGCCATTTCGTGAGATAACACTTTCATCAAACTTGGTTTCCAATAAATTGATTGTGGCATTCGCTGTGTGGCTTGTGGCGCCGTCCTGTTGGAACCACATGTCCTCCAAGTCCATATTATCCAATTGGGGCCAAAAATATTCGGTTATCATTGAACGGTAGCGATTCGCATTCACAGTAATGTACCGGTCATGATCATCACGGAAGAAGTACGCCCCAATGACGCCGCCGGCCCATAAACCGTACCAAACCGTAATTTTTTCGGGATGCAATGATGACTCATGGTTTACGTGTGGATTGTAGTCTGACCAATATCGCATACTTTGCTTATTGACGAAGCCATTCAGCCAGAAATGAGCCTCATCGCTGAAGACCATAAATTGGACGTAGCGCTCTTAAAGTTGAGGCCACTGACTCCAAATTTCGGTAGTAAATTTTAATAATTTCGACTCGTTGCTGGCTCGTATATCTTTCGTGATGAAATGGCAAACCTTACTGAAGAGAAATGTCAAAAGATCGGGAAAAAATATGGCGTCGTTTGCTGTCCTTATCGATTTACTTTTGTAGCGTCTCTATTGAAAAATCCTTTACTTCAGAGGATACAGAACCGATATGGACTCTAAATGTTCTGGTGGATAAGAAACTTTGGATTATCTTTATTATATTTAAAGAAAAGTTAAAGCGTATTAATTTATATATTAAGTCATCATGCCATACGGAGTCAAAGGCTGCCCTTATGTCTAGTAATACCATTCCGGTTGACCTTTGTTGGCTAAAATTTGACTTGACGAATTGTTGTATCCGGACTAGAGGATGAATGGTATTGTGCTCCCTACGAAATCCAAACTGTTGAGGCGGTAAAATATTATTTTCGTCCAGAAAATCTAAAAGTTTATCCTTAATAACTCTTTCAAGTATTTTACTTATGGACGATAGTAAACTTATTGGTCGGTATGAAGATGGGGAGTCACAAGTTTTAACGGGTTTCCTAATCGCAATTATTTTTGCCTCCTTGAGCTTGTTAGGGAAATAGCTTAATTTGAGGCAACTGTTTACAAAAATTGTCAAAAATTGTATGCCCTTTCTTGGAAGCGCTTTAAGACAACTGTTGTTTATGCCATCTACTCCTGGGAATTTCCTGGATTTCAGTCGTTTCACTATTACAGCTATGTTCGAAAAAGTAATAGAAACATTATTACTCGAACATGAGTATTGAATTCATTAATTGTGTCTCTCACTAGGATTTCTGTAGATGGGTTCCCAATGTTAATAGAGTGTGCTTGGATATCACGAAAATTCTGAGCTAATAATTCACACTTCTCTGCCGTTGTAGTGAAGCGTGAATTATTATGTTTTAAAAAAGGAATGTTCTTGGATTTTTTCCTTATAATTTTTGTCAGGTTCCAACAAGGAGATGAACCTTAATCTAATGTGGACAATAACTGATTCCATGCCTTGTTTTTAAATTTTTCGATCTTGATTAAGCGGTTCAGAGTTTCGAATTCGTGAGAATCGTCTACATCTCTATGCCGTAGCCATTTCCTACGGTGATAGTTACGCCTTCGATTTAACGACTTATGGCCAGTTTTTAAGTGGGTAGTTAACTATCGGATTACTTAATCGTATTTCTAAGTTAATTAGAGGTTAACTTTGCATTTTGTTTTTCAGTGGTGAGTTAATGTAAGTCGCCATATTGTCAACTAATACGGCAACCCTTGTATTCTTATTGGAAAAAACGTGTGTTTTGGGATAAATACCAAAACAACAAAGGGAAACAAACAAAATGGAATTATGTAAAATAAGAAGTAGATGCATAAAATCGAAGTCAATTTAACAAAAATGTGTTAAAAACTACATAGGCGCGACAATTTAACGACCTAGACTCAACGTATGTGTACAAATATGCAAATCTGAAACATATATTTTATACAATCTTCATTTCTCACTTTGACAGTCAGTAATTTAATTGTCAAAATAATATGGTTCGGACTATAAGTTAACCAACCAACGTTGGGTGGTTAAATCATAATTAAACAATGACTAAAAAACACAAAACGATGTTTAACCACAATTTAACTAAGAAACGAAGATCACCACTGACTGAAAAACTGGCCATTAATGGCCCGGGGCAACTGTTTCCTGCAGTTATTCCTTAGTTTTTGTGGCACGCTATCTAAAATCGCATCGTTTATTGTAAAAATGAGGTGTTGAAGAGCAGAGTCAACTAATTCACAGCTTGGAATAACATTTTCTAATGGAAGAATAAGGTGTCTGTTAATGTAACGAGAGAACAATTGCCAATTCAAAATAACTTAGCTCTCTTTTGTCATATTGACTTTTCAAAGTTATGATCAGATGATCACAACTTAACTCGTTTATAACCTCCGCTGAGGATAAGTTTTGAATATTCGAGATGAATAGATCAAGTGTTGAGCTCTGGCGATTTAAATGATATGAACTTTCATTAGGGTATATGACATTGAAGTTGTAGGAATCCTGCTTCTCATACAAAGTATTGCCCCAACAATTCGCTCTTAAACAACCCCAAGATTGATGTCGACTGTTTAAGTCGCCACCAATGATGTATCGGTCGTCTCTGGTAAGTTTGTGAATGTCTGCAGCAAACATTCGTTTTCTAGTATTCTCAGTACCCACTCGGCCTTCTGCAAAATAACAGGAATATATGATCACACTACCGATACCTGTGAAAATTTGTATACCGACATTCTCAACTAGGGAAGTATTAGTAATAGGAATTGTCAAATGGGAACAATTTTTACTTATTATGATAGCTACGCCTCCTCCTCTTCTTGAATACCTATCATTTCCATAAACATTAAATTCTTAGTGGCAAAGTTCTATACATATTTGGTTTGAGCCATGTCTCGGTTATTAAACATACTTATATGTAAATTATAGGTTAACAGAAATTGAAAAAATTCTAAGCTTTTGTTTTTAATGCCTCTCGCATTCCAAGTTATGATGTTCAAATCATTTAACATTATGTTAAAAATTTAATTGCGAGGTTGTTATTACCTCGAACTGATCCATCTTATTTTTACAGTTTCTAAGGTTAGTTATTAATTCAATTGTTAGTGATTGTAATTCTTGAATAGAAAATAACTCTCCAGAATGTCACTACCCAGTAAAAAATATTTGGAGTAATTCATAATCGAGCAATAAAGGAGTAATGACTTGTTCATCTATTTGGAGTAATAAATGAGCAATCGAAACGCTTCTATTTTGTTTTGTTGTTGATGCCTCGCTTAATACTCCAAATGGATCAATAAGGGACGCATCAATAAATTTTTGTTTTTGCATGTGTTTTTTTTTTGTTTGACATAACTGTTGTTTCGCTGATGTTTTCGTCATGTATGAAAAAAAAAGTTCTTTCCTCGCTTATTACTCCAAATGGATCAATGAGGTATGCATTAATGCATTTTTGATGTGTTTGTTTGTTTGCCATAACTGTTAATTGTTGATGTTTTCGTGATGTTTGTCTCTTTAGTCAGTTTACTCGTTGTCTTCAAAATTAAAAGACATGCTTATTAACAAATCGCGAAAAGGTACGGGTATAGTATAAAATTATAAAAAATGTGTGAAAATGCAGTTTCTAAGCGTCATTTTAGACGACTGGTGAAAAAAGAAATTGATAAATTATCAAATTGTAATCGGGAGACTTTAAGTGAACAAGAGGCATCGGCACCTAACAAAGTCTATGCATTATCAAATGACGATAGCCAAACGGAAAATTTTGATGTTCACTATGATATCAATTCAAACAACAATATCAGTGAAAAAACCCAAAATTTTGTTCAGAAGCTTGCTTCTTTGGTAATTAAAAATCGCGTTTCGAACGAATGCTGTAATTCACTACTTTACATTTTAAAAAGTGAAGGTATGGACGTTTTACTATGCAGAGAAACATTGTTGAAAGCAGTGTATACAGAAAACACATGCTGCTTCACAGAGAGCCCTGAAATAGTGGAAATGCCACCAGGTGAATACTTTCATTTTGGGTTAGAAAAAGCACTGATGATGCACGGCCGATACTTATCACCTAATGCAAATGCCGAATTACTGATACATATATTTGTGGATGGAATGCTCTTTTATAAAAGCTCCTCAAAGTCATTATGGCCAATCCTAGGTGCCTTCTCAGAATTGAAAAACTTAGAGCCATTTTTAATTGCTACTTATATTGGCCCATCTAAGCCTCCAGATGTAGCAATATTCCTAAAAAGGTTTGTGGAAGAATACATCAAATTAAAGAATGAAGGTATTAAAATTGGTGACAAATTGTTCATACCCAAAATTACTTGTTATCTTTTCTTTCATTTTCTTGCAGAAGCACTTAAATACACGTTTGAAACGTACCCACAATAAAATCTTTCAAGCTGGCATTTCGTAAATGCAAGGCAGTTGTTTACCTACAGACCTACTCCTGAAAAGCTAAGGTCATCGACTCCAACAAATAAACTATAATAAAAATTTTTAAAAAACATTTAAAAACTAAATGAATAATTTCTTGTTTTTGTAAAAAAAAGCCTAATTTGTATTTTATATCTGGACATACATATGTATATTAGGGTCTCCCGTTGATGTCAAGTCTGAGTACGTGAAAAAAATTTGTTTTGGGCTACACTATCTCAAGATGCCGCAAATTTTTATTTGTTTAGCCTTTTTTGTAATCTTTGTAAAATTACAAAAATTTGTACACCTCTTGCGATAGTGTAGCCCAAAATAAATTTTTTCTCGTGCAAAACCTATGGTTATGTATTCATGCTCCTTCAGGAGATACAAATAAGATTACTCCATTTATGCTCTTTCAGGAGATTAAAAAGATTACTCCCTTTATGCTCTTTGAGGAGATAAAATGATTATTCCCTTTATACTTTTTTAGGAGATAAAAACGATTACTTCCCTTGTCCTCCTTTCCGAGATCAAGACGACTCCATAAGGAGCTCAAAAGGAGTGCTCGTCTCTGCGAACATGCAATGTTAAAAAGGAGTACAAAATGCATGAGGCTCGGAGATATACAGAGTAATCCATTGCTCGCAAAGGAGCCCTCCAAGATTACTCTTTGGATGATCCTATTTTTTACTGGGTATTTCTTTGGTATTGCCATACACCAGATGGTTGTGGTAATCTAGGATTTTGCTGCAGGGCATTGGGAAAGTTGTTATCGTTTACAAAATTACTTCGGTTCAACCTTTGATGGTTATTTGTAGAATTCTGTCGTTGCTTCATATTCATGTAGTGTCTTTTGCTAGGGTTTTTATCACCAGTCGATTAACTATACTCTGTTTGCAGGCAGCGGTATTGTGATTGCCAGCGCACTTTGCACAAAATGTTTTGACTCTGCAACAACTTAAGCCATGACCATAAATTTGGTAGTTATGGCATTGAGTAAGATCTTAAAGACCGAATAATAAATCAAATATGGAAAAATTATATTTAGATAACTTGAAGGTATTGAAATCAATATTGAATTTTTTATATTTTTTATCAAACTTTGGCAAATCTTTCTCATTCTGTGATAAAATCTGTGAGTCATTCAAAATTTTACTTATAAAATCGTAATAAAATTTAACTATTTTTGTTTTAAAATTTTGACTATTTTTGAATATAGAAGATTTTAATGCATCAAAATTTTGTAGTGGTTAATTTGTTGCATTGTGTAAATTAGTATTGTTTTCTTGTTTATGTGCAACAATCACTTCATTACTACTCCCCTATACATTCTGGAATTCTTTAATATTACCAAAACAAAACTAAATTTTCCTTAAGAAAAACCTAAGGAAATTGAATCACAAGCTCATCAAATATTCTTTAGAAACTGTAACAATCTTTCACTTTAACACCGGAACAATAACAGCAATGACAGCCATAATAACAACGTTTAACGCTTAAAATACTTATATAATAGACAAAGAGTGGGAGCTATTTTGAAGGACTCCTTCTTTAGCATGTTTTACAAATTATTCTGGTGGAGAAATCGTCACAACTTTATTATCCTTCGACAAAAGAAGGCAACGGAGAAATAAAGTAAAGATATTACCTTTTCAAAAATATTCATATTTTTTTATGTTTTGCTGTCGTTGTGATTATTATTGTCATCCTGCTTAACAACAATTGTTCGCCGCTACAAAACCGAATGTCAAACAGGAGCGAGCGTCAAGGACGAAATCCTGAAGTACAAAATAATTCACCAGTTTCACATAAAACATGTTCTGTTTTACCTCCCTTTTTTTGGTAGGGCAGAATAAAAACAAGTAAAATGTTACTGCTGCTTATCTTACATTATCTTTTACTCCATATACTCGTAGTCATTACAGCTCCCGCGTATGCAGCAAGTTGACATCCGCTGACGTGTTTAACATGCTTCATATATAAAGTTACCTACAAGTACCTGAGCGCGAGTGGTAAGCCAGGGGAAGCAACATGACAAAATGTGATGTTTTTACATCCTCATTATACCAAAAGTGGTTAAAAGTTGTTGTATATTCTGTCTTTACACATTCAGGACCTAAAGATATTAATATGATCGCATTCAACTAAATATGCTGGCATACACTCGAAGTACAGCAATGCCAATAATACACACGTAAGATTTTTTTTAATTTGCATCTGATATTACTTACTTGGTCTAGACTCTAGAGATATACCATTGATCGCAAATACAAGTAAAATATTTGATTTATTAGTTGCGTTCAATTGAAATTTATAGTTGAAATTCAGGCAATTGATCCCATGTGAGATTTATGAGATAGTTATTTACAATATCCCAAACTCTTTGCTCTTGTGACATAAGACAAACTTTAAAACCTGCTTCGGATTAACATTTTATCCAGAGTGAGCACTCGTAAAATATATTATATGGCAAAGTAATAAGAAGCCAAAGTAATTTCAGTGAAGCAAAGCTCGAGATTGAGATACAACTGAGTTGCAGAAATTTAAATGAAGCAAACAAATTTTTGCTACTATGCAACAGCATTAACGTGGCCATAAGTGTTACGTGCCAAGGACTTATATTAATGCAGTCATCCTTTGGTAGTTATACTTATATAATACAGGGTGATTCAGGAAGTTCCGGACAAATTTTTCCAGCGTATTCCTTGGCTCATTTCATGAAGAAAAGTCCACTAGGACCATGTCCGGAAATGCAAGGGTGCGAAATGGCAGCGGGTTCAAAATTTTCGGATTGGCGGTCGGAGGGTAGTAGGGTAAAGTTGCTAACTTCTGAGCCAGTGGTCGGAGGTTAGTAGGGTAAAGTTGCTAACTTCTGAGCCAGTGGTCAGATTTGTTTTGGGCTTGTTTGGGCTTGTTGGAAAGGTCTTTAAGAGGCCTTTCAGAATCGATAAGAAAAATAATAATCAATAGAAAAAAGTCAAATCGCCGAGATACTGAGCTTCGGAAAAAAAATTCACATAACCTCAATTTGCTCAGCCAGATGGCAGGTAACTTATGTTTTTTTCTGTTGAAAGATACCCATACCTCTTACCTTTCCAAAATGACCTAACCGAAGCCCAGAGGTCTTACCGTTCCAAAGTTATGACCATTTTACTGAAATGCAAAAATGTTTATTTTTGTTTTTGGAAGCGAAATAACAGCGCACATTTATTTGTTTTAGTAAATTAACACGTTTAAGATTTTAATTTACATAAGTTACCTGCCATCTGGCTGATCAAATTGAGGTTATGTGAAAGCTCTGTATCTCGGCCATGTGATTTTCTTCAAATTTTTTTTATTGATGCTGGAGGCCTTTCCAACATGCCCAAAAATCCGACCACTGGCTCAGAAGTTAGCAACTTTACCCTACTACCCTCCGACCGCCAATCCGAAAATTTTGATCCCGCTGCCATTTCGCACCCTTGCATTTTCGGAATTTTCTTCATGAAATGAGCCAAGGAATACGCTTTAGAAATTTGTCCGGCACTTCCTGAATCACCCTGTATATTACAATGTCAGACATGGTGAATTGAGAAACAGTTGAGTGTATTCGAAAAGTGCGGGAGATAGTGTGAAGATACGATAATAAACTTTCGTGTTTTTTAATTCTTTTTTAAGCGTTTAAAGAAAAACAAATTGTTTGTTAAATCGCCAAACTGGAAAATACACGGAAAACTCGATAAAACACACAAAGTTGTGGCATTTTGATGGTTTGCAGGCAACGCTTTCAAATATATATGTATGTGTCTCAAATTCTTTCAGGGCGGCGAATAGTGTTATATTTTGTGGAATAGTACAGCAGCAGCAATAGAGGATGGTCAGTAACTAGTAGAATTATTTTGGGAATAACTGCTAATGATAATGATTGAGTGAAGTGAGATTGAAATTACCCAGTTGGAAATTTAGTAAACACATTACTTAGCTACAAAATTGGCATGAAACAGCCAGAAGGTTTGCACTCTCACTAATCCAAGACGACAACCGGTTGTTTAATCAGTTCACCATATACGCTTATAAATTTGTCTTTTGTTGTTGTTTGGATGCAAATACAACGTGTGTTTGGAGCTTGTAGCCAGTACGTTATACTTTTGTATACAACGTGTTTGCTATTCAATACTGCATGTTGGAGACGTAATGATTAATCTGTTATAATATATGTGTTTGTGACCCAAGCATTGCTGTGTTTGAGATATAAATACAGCTGTGTTTGTTGCACTGTTTAGTCTCTATTGAGAGCAACAGCATAAGAGTTACAATGAGAGATTATTCACAGCCAAGTTGTATGTGTGTAGCTGTATTTTGGTATTATTTTTCAGTCAGTGCCCAGTGTGCCAAACGGATCCCGAAACTTCTTTGTACTTTCTATCCGTAACGGAATCAGTTACGGATCCGCAAGCGGGAGAAATTCCTCCCAAAAAAACGGATCCAAAAACTCAATTAGCGATTACACTGATTCCTTTTCTTACTTTTGTACGGAGACAAATCGGGATTGAAATGGATTATTCAATTCGCGGTTACACTGATTCCTTTTCTAACTGTTTTACGGATCCGTAAATTCGCGATTACAACGGGTCCGCAACGGATCAGTAAATTCGCGTTTACACTGATTGCTTTTTTAAATTTTTTACGGATCCGAAACGGGTCCGCAACGGATCCGTAAATTCGCGATTACACTGATTCCTTTTTTACGGATCCGAAACGGGTCCGCAACGGATACGTAAATTCGCGATTACACTGATTTCTCGTTTAAATTTTTTACGGATCCGAAACATGTCCGAATCCGTAAATTCGTGATTGCACTGATTCCTTTTTTTAAGACTATTACGGATCCGGAACGGGTCCGTGTGAAATTTACTATTGAATGTGATTTGGACCGTTGAAACATAACTCTTTCAGAGGATACAATCAGTGACAGCGGAAGGTTCAATTTAGCAAAAGCTATGGATGCTGTATTAAATGGAATACCAGTGCAAACAGCTTGCGTTAAATTCAAAGTATCGGAAACTACTTTGTACCGACATCACACCCGAAAGTTGAACGCAATTATTAAACAAGGTGGCACCTATTATCCTAACGAAAGAGCAAGAGGGACATTTATGTACATGGATAGAACATATGGCGAAAATTGGGTTTCCAATATCCAAAAATCTACTGTTGGATTTGGTGCAGCTTTTGCTTAAGGGTCTCAAAATTAAAAATACATTTCGAGATGGCAGACCATGTAAAATCATATATATTAAAATCAAGCAAGAAACCTTCCATCAGGAGAAAGATAGCCCAATATTTAATAAAGAGCCGCATGCAGGTAAATGAGTCCAAAATCAGAAATTCGTTCGATGAAATCCAGATATATGCTGAACAAAATTGTTATATAAATATTTTTGGCGAGCCGAACTAGTGTTTAACTGCGACACAAGTGCTTTTTTCCTAAGCCTCAAAGAAAATTTAGGTTTAGTTAAAGAAGGGCAGAAGTCAGTTTTCTCTGTAGTGTCTCATGATGAAAAGGAAAACCTCGCTACTCTTGTAATGGGTAACACTAAAGGAACTCTTGGTCTAGACATGGTCGTGTTTCCCTATGAGAGGTTACCACTTTCTGTAGCCAGAAATATGCCACAAAGTTGGGCGAACTATTTTTTGAATATATCGCTAATATATCGAATATATTACGAGTAAATAATACTATACTTCCAAAACAGATGATAGAATCCGTCGAAAAGTATATAGGATCAAGTAAAGTAACAGAAGTTGAAAATTCCTACGTTTCCGAAACCTGGACTGGCGCAAAAGAGGATAGTTTTTGGCGATATTTGAAATGTCAAGTTTACAATAGTCAATGCGAAACTAATGAAGTTCGTATTGGAGATATCACATTATCCAATAACTTTCCGGATTTAGATAAAAGTTTAACTGATAATAGCTTTACAATAGTTGATCTTGACGACATTCTGGGCAATAACAAAATACGAACATTGAATATCAATGTGGATGGTTTAGGTACAATTGAAAATGAAACTCCAGAAAAACAAAACGTCGAATGGATCCAGTTCAATAAAAAAATTGATGATAAAAAACAAAAGGAACTTGTTGAAAAGTGGAGAAAAACGACTTCGCCTGGAAAAACAAGGAAATAAAAGTATAATTAAGAAAAATGTACATGCTGCATTAATTTAATGTCATCGCCAATTATGAATCTGAGCTTTTTCCAGGAGTTATCCTGGAAATAAAAAAACGAATATTTTATTAAAGTTATGGTTATGTCTGGTATGAATTGGAGATGGCCTGAAAATGACGACGTGTGCTGGTATTGAAGAACCAATCCTTATCTGCTCCAGAGGTGTATATTCAGTTCCAGCGATAAAGACTATGAGAGATGAAAAATCACCAATTATTTTTTTTATTATGCCTCTTATTTTTAGTTTGCAATCAAATAAGAGTCTAAACTCTATATATTTTTATAAAAAACTACGAATACATCTTTGATTTTCTGTTAATTATATAATTTTTTGTGATGAATTATTTTATTGTAAGTTCCTCTGCATTTCTTCCTAATTTATTGTCGATAAAATAAATATTAATAAGTACATCATTTCCCTTACGGGAATTTTTATTCGGTCTGTTTTCTAATACTTATAAATTTATTCAAGCTCAAGACCTTTTTAAATAATATAAAGCTTATTATCTTATTATTAATATTGTTGATGGCAACCCTCTGTTTTGTTGTTTTTTGTAATGACATAACAAAAACAAATCATGTCTGATTAAAACCAATGGTTTTACGGCATGATAAAAAGAGTTGTGCATGAAAGTGTTGCAATGGTAGTGCTTGGTGGTATTCTTCAAACGAGTATATGAAGGAATTCTCATTAATATGATGAGTGTTTCTGGATATATATTTTTGAAGAATTCACCAAAAACATACCAAAAACGTCTGCTGATGAAGATCTTGGCAAGATCCGAAATAGCTATACAGACAGCCTTGGTATCATTGGAACATTTTTATGCTCGACTTTTTTGAAAGTAATATAAAGAAAATAAGCTTTATATTAATTAAAAAGGTCTTGAGCTTGAATAAATTTATAAGTATTAATAAGTACTTAATAAGAACAAAACAAAATTTTTCAGATCTTTATTTGTAAACCAGAAACTTTTTCTTCGTTCCGCTTTAAGAATTAAAAAAGTCCGTTTTGGGAACCTTAATTTTTTTAGGCGATCCGCAATGGGACTATCAAGTTGGCTACATATTTTCTTATTTAAAGCATTTATGCAGGAAACACAGACCAATTTTGACTGAATAATTCTTAATAGAATATATATATATTAGGGCGGGTCGATTTATTTTTCGACAATTTCCCTATGATTTCCGTATTCTATGGGTTATTCTATGAAAATTTGCCAAAAGAACCATACCTCTATCGTTAAAATCGAGTCCCCTACTTTTTGTTGGTAGATTTTTACCCAACTTGACGTTCGTATGAAATATTACCTACACGTTCACATCCATAACTCAAAAACTATCGATCGGGTTTAATCATCGAGGCGCGTTGGAAAGGTGAGCTCATTTTGATCAAATTACAACAAAAATCTCCAACATTGGCCCAACGGTTCAAAAGTTACGGGCATTTTTGTCCAAAGTTTGGAGCATTTTTCCATTTTTTTCATGATTTTGTCCAAGAATATTACTTTCATGGCCATTTTTTTGGCTCATTTTTTTTGACTTACGAAGCTTACGAACCTTACGTTACGACTGGACAGATTTGTGCTTTACATTATTGGCATATTTTTTCACAGGGTGCACACCCTGTGTTATGTTTCTTTATTTCTTTTTGTTTTTAGTTTCTTTATAGAGTTCTTTATTTTTGTTTGTTTATAATATTCCAGTGTATGCTAGTTTTGTTTGAGCGTCATTTCAGTGAAGTGTTACTTGAAATAACTAACAAATAATCAAACTATTTTGAAATTTAAAAAAGATGTAAAGGTAAGTGTAGAAACATTGCTAACTATTATAGTTAATAGTTATATTATTATTCTATGAAAAACATATTTAATTCTTTTAGTGCCGGTTTAAAAAATGGATTCAGAGCCTGGTTCATCGCAAAATCCAACAGATACCCAACGCAGTAGTTTGCAACATTTGGTCTCTCATAATGTTTTTTCTTTTGGCGTGGCCTGTGAATTACCTGATATTAATCTGTCAACTAAACGAGATATATTGAAGTACTATTTTTTCTTGGCCGAACGTTCAAAAGCCCAAAGCAAAATGTTTTCGTATAAAACATTTACTCCCCAAGTAGCAGACAGATTTTTAGAAATTTGGAATCAACTTAATATTGAACTTATACTCAAAGGTAGCATCATTAGAAAATTGAATAATTTGCTTGACGCATATAGTAATGCAGATAAACAACGAGTAAAACGCGCAACAGAATTCAAAAAATTCGTAGAATCAACAAACCAATTATTCAACATTGGAAAATGTAAATGCAACTTCAAAGAAAACGACTGCTCATGTGGATCTATCCCAGAAAACTTAAAAGATTTCATGCGCGATCAATATAATGACAGAATACAAACGATACCGGAACACGATAGTGAAGAGACGATACCAACGACTATACCAACAATCCCAGTGAGCAACGATCCTACCTACATACGAACCACATTATGACGAAATGGAAGTTGATGTGAGAGGAGGTTCAGAATTAGTTCTACCACCACAAACATACACTCCCAGATACAATACAAAAACTATGCAATGATGTGTGACAGATTTGGTGTGCATGATAGAATGGGATCAGCATTGGCAACAGCTCTGATGGAAGACCTGGGCGTAAAAGATGCTCATGGCAATCTTGTCATCATGGATAAAAGTAAACTTCGTAGAGAAAGAGAAAAATGGAGACAAGACGCACTTCGTAAGCGGTATGATGGCTCGAATTTGATATAATTTTCATTCAACGGCAGGAAAAATGATGATCTAACTGTAGAAAAAATTGATGAGAAGTTGCATCCAAGGATGGTTAAAGAACCTCATCTAGTTGTTTTGAGGGAACCAAAATCTCAATTGATAGGCTACACAAAATTAGAAAGTGAAACTGCGGCAAGCAAAGTCAACAAATTGATCGAATTCTTCCACGACACATTTTGTCTTTTACTACACTCAAATTCAATATTTTTTGACGTAGAATACGTCTTACCTTACGGTATGAGGAGTCATGTCAGGTTTTTATTGTTGTAATCTTTATTTCATTGAATTTGAGGAAACGGCTAGATGCATTTTTTTAAAATTTTTTTTGTTGGTAAATGAAGATGTTATCTTTCGTTTGATATACATTTCATATTGGTTGATACATTTCTAGTATTTTAGTTTCTCAAATGAAAATTGTTTAAACACATACACTCAAACATATGTGTGGTGTTTGGTTGAGTGTTTTTGGTTGCTCAACATTGCTTAGGAACATGTATCTAGTAAAAAGTGAAACGAACAGCAAGCTAATGTTGCTTGGCAACATGTATCTAGTAAAAAGTGAAACAAACAGTAAGCTAACGTAATAAAGCTTTTTTGCGAAAGCTTCAATAAAGCTGTTGTAACATTAATTTTTAATTGTAAAGCGTAAAGCTTTCACACAACGCTCGAATGCTAATGCGAAGACTCGATAAGGTAAACCTTTTTTAATATTAGGGCGGCCCTCTCAACATTCGCAGAACTTATTTCAATAAAAATATTAATTAAAATACATAAATTAAATTAAGTTTAAAAAAATTGAACACAATATTTTTTTTTAAACGGACTTGAATCAACTGCCGTTGGTAAATATAAAAATTACAGCAGACAGTTGTCCGAGGACTTCTACCACAGACTGTCCCTGCAGGCTGTGTCAGAGACACGGCCATTAAGTTTAACGTAGAATACGCCATCCGATAAGACAGAAAACATATATAATAATAAATGATAAATAATATAAGCAAATGAATTTATTGTTATATATGTTTTCTGTCTTATCGGATGGCGTATTCTACGTTAAACTTAATGGCCGTGTCTCTGACACAGTCTGCAGGGACAGTCCGTGGCCGAAGGCCTCGGACAACTGTCTGCTGTTTTTTTTTTTGATAATAGGTTGATAGATACTTTATTATCTCTTAATTTGAATTTTTGTAGAAAAAAAAAATAAAAAGGGAACAAAAATCAAAAAGTTGGTTTTATGTGTTATTTTGTTTTAGCAATATCGCATGAATTAATCAACCGAATTCGATAAATTTGCGCTTAAACTCTTCGTTTTGAATTGTAAATTGAATTAAATAATGGATTGAGCCAAAAAAATGGCCATGAAAGTAATATTCTTGGACAAAATCTTGAAAAAAATGGAAAAATGGAAAAATGAAAAATGGAAAAATGCCCGTAACTTTTGAACTTTTTACCAACAAAAAGTAGGGGTCGATTTTAACTATAGAGGTATGGTTCCTTCGGCAAATTTTCATGGATTAACCCATAGAATACGGAAATCATAGGGAAATTGGTGAATTTTTTCACTCCCTACAAATCGACCCGCCCTAATATATATCATTATAACTATCATAAAAGAACATTTTACATTTTAACGTATAGAACTCAAACCCTTAGCTCGAAAAAAGCGATCCCCTTTTGGGTGTTTGGGAGGAAATACGTACATGTTTCTGGGGAAGTATATTGAAGTTTGGGAGGAAACACGAGAATGCTTCCACGTACGTATATGGATGTTTCCACGTAAAAGCATAAATGTTTGCCAGTAAACATTCTAATATTTCCATTTAAATATACTTGAGTTTGGGACTCTCAAACACACGAAGGTTTGGAGTGTGTTCGAAACATATGCATGGTTCCAGCAGAATAAGTTTTGGAGGATATGTTACAGAGACAGTTTCAGCGTGTAAGGACAATAACATATTTGTTTGGCCAGATGATTTCTACACTCGTCTTTTAACTGAACTATTTCTCTATAATTTGAATTATTTCCTCTCTTCTTTTCTGTCCAAATTAAGTTAATTAATTCCCTAGGTTTAAGTCAATCTTAATTAGTAACCCTTTTGTTTGTTTAAACTGTCATTCTGCTAGGGAAATTCTGTGTAAAGTGTAATACTGCCATTGGCTATCTTCATTATAATCTCCATTTTTAAATAATAAATGAATTGCATTTTTACATCCGAATCGACCGGTCGCATAATTGTTTTTATTGATCGGAATGTAAATAATTTAATCAGCCCGCATAGACTCCCCTAAAAAGTATTAGGGATAAACAATATTAATACACATATATAGTCATTATTATCATTCCTTTGTCTGAGGGTTCTTTAACGACTCAACCGATACTTTACATATATTATAATAGGCCTAAAGTCTTTAGGACTCCTGGCTGACAAGTTTTTAGGAACTGGTAAAATATTGCTAATTTTACATAGCTTCGGAAAGGTGGAGGTGGAAAAAGGATTGAAGATATAAGTCAATGGTTTGACAATATAAGCGAGAACTTTATTCCAAAGCTCCTTGGGAGCAGTAATAAGTTCAGATTACGTTGAAAATATATTTAAATATATGGAAGTGGGGGTTCCTACGGGGAGGGACGTGTTTGTCATACAATTCTTGTAGGATTCATGATGACAAATTTTAACTGAGTATAGTTACGTATGTCAAGATATATTTCCTCCCGAAAGCTAATTACTTTAGGTTGTTCACTTTTATTAAAGTAGATATCTAAGCTCCAGAAGATCAGACCATGTTCAGAAATAAAATAAACTAGCCCAGTTATCAAAAAATTTATACAACAGAAAAATTCAACTCTGTGATATAGTTAAAAAAACTCACCTCAAAGCACTGCAACTGCAAGAGAAAAAGTATGTAGTACACTGTGAGTATGCAACAGAAAAAGTAGAACATGGTGCAAAACGCCGTCTGTTATTGTGTTGGAATTATGCGTCTTTCAGTGTGTGTTGATACTTGGGGAGCTTCGATCGATACTAATTCGCATATGTAAATTCCATAATTCAGTTTGTATATATGTATACGATTGATGATCAACCGATGGCATCAATTCATGTATACGATTGATGATCAACCGATGGCATCAATTCAGATCTGATGATGAGCTTGTAACAAAACTAGTCATGCAAATGAGTGTGCTTAACGGAATTGTTTATTATTCCAACAAAAACCAACCTGACCTTGTAGTATGAATATCTCATACATTAACTAAAAGAAATTTGATCAACCAGCAATTGCCTCTTCATATCAGTTATCAAAAACCTGATGGACATGTTTTAGAGTAGAATTGGGGGCAAAGCGAATAGTTAGTTAATCTCCTATTCACCACGGATAAACCTGCACACGCTGAATAATCTGTAGCTTTTTGTTGTTTGGATGCAAATATAACATGTGTTTGGAGCTTGTCGCAAATATAATATACTTGTGCCCAAATGCATTTTGTTTGCTATTCAATATTACATGTTGTAAGTGTTGATTTGCAATAGCTCGATCCACAAACCTTTTATGTCATTTACCTTTGAAATAAAACACGTAAAGAATTTAAGTTTACAAAGGTTTATTAAACAAAAACAAAGGGTTATTCAATGAGTACTACACAACGATTTTACAGTGGACTTGTTACGATGCACAATAAGAATGTTGAACACGACTGATCGTAACGAATGCAAGTTGAGTACTAAAATTTATGTTATAAATTGATTATTCACATGTGTCAAATTATGATGATTATGGTTAGAGATTAGAATCAGAGATGAGAAATTCAATTATGTTAATTAGGAATGATAAGTGGAAAGTACAATATAATAAAAATGTAAATGCATAAATAGTAGATTAAGATGAGATCCGTTCATCAACATCCCGGGCAACCCTGAAACACTGTTTCAGCATATGGGTAACTTGATTATTTTGCGTATTGGTCTGGTCATCTCTCCTTGTGGTGTTCGGATTTTGACTACTCTAGTAAGACAGTCTTTACCTGGGAAAGTCTCGGTGATTCGACCTGTGATCCATGTTGCAGGTGGAGTGTTGTCCTCCTTTACGATAACTACGTCATTGACCTCTATGTTAGGTGTTGCGTTGAACCACTTAGGACGTTGTTGGAGTGAAGTCAAGTATTCCTGGCTCCAGTGCTTCCAAAACCCCTGATACATACATTGAACGTGCTGCCAGTAGTCTAAACGGTTAACGTTGATGTCTGTTAGGTTACCCTCGGGAACCATAGTAGTAGGACGACCTATTAAAAAATGAGAAGGTGAAAGGTAGTTAGTTAGCGTGTCCGGCGTAGCTCCTAATGGCCTTGAGTTCACTACAGCCTCGATCTGCGCTAGTAGGGTGCGCATTTGCTCAAACGTCATAATGGTATTGCCGATCACGCGCTTCAGATGTAGTTTCACAGAGCGAACTGCTGACTCCCAGATGCCACCCCAATGCGGCGAATATGGTGGTATGAAGTTCCATTTTATACCTTCTTCTGCGAGTGCTGATAAAACTGCCGTGTTGTGGTCTTCAGATTGTAGGTGTTGATACATTTCGTCCAGTTTTCTCTTACCGCCTACAAAATTCTTGCCGTTGTCGCTGAAGATGTTAGTGCATCTTCCCCGTCGCGCCATGAATACTCGCAATGAAGACAGAAATGAATCTGTGGTCATATCTGCTACCAATTCTATGTGTATTGCCGAAGTAACCATGCATACAAAAAGGCAGATGTATCCTTTCGACGTTTTCGCATTTCGGCCTTTGTATAATTTTAAAGTAAATGGACCCGCATAGTCGCAGCCTGTGTTCTCGAACGGATATGCCTGTCGCACTCGTACCGATGGAAGATTTGCCATACGTTGTTCGGTGTTCTGACGAGAATGGCGAAAGCATTTTAAACAATCGTGTGTAATCTTGCGAATCAAATTTCGAGCTCCTATAATCCAATATTGTTGTCGAACGATTACAAACATCGAAGAAACACCAGGATGAAAATGTTTGACGTGTTGTTCTCGAAGAATCATCCGGGTTATCTCACTGTCTTTGGGTAGAATGATTGGGTGTCGTGTATCGTCTGGTAGCTGAGCATTTTCAAGGCGTCCTCCAACTCTGAGAATTCCATGATCGTCAATGTAGGGTGAAAGTTTCAATAGTTTTGACTTTCGATCGAGTTCAATACCTCGCCGCAAACACTTTATTTCATTAGAAAAGCCTTCTTGCGCAAGTATCAAACATTTCATTTTGGCAGATTGCCTTTCGTCGAATGTTAGATATGAATGTTCCGGTGCGTTGCCTGTCTTTGCGGCAGATATAAATCGCAGTACATATGCGGTTACACGTATCAATTTGGACCATGATGATGTTCGGGTTATCAAATTGTTCAATGGATGCTCAAATTCTTCTTCTACTGCTATTAAAGTAGTTGTGTTCTGCTTTACTTCCGCCTGAATCTCATGAGTGTCTGTAGAATCTGTTATATGTTTAATTTCATCGGATGCGAAGACTTCAGACTCACTTAACCAGCTAGGGCCTTTCCACCATAGTTCGAAGTCCAGCAATTGTTCTGCCATTATTCCTCGCGATGCACAATCAGCCGGGTTCTGCTTGGAACGGACGTGACGCCAAATGTGTCGAGGCAGTGTGTCTAATATCTCGGCAGTGCGATTTGCTACAAACGTCTTCAGTCTGGTGGGTTGCATAGACAGCCACGATAAAACGACTGTGGAATCGGTCCAAGCATACAAGTTAACATTCTTACGCGGAAATGAATCTGTGATAGTTTTAAGAAGCTTGGCCAGTAGCAATGCTCCGCACAATTCCAATCTAGGCAGGGAGATCTGCTTCAAAGGTGCTACCCGTGTTTTTGACGCTACAATTGAAACGTGGATCCTACCATCTTCGTTGCGATGACGGCAGTATACGACGGCTGCGTATGCCTTAGTGGATGCGTCACAAAAACCGTGTAGATGTATTTCACCAGCGCTCACGACAAACCGACTCAACCTTAGCTTTCGAAGGTTGTGGAGATCACTCCGATATTTGAGCCATGTTTTTGCAATGTGTTGTGGAAGGGGATCATCCTGGAACAATATCTTAAATTTTACCACAACAGGTGATACCAGTCCGAGTGGATCGAAGATTCGAGAAACGTCTGAAAGCACCTTCCGCTTTGTCGCATGTTCAGATTCATCCAACGTAACCTTGTAGCAGATATAGTCTTCTGCCGAATTCCAATTGATTCCAAGAACCTTTGTCGATGTGTCATCATGTCGCCTTACGAAGCTGAGTTCATTGTCACCCATGACTTCTGAAGTTGTTATCGTTCTTGAGTTGGACATCCATTTGCCAAGTTCCAACCCACACAATGAGAATAAATGAATAAGTTCGTCACGATACCGAAGTAGATCAGATTCCGAAGATGCACCCGTCAAAACGTCATCGACGTAAAAATCCTCTGATAATATTCTGGATGCGTTTGGGTATGTATCCCTGTAGTCTTTTGCAATCTGTTCCAGAACTACTACAGCCAAAAAAGGTGCGGACGTTGTACCGTAAGTCACAGTACGCAATCTGAAATGTTTAACTGGATCGTAAGCGCTCTCGCGCCACAAAATACATTGAAAATCCTGATCATGTTCATCGACCCAAATCTGTCGAAACATCTTGACTATGTCCGCAGAAAACACAAATTGGTGGAAGCGAAATCGTAAACAAACTGAGAAGAGATTGCGTTGTATCGGAGAACCCACGTGAAGTTTGCTGTTCAAAGATGTGCCTTCGGTGTCACAGAATGATCCATCAAAGACTACTCTTAACTTCTTACCGATGATCGGGTGATGTGGTAAATAAAACTGTCTACCATCTGAAACTTCAACCTCTGCTGCCGGTATCTCCTGCATGTGTCCCAAATTTTTATAATCTCTCATGAAGTTGAAATACTGCTCTTTTAGTATGGGATTTCTAGAAAGTCTTCTATCAGTTGCATGAAATCGTGCTAGTGCGCCGTTGTAGGTATTGGAAAATTATACGTTATTATCTATGAATGGCCGTCGGTGGTGCAATGGTTAGTGTGCGCGGCTCTTGTACATGAGATCCTGGGTTCGAACCCGGCTCTGACCACCTTCAAATTTTCTTTCGGCGGCGGTCACCTCGCATAGTGACGGCGACACTATCGAGTATCTAGCCATGAAAAAGCTTCTCAAAATACCGTTCGGAATCGGTGTAAAACTGTAGGTCCCAATCAGTGAGTGAAAACTGGAAAGCGCACAGCTCAGTGATTGTGAGAAGTTCTCCCCAGTCCCTTTATGGGATGTAATGGGAAACTATTTATTTATTTATTTATCTATGAATGGAAGTCGTACGATATACCTCCCGTTGGCGTCCCTACGGTGCGTCTGCCGAAAATGTTCTTCAGCCTTCAATGATGATTCGTCTGCCTTGCATGTGCTCGTTGATTCTTCTACTTCCCAAAAAGCTCGTAATGAATTATCGATGTCAACTAATGTGACCATAGACGATGTTGACGATTGTTGCTCTGGCGAAAGTACGGATGTTACGACCCATCCCAATATGGAAGATATAGCTACAGTGTTACCATGTCGATCGCGTATCTTATCCATCGTGAAAATATCCCAAACATGTCCTGCTCCGAGTAAAATGTCTATGTCAGAAGGTATGTTGAATGCAGGGTCTGCTAGGGTGACGTTATCAAATCTATGTAGCATTTTTGGATCAAGTGAGAATCTAGGTAGTAAGGACGAAATGTTATTCAAAACATGAACTCGTGCGCCAATTGTATCATCAGAAACTCTTGAGTGAATATGGATATAACCATGACCGTTTGTAGTGTTAGCTTTAATTGACGAAATACCTGAAAGTGCTATACGAGATGGTCGTCGTTCAAGTCTGAGGCGTTTAAAACAATCTTCAGTAATATACGAAAGCTCCGAAGCCGTATCAAGAAGTATGCGACACGATACCAATTTGCCTTCTTGATTTCGAACGTTGACTACTGCCGTTGGTAAAATGTGACTAAAACTCTGGTTGTGTTGACCATTCGAAGTATATGATTCGGAACTTGAAGTCAGTGCAACGGGTAACTTGGGTAGTGACGTCACTGCAGGGGAATTAAATCGCTCGGTTGCACATGCTGCATCAGTCGAAGAATGGGTCAATGTGTGATGCCTACGTTTACATGTCCTACATCTATTACCAGATTTGCAATTAATCGAAGAGTGACCTTTACTCAAACAATTGAAACATAAATTCTTGTCTTTTACCAACGAACGACGTTTGTCGACTGTTAATGCTAAAAACTGAGGACATTTCATTAAAATGTGTTCACTAGAACCACAATTGTAACAGGACTTCACATTATTCACAGCAACCATAGATGTTGACGTGCGTTGTTTCCCATCAGAGTGTCTTCCTTTCCTACCAAGCTCAAGTTCCTCGCATCGTTGGTCTAAAAATTTCAAAAATGTGCTCACTGTCGGCTCCGTATCATTGCGACTTGCTTCAAACCACTTTCTGCGCGTATCAGCATCTAATTCAGTGGTCACCTTCCATAGCCCCCAGGGGCCGAACACGATCGGCTTTTTACACGTACACAACACGAACGTCAACAAAAAGCATATCAAAGAGCGTATGAGAGAAGAAAATTTCATTCAGTAGCACATTAGCTTTCAACGAAGAATGGTCATGCCGCTTTGTTCTGGATTCAGTACAAATATACCAATACATTCACATTTGATTAGTATTCTCTTTTTGGTGACCACTGATCTAATTTTCCATTTAACAAGAATATCAACCATGGATCACGACCAGTTTGGTTTATTGCCTCCATGCCTCTTATCACCTCATTGGTGACGTCCGATATTTTTCGTAATCCGATTGCATCTTCCTCCCTTACTGGTTTCATGGACATAAAGGTCTCAATGTAAGATGTTACAATATGACGTGGTCTGTCATAACGCTCGTTAAGTCTCTCCCATGTTGTGTTGTACGATGATTCTGATACCTGCACATGTTTAATTAGCCTAGCTGCGTCATCTTTCAACAATGAACTTAGGTAGTGAAACTTCTGTATATTTGTCAAATCAGTTTTAGAGTCGATAGCAAAAACGAATAAGTCTTTGAATGCCGGCCAATCCTTGTAATTTCCACTAAATGGTTCTATTCTAATCTTTGGCAATTCACTTCTCGACGTGTTAGGACCTTCAGCAACTCTTTGAAGTAACGTTGATTGTTGTTCAGCAAATCTAGAAAATGCTTCACCCAACTCTGGTGTTGATTCTCTAGGACTCATGGAATGTTTTAATGCTTCAAGTTTCCCCTTAGCCGTAATGAATTTATCTTCATAAATTGAAAACTCTCTTTCAGGATCGACGTAGCCCTCAACTTCTTCATACAAATATAAACGCGATGTATATTCTTCGAATTTTCCCCAAGCGGCATCTAGTTTAGCAATACGTACAACTATTTCATGTACTGTAACATTGTCTGTCGGATTATATGCAAATGTATGAGCTCTGGTGATTGAACCCTTTTCCATGCGCCAATTTCTCAAAACAACTTTCATTTCCTCAGCCATATTGATAAATTATAAATCAAATGTACTTACAGTAGTTATGTATGTACCAACAATTGTCCTCGAGTGTATATTTTGTATTCAAATACACACAGCAACTATCAATTTTCGTTCCTCCGCTTATGTATGTATGTACATACGTATGTATAAAGCGGTATGTGCCGATGTGTTTGTTCTATTTCTTTTGCGAAGAAGTCCCAGCTCTGCTGCGAACAAGTAGTTTTGTCACCACACACATAAATGTTCTATTTAAATGACCGAACCGAATATAATAATTATCTTGTCTCTGTTTTCTCGAACCGATTGTCTCTTTACGCGTACACAAATTATATTTTGTATTGTCCACACTATCACCGACGATTACATATGTTTACTTTTCACAAATTTACACGAATGCAAGCGACTAAAGTACAGCCACACACAGGTTGCATCAAACAAGTGTCAACGTATAACAACAACACACAACAGTTTTGTCTTACTTCACATAGACGCGTGCCACAATTATATATATGTGTGTATGGATGTATGTTCATACACCAATAATTTGTAACGTATTTTCCCACAATTGCGTTTTGATAATGCAGAAACGAAATTCACAATGTATGTATGTATGGAAATGTATTAAATTTTAGCTTAGTTGCTACACAGATCTCTCGGACAGACTTTTGTTCTAGCGAAACGAAATGTCAAAATGTTCAACCACGAAACCGATCTACATATGTATGTCCATATGTACGCATACACTTAAGTAAGTATGTCACTTTCACTGACCGTTTGCCCGACGATCCGACTACGAAGGACCAATATGATTTGCAATAGCTCGATCCACAAACCTTTTATGTCATTTACCTTTGAAATAAAACACGTAAAGAATTTAAGTTTACAAAGGTTTATTAAACAAAAACAAAGGGTTATTCAATGAGTACTACACAACGATTTTACAGTGGACTTGTTACGATGCACAATAAGAATGTTGAACACGACTGATCGTAACGAATGCAAGTTGAGTACTAAAATTTATGTTATAAATTGATTATTCACATGTGTCAAATTATGATGATTATGGTTAGAGATTAGAATCAGAGATGAGAAATTCAATTATGTTAATTAGGAATGATAAGTGGAAAGTACAATATAATAAAAATGTAAATGCATAAATAGTAGATTAAGATGAGATCCGTT
Organism: Phaonia tiefii; assembly: GCA_963931995.1. Taxonomy (NCBI): domain Eukaryota; kingdom Metazoa; phylum Arthropoda; class Insecta; order Diptera; family Muscidae; genus Phaonia; species Phaonia tiefii. The sequence goes on along the minus strand of OZ008370.1, from coordinate 87,911,218 downwards.
CATCAACAAGTGTGTATCTGTACTTTTGCATTATTCCCTCAGTGAATGATTCATAAATATTCCTGAATGTGTGTGCAAATTGGAGATGATTTGATAATTTCATGTATTCAGTCGTCAGTGGTTCATCGGACAGAGGATATCAAAAGCCCTTGATTTGTGAAAAAAGTAGAAACAAATGCTCGGACAAATACAAGGTAGTAGCGTCAGCCAATATGGTTTCCTTTGTTTGCATTTCATCGTACCCAGTAAATGTCAAAGTTGTTTGTGTGAGTGCGTTCTCTTTTGATTTCATCTATCTATGTTCACAAGTGCACATGTATATGTACATTTTTATCAGCTGATTTTGACAATAACTGGGTATGGAAATTACAACAATGCTAATGCCACTACCTTGTATTTGTATCATGGCTCGGACGGTTAAATGGTTTGTGATGTTGCTTTGGATTTTGTGTATGTGTTTCGCACAGCGTTCAGAATGGCACCAAAACACTCGACACCGCACATTCTACGTGGTGATACAGTGTAGAGTTGGGTAGTTCATGAACTACCTAGTTCATTTGGGGTGACCAGACACCACTCTCACGTATATAATGCACTGTGGTCGTGATTGTTATGTCCGGGATCCTTAAATGATCGAGTTCGAGAACTAGTGAACGAGTTCGACACAAGTCTAATACAGTGTTGCTAATGGACACACAACACAAGTGTTTCCAAAAACGAAAACACTTGCACACGTAGAACACAAAAACAAACACATTTGGGTGCGTGCAACACTAATTCTAGAGTTGGGTAGTTCATGAACTACCTAGTTCATTTAGGGTGACCAGACATCACCCTCATGAACATAATGCTCATGTTCGATACGGCGAGAATGTTCGTTATTGTTACGACCGGGCGCTTGTGTTCGATCGACGGTTCGGACATGACACCTAATCGTGCACACAAGTATGAAAAACGCTGTCCGGTGCAGTGTTCCGACAACATTCATTCATTTCTATGTGTGCTTACTTTTTCTGTATGCAGCCGACGCACTTGATGTCTTCTCAACGACTGAATAAGAGAGAAAAACAGTACATGTCAATTGAGCGAGCATAATTGTATCACTGTTGGAGGTCTATGAATTCTATTAAGAATATTTTCTTTTATTTTAACTACTGAAGTGTATTTTATTTACTTAATTTTTTTAATAAAGAATTTTATAAAAATTTATTTGAATGTTACCTACACATATGATAACCTGTTGAATATTAACCTTTTAGTGGGTGGTTTTTTCAAATTCACCACCGAATAAGAAACTGCGTTTTACATCCGCTAACCATCGTCATCGATGGAGTATACTTATTCATATGTCAACAAAAATACAAAAAATTCATAAAAATAAGCATTTATGGAGATATTAAAAAAAAATTAAATATATCGAAAAAAAACGTTGAAGGAGATGACACAGCTGATACTTGCCGTGATATTGTTGTTTGGTACTGGCAGCGACACTGTTGTTTAGCTGTTCTTTGTGGGTCATCTCCTGTCGCAGCAGTCCAAACATAGTAGAGGTTGACACTTGGGAGGCGGCCACTGACATGTTACATTTATGAGCTACTGATCTCGATTTGCTGGTGAAAAAGAGGCCTCGGTAACATATTCTCCCAAACATATTCTGCAGAAACCACGTATATATTTGGAACACACTTCAAACATTTGTATGTTTGCAAGTGCCAAAATCAGGTGTATTTAAATGCTAACATTAGCATGTTTACTGACAAATATGTATGCTGTTACGTGGAAAAACATGCGTCCTTCATCCCGAACATCCATATACTTAATTGGAAGCATTCGCGTGTTTCGTGGAAACATATGCGAATTTTCTCCCAAACATAATAATATTTAGAAACGAATTATTCTTTCTTTCTTTATTTATTATAATTAATTTTATCAATATATATCCACATTTACTTATATAAATATGTACTTAATACAAGAAATTAAAAGATTGAAATGATTTTTACATTTACTTGCATTGAATCAAAGAGTAATACTTAAGAGTGTCCATTACTCTCTTCGATGCCTCTTCATGACGACGAGGTATTAGGCCATTTCATAGAGTTTTATTTGCTGCTGTATTTTACCAATTTGACACTTTCGTTGAATATAAAACGGACAGAAATCAAAGGGAATGCGTATTTACGTTCGATGCAAACTACATAAAACTTAATTTAGCTGTCATTACTACTATCAATAAACACTATTTAAAATTAGTTCCTGTCTTCTTCGATCTCTCATTCTACATCATTTCCCTAGTACCTTATCAATCAGCTGTGCCATAGAAACCCCTGATGGAATGCATTATTTGCTTTGTTTTGAATCTGCTGCTCTGTTGTTCTCCTTTCTTTGTTATCTGTCACGTTTTTGTCTTCAGACGGCTTCAACCATAGAGTAATCTCGTACTAGAGAGAATATTTGGCTCATCTGACGTTTCCTTTCACACTCTTCTTGATGAGGTCGGTGTGATAGAGAGATGTTTGACGAAAAGTGATATACACCGGGTGGAATTACAATAACGTCCTGCTCTAATTGTTCATGTCGTTTTGGTGAAAAACTGTGAACCTTAAATGTGTTTTAAACTTTTTTATTGACTGTTATTGTTAGCATACATTTGTGTTGTATTTAACACAATAATTTTAACACATAAAACGAAATGCCGTTGTTTTTATTTTGTTCGATGTTTTGAACCATTGCCTCTATCTGGTATTAGTAAAGCAATTCTTTTCAACATCGATCGTAAATATCACACCAGGCCAAATGTCATAAATTTGGTGAGAGAACTAGGGTATCCAATCGGTTAACCGTTGCTCGATTAATCGAAATATTTTTTTCACTTTTTTGTTCGAGTACTTTAAAATAAGTGATTTCGAGTAAAAAATTAATCGAGTAATTTATACCGGTTAATCGAATAATTCAAGTGATGAATAATTGATTATAATTGCAAAAAATTTGTTATGTTACAGGAAAAACGTACGAAGCTGATATATACCAGATATTAAGCATCAATGTTCCTCTTTATCTTGTATGGTACACCACTGGCTTGGCATTTTAAAGTGTATGTATGTATTGGCGGATTTGAGTAATATTTTGAGACCACTTGGTACGACCAACATAGCAGGATATAGATTCATTAATTGAATTTGAAGGTGTTTCAAAAGTTGTAACTTATAATTTAGTAGTAGTAAATAATTCATTTGCATACGATTTATTGGAAAGCCTCAAGTATCAACTTATTGGTCGATGAAAAACAGTTCTAAATACACTTATTGTCATTCAGTAAAATTTCCTACTAATAACAACTTCTTGAAGTAAATTTTACAGTTAATTTATATACTATTTTTAAAAGACATATTAAAGTTTAGAACGATCTCAGTTGATGTACTTATGAACTTACTTCTTTATGTATTGTTTAAAAATGTTTTATGCATTAAATTGAATTAACGACGTTTTTGACGTAGAATACGTCTTACCTTACGGTATAGGGAGTCATGCCAGATTGTTATTGTTGTAATCTTTATTTCATTGATTATGAGGAAACGGCGAGATAACTTTTTTTAAAAATGTTTTTGTAGGTAAATGAAGATGTTATCTTTCGTTTGATATACATTTCATATTGGTTGATATCTTCCTAATATTTAAATTTCTCAAATGAAAATTGTTTAAACACATACACTCAAACATATGTGTGGTGTTTGGTTGAGTGTTTGAGTAGCGTGAACACAAACTATGCTGCTGTTTCAGTGTGGACACAAACCTTCGGCTGTTGTTTTGATTGATGAAATATTGAAATTTCGTATATTTTCTTATGTATTTAAGTGAAACAAAATGTTAAATGTGAATTTGAATTTAACATGGATATATAATTATAAAAAATATATGAAAATATACATTTTTATGTTAAATGAAAGTGCTGCCAAGTAAGCAAAATAACAATGCTGCGTGATGCTGTTTGACAGCAGCTGACAGTTGACGTTTAGTAAATTAAAATAAAAACTATTCTATTGGACTATTGGATTTCGAATATAATCCAATACATTTAATTTGGATTATATTCGAAACGATGCTCCCACAACTATTAATAACACAACCATTGACTTAGTTTTGCGAGAAATTTGAATGTTAATTTAAAAACATATTTATCCTATCATATTATCAAAAGTAACTATCAAATAAATAAATTCAATTGCGTCTGTTATTTATCATTTATTGTTATATATGTTTTCTGTCTTATCGGATGGCGTATTCTACGTTAAACGTACTGGCCGTGTCTCTGCCACAGCCTGCAGGGACAGTCCGTGGCCGAAGGCCTCGCACAGCTGTCTGCTGTTTTTTTAATAATAAAAACGAAACCTATAAAACTGACCTGGTATTTTTATCAAAGCATTAAAAGATTTAAATCAATATAAACAGATTAAAATTACTCAAATAACTCGAGTAATTATAAAACTTTATGCAGTTGTTCGAGTAAGTCACAAATCCAACTTTCGAGTTACTCGATTGTTCGAACAATGAAAAAACTCGGATAATTGGATACCCTAGAGAGAACTATTTGGTCTACTATAAGTATTCGTCTATGGTTTCAACTATGCCTTGGCTATCACTATGCTTTGGTACACAAACAATATACATACTTATGTATATACAAACATGGGACTGTCCTTGGAGGTGGAAAGTTTCTGATAGCCATTCACTTGGGAGTGGCCAGAAATGATTCCTTCATTGGGCAGTCCAAGCAGCTCACTACTTCCACGCAGTATGTCCTGGGCAATGGCTTATCGGAAACCTCCGTTAGCTAGCTAAAGTGAGAAGGCGAAACGAATGAGCAACCTGAGTGGTAATGCGATCACTGATACGTCTCAGGATTATTAGGTGACCCTGTCACTGAAGCTCTTCAAAGTAGTGGACAAATTCTTCTGTCCTTTGAAGGCGGATGAGCCAACACCCCTGGCCAACGGCGGATCAAAATTGAAGAAACCAAAATCCAGTTTCGACACACTGCATTCTGGTCAGCGTCTGATCCATAATGGGCGGCTGAAACATAATCACTACAGCTGCCATGAGCGTAAGCACGAATGTGGGTGCGGATTTATAGTGGGCAGGAGACTGCGACACCTAGTTTCAAGGTTCAACCCAGTGAGTGACCGCATAGCCACAATTCGCATCAAAGCGAAATATATCAACATCTCGTTAATTTGTGTGCACGCACCGACAGAGGATAAAGATGATGACGTCAAAGAAACATTTTATGAGCGCCTGGAGGAAGTATATGAACGCTACCCTGACCACGACATTAAGATTATTCTTGGCGATTTTAATGCCAAATTAGGAAAGGAAAGTGTCTTTCGACCAACCATCGGCAATCACAGTCTACATGATACCACCTACGATAATGGAATAAGACTGACATTCATAAGGCGACCTGGATATCTCCTGATCAACGGACGAAGAACCAGATTGATCACTTGGTAATAGATGGCAGGCACTCTTCTAGTGTAATGGATGTTCGTGTGATGCGAGGTGCCAATATCGACTCGGATCATTACCTAGTGGCTGCGAAAGTTCGCACGAGATTGAGCAGGGCGAAAAACGTACGGAGCCGAACACAGGAAAAGCTGGATATTGAAAAGCTGCAAATACCGGAGATATCAATGTCCGATCGACAGAAACTCTCTCTCCTGCTGGAGCCGAATACCCCCCTTCCGAAGACCCAGATGCGCAGTGGAAGCACATCTCCCATTCTTTGGAAATCGCTGCAATGACTGAACTTGGCTATCAAAAACCGCAGAAGGATAAGCCATGGTACGATGAAGAATGTCGCATTGCAACTGATGAAAAAGACGCTGCACGTATGGCAACGAAACTGTCAGTTACAACGCGTGCTGCGAGTGAGCGGTACAAGAGGCTGAGAAGGGAGGAAAACCAACTATTTAGGCGAAAAATGGCAGTGGGAGCAGAGAGAGAGTGAAAGAACCGAAATGTGCAGGATGAACGGTGAATCGCGAAAGTTTTTCCAGAGGGTAAGAAGATCGACCAACGGGCCTAATAACGGTCTGCCGTCCTGTGAGGCCGAGAATGGGAATCTGGTGACTGAGAAGCTGTGTGTGCTCAAAATGTGGAGAGACCACTTTTCAGAACTACTCCAATCAGATTCTTCCACTGAAGATGAGGAGGTAATGATAGTGGAAGATAGTATAGATTGTATCCCCCCCAACCAAGACGAGATTAGAACGGCGATCTCTCGCCTGAAGAATAATAAACTTTTTAAGGCAGTTGGCGAAGGACTGATAGCCCACATGCATCAACTGATATGCTGTATATGGCTAGGGGAATCTATGCCCGACGACTGGAGTCTCAGTGTATTATGTCCTGTATTCAAAAATGGTGATCCATCGCGTATAAGGGCTTGTCGAGCGTATTATGTGAAAGACTAAAGGCAATTTTTGAACACCTGATTGGACCTTATCAGTGTGGTTTTAGACCAGGCAATTCCACAACTGACCAAATATTCACGCTACGCCAAATCCTGGAAAAGACCCACGAAAAGCAAATCGATACATACCACCTTTTTGTCGATTACAAAGCTGCTTTCGATAGCTCCATACGGGGAAAACTGTACGAAGCTATGTCTGAACTTGGTATTCCGGCAAAACTGATCCGCCTCTGTAGAATGACGCTGACCAACACCAAATCCGCAGTGAAAGTGGAGAAAGACCTCACTAAACCATTCTATACCAAGCGAAGACTTAGACAAGGCGACACACTTTCGTGCAATCTCTTCAACATATTAATGGAGATAATAATGAGAAAGGCTGCAGTAAATACGAACAAGACCATTAACACGGAAAGCCATATGTTGCTGGCGTATGCTGACGACATAGATATCATTGGGCGAAATTTGCGAGAGGTTACTGCAGTATTTTCAAGAATCGAAAAGGAATCAGCGAAGGTGGGTCTTGCTGTTAATGAGGGCAAGACTCTCATTTTACCTGTCTTGACATATGGCTCTGAAACTTGGGTCATATCGCAAGCGGATGAAAAACACCTGGGAAAAATTCTCCATAAAATATATGGTCCTGTTAGGGAAAACGGCGAGTACCGACGTCGCTGGAACGCAGAGCTATATAATCTCTATTCTGACGTGGACATAGCTAGACGAATCAAAGTGTGCCAATTGCGTTGGCTAGGCCATGTTATCAGAATGGACGAAGATGAGCCAGCGCGAAAGATTTTTGATAACGTACCCGATGGAAGCAGGAAAAGAGGACGACCAAGACTCCGCTGGAAACACCAGGCAGAACAATCCCTCCGTATCCTTGGTGTTACCAACTGGCGAGAAAAGACGAAGGATAGAGCCAGTTGGATGAATATGTTGAAATTTGTTTAATTTGTTTGTTTAATTAATATGTGTAAGACGTCTGACCTCATGAGGTTGTAATATAGTCAATAAAAGTAAAGCATGTATATACAAATGGAGATCATGCAAGAAAAGCGTCATAGTAAAAATACCAAGTAGTCGCAGTAGATACAACAACAATTGTGGGCAACGACGACAAACAACCAACAAATAAATGTAAACAGAAAAGTACAAAAACAAAAGCTTTGAATCTGACAGAAGCGGCCAACTAAGCAACAAGAAAAAATTTAAATCAGCTGTCTACTGAGTTTACCTTCTCATTCTACCATGAAAAGCGTGCATTAAGTACTTGTTTTTTTTTTTATTATATTTCACAAATGGTCCGCCATTCCGATTTTTTCAGAAGAGGCACGGACAAAAAAGGGATTCACGTTGTTGCCCTCTCCAGTTTCTTTCCTTAAAATAGTTTCTCACTGTGGTAGCACACATATGAAAATATATGCGAAACACATACACAAAAACCAAAGCAACATCACAAACCATTTAACTGTCCGAGCGTTTGTTTGTTTTTCTTTCACTGATCAAGTGCTTTTGATATCCTCTGTCCGATGAACCATTGACGACTGAATATATGAAATTAAAACGCAATACATCACACACATTCTGGAATATTTATGAATCACTCACTGAGGCCATAATGCAAAGATACAGAGACAGAGACACACTTAGTCTGGGGTCAGACACTGCAATTTTACTTGCTTAAGTTTTTGGCAATTCTCTTTTGAACTTGCTTTCATGTTCACACAGGGAAAGTTTGCTTGAGCAATTTTTGCATTTCTTTAGCTTTAATTATAAAAAAATTTATTCGGACGGGAATTTTGTATATTTGTGAATAAAATTGAAGTGAAAGAAAGAACATAATAAATAATAATTAATTGCATTGGAGAAGCTTTTTTTTACTACCAACATCAAACAAAACACTTTTACTTTTTTTTATTACACACAACGAACTAAAAATTAAAAGGAATGCCAAATTTTCATCTGCAGCCAACTTCGTTTAAAAAATTACGATTGGGAAAACAAAACGAAATAAGACTACGGGCTCACCTCTCACCTATAACTCAAGAATTGCGCAAGTAAAATTGCCGTGTCTGACCCCACACTTACAACAAGCTATACACACTCGTTGCCCCTCTTTTATTCTCTTGCTATTGAGAGAGCATAAACAGTGCAACAAACACGACTGTATTTGTATATTTGGGTCGCAAGCATATATGTTCCCTGCAAACATTTTCTATCGCATAAGTTATGTGACTGTAACGCTGTCAGGATGAAAAACATCGTATACGATATCGTAGTTGTATCTTAATTGCATCTTGTTTGGAGAGAAAGTTTACCCCGCCTAAGATACCATGATGTTTCAACTCTTGTGATACTTTTATAAGATTGTATCACGATACAATAAAAAGTAACCTAATTGCATCTTTTACAAGTTATATTTAAACAGTCTTACCCATGCATCTTGTGTGTATTTGTAATATGGTGCAAACAATTTGAAACACAAATTAATAAAATATATACATATTAGGGCGGGTCAAATTGTATAGAACAGTTTTTTTGATGAAGCGTATAGCAAGAACGTAATCTATAGGTGATTTTGAGAAATTTTGCTTAAGAGACCGTAGCTCTAAGTCGGATTTGGAGCCCCCCAAATTTTCAAAATAGATATTAGTGTTAATAGTGTTTTTTTGTTGAAACCTTGAAAATGTTGACTTGTTCAGATCGATTTTCCTACAAAAAGGAGTTCGAAAACAAAAAAATTGGTCGTAATAAAACTTGTTGGAATTTATCTTTCATAATCTGGAAAACAAATCGAAGAAAATTTAGAATTTATTAGTTAAAAGTTTATTTTAGGCTATTTTTCGACAAAAAATTCCTGATATCTTCACTAAAAATAAAAAAAATATTGGTATCAATACAGATTCTGACAGGTGATAAAAATACCTTTCAAACAAGCACACATTGAGAAATTCTATAATTCTATCCGATTTTATGGCGAATTTAATTAAGTTATTCTAGGTATATATGGAAAAATATCTATTTTGAAATTTTGGGGGGCTCCAAATCCAACTTAGAGCTATGGTCTCTTGTGCAAAATATCTCAAAATCACCTATAGATTACGTTCTTGCTATACGCTTCATCAAAAAAAAATTAACCTGTCATGAAGGCATATGTTTAAAAGATGAAAATATGATACGAGTGCATTTATTTTTGTAAAGTTGTTTACATCTAAAAATCAACTTAGAAAAGTGACGTTTAAGTAATTTAGGGATGGCGATGAAAACGATCATTGAAATGTTTGCAGGGTTATAACATACATATTAATCATTGTGCTTCAAACATGTAGTATTGAATAACAAACACAATGCGTTTGAGTACAAGTATATTAAGCTTCAAACACATGTTATATTTGCATCCAAACAACAAAAAGCGACAGATTTTTCAGCGTGTACTGTTATTGCTATTGTCACTACATATCGTCACCTTAAATGCAAATGTACGTGTATAACTACACAAAAAATCAAAATCGAGTTTTTGACTCATTATGGTTCGTTTACGAAAAACGGCGACTTTATTAAAGAAATTCAAATGGACGTAACTACAAGTACACGTATTTCTTAGTGCAAAAAGATTTAACTCCACTCATGTATGAAAACATATAAACCCAAGTATTCTGTGAGCTTGTAAACGACGGTGTTAACGGTTCTTTGAATTGTTGAGTTGAATTTGAATTTAAAATTGTTGCTTTTCATTTACAAAATTCTAATAAGCTTACAGTTTTAGTACCTATGTATTTCCGGGTAAAAATATAGCAGTTGAATTAAAAGTAATTTCGATTAATTAATGGAATGAAATATGTGATAGGAAACCGATACAGATGAGAGAACCTTGTACATCAAACTTTTGCCATTGCGCAATTTTTTCGGATTATTCACTCTTTTCTAGAGATGTTGTGGAAACAGAAAAGCTCTACGTAATAAACCTCATTGACTGCACAAATAGAAAACGCATTTGTGTTTAAAATTCTAGACGTTCGAATGCAAAGTGCTATGATCTAAAACACAATACAAATGGTATCTAAGTTTGCAATCAAATGTTTTTCTCAGCGTTACTCCTATCTGCTGAAATGGTGAGAAGCTGGCATACGATTGCACTGGTCTTATTTATCTCAAAACAAATATTAACGATTGTTATAAGCTACTTTCAAAATCAACTGGAAGACTATATATTGATCGTGAACCCACCCAATTACATACTCAGATAATTAAAATATCGAAGAAACAGAGGCAACATCTCGAAGACTTAAAACCCTTGATACCAACAGTACCGGGATTCCGTAACTTTTCCAACGATAAAGACAATATCGTTAAGTAGCGACAAATGTCGGTTGTTTTAACGATATTTGTATTCTCAATTTTTTAGTAACCAAATTTATTCGATTGGATGTGTCGTTAAAATTTAACGACAAATTCCGATGGAAATACAACTTCGAAAAATTTGATTAGCCAACATTTGTCAAAAAGACTTTTATAAACTTACTTATCCGGTCTCGAACAACCCCGAGGAAACGAAATACGTAAAATACCATATTTCGCCAACCAGTTCGATCTTTTGCTTTATCTCTCCAGTTGGTAATACCAAGTGTACGCAGGCATTCGTCAACCTGATCCATCCAGCAGAGTCTTGGTCTTCCTATTTGTCGTTTTCCTTTTAGTTCGGTTCCGAAAACCCTTCGTGCTTGTTCGTCTTCATCCATTCTTCTGGCATGGCGTAGCCAACGCAATCGCGTTATTTTGGTCCGCTTAACTATGTCAATCCTGGGTACCACACTCTATCCCTTTTATTTCCCACAGAGGCCTTGTGGTTTATGTAAAAAATGGCATAGTGTTTCAGAGTCAGCGACATTTCGACTCACAAGATCCAGACTTTAACTCTCTTTGGGTAAAATTCAAGATTGGAACACATGTCTTACATTTCGGAACACATGTCCCAATGCGGAAAGGGAGGCATCCTTTAGTGGCTTTGACACCCTTTCCGATTCCATTTCTGAGATACTGGGGAATTATCCAGACAGTGAAATCGTTTCTGCTAGTGATTTCAATGTCCATAATTCCTCCTGGTTAACGAATTCGAGCCATACAACTACGGAGGGCCAATACGCTGAGCTCTGCGCCGCGCATAATGACTTAACGCAATTGGTGAATGAACCGACGCACATTCCGTGTGTTCAAGGGCACAACCAAAATTTAGTTGACCTCTTCTTAACTTCGCACCCTGAAAAGTACGAAGTTAACACGCTTGCACCTCTGGGTAATTCGGATCACTATATCATTTCAGCGTCCTTTTCGTTTTCAGCTCATCGTCTCGCTTCAAACACAGTCCCGAAGCTAACAATTTGTATCTACGAAGAGGCACGTTGGGCTGAGCTCAACTACTTTTATCAGCATTTTAACTTGAAGCTTTGTTTTCTGGACAATGACATAGATGCTGCTGCAGAAATGATCGAGAAGATAATTTTGATTGGTATGAATTCATTTATTCCGACGAAAATTATTTCGTTTAAACCATCGGAAAAAAGTTGGTGTAACCAGACATGCAAGAATGCTGTCAGATCCAAAGAGGACGCGTTCAGAGACTGGCGTGCTAATAAAAACGTTACTACTGAACTGCTACGCAAACAGGCAAGATCCAAGTGTGCCAAAGTACTTCGACGCGAAAAGTTTCTTCACGAACAGCGTATTCGTGCTAAAGTCCTTTCTTTCCCTAGTGGAAGTAAGAGCTTTCGGTCATTCGCAAGAAGAATAAAGGATGGTTCTTCCTCTATCACAACTCTTCTTAAAGATGACATAACATTCACTGAACTGGTTGATAAAGCTAGAACTCTTCCTTGCCGGATAGCAATCAACCACTCCCCGTCATCAATTACGTATCTTGTTCCATGCCCAAGATATTTTTTCGAACGCGAGGAGTTAAAAAGGTTCTTGCGAATCTCGTCGTAGCTAAATCCCCGGGCCCGGATAGCATATCTGCACTGGTCTTGAGTAGGTGCTCTTCGACACTGGCGTGTCCACTGCGCAACCTTTTCAACCTTGCTTACCGTGGTTGCTAATGTCCAGCCAATCCCTAAAAAAGGTGATGCGGGTAACCCTGCAAATTACCGCCCAATTGCAATTTGTTCTGCGCTCTCGAATGATATGGAGAGCATGGTTAACCACCATCTAGTGAAATATCTTGAGTCCAATAACCTTCTTAACGATAGGCAGTATGGCTTCCGTAGAATGAGATCTACTGGAGACCTGATGGCGTTCCTTTCGGAACAGTGGAGTCGATACAACCACCGGCTTGGTGAGAGTAAGGAAGTGGCTCTTGATATTTCCAAGGCCTTTGACAGAGTATGGCACGATGCACTCTCGCTGCTTTTGGTGTCGGTGATAATTTCACTCGATTTATATCGAGTTTTCTCAGAGATCGCACAATACGAGTTGTTGTAGATGGGGTTTCATCCGACCACCATAAATTGACTGCAGGTGTACCACAGGGCTCTGTTCTTTCTCCATCTCTTTTTCTTATTTTCATTGACGATCTCCTATGTAACTATGATGCAGGGGAATGAATGTTTTCTTGTTTTATGCTGTGGAGCAGTGACGGTGTTAGTTTTGGAAGAGGAGAAATCTAAAAAAGGCTTCAACCTAGTTTAGCTCCCGCTGGCCTAGCCAAACAGCTCACTGATTTGACGTAGAACTCATTCTTTTAAGTAAAACATATTAAATATCAAACTTGGTGGCGGCCCCTATTTTCGGAGTTATGGGCCTCCAAAGTTCGGATATACAGGAAGATACTGTTGACCTCTAATACATTTTTGTTATAAACGAAGTCAATATAAAGAAAAAAAACGAAATTTTGAAAAATTATCGAATATTTTAAAATTTTTTTAGTTCTTTTTTGCGAGTTTGCTCCAAAATCACCTAGCATAATTGTAAGGTCTGGTAGAGCAGATTGAAAACATATTCAGTAGACTTAAAATTATAAATATGGCCAAATTATCCTTATTACTTATACATCCTAATTAGTCGCAGCTTAGTCGGTTTTGAACCGATTTGAAAAGTTAGTACTGATTAACAAACTAAAACTTTGCCCTTTTTAAATATATACACAGTTTTATAGCCGTTGAACAAAATTACCAAAATATTTTTGAAAATGTTAATAATAATTACCACTTCTTCTTTTTAGTTTAATGTTGGTGATTTTTTTATTTTATAATTTGAGTCGTAAAAGCTGAAAAAACTACTTATACCATCTGTTATTTACCATTGTTTGCTCTTACAATACATTTGTAAGATCAAATAAATGTTTGCCCAAAAAAAGAGAAAATATTTGCTCTTTAGTGGTCACACTTTGGTCACATTGAGCAAATTTTTCTTTGATGAGAAATAATTTTGTTTGACCAAAATCTGCTGTTTTGCTGTTTGCCATACAAAAATATTTTGTGGTCGGACTGGGGCCAAGATATATTTGACGTTTTTCGTCAAATATTTGCCCAATCTGACCGTACCTTTAGTAACATTTAAAAATATTTAAAGACATGTGTCATTATTTTCTTGCTTAATACTTTTTATTTTATGCCCACAAAAACCAAAGAGAATGCAAAGCAACAGACACATGTACATACATACATTGTTATGTTCGTACATACGCTACACAAGTTCACATAATTTTCGTTGTTCTCTTGCTATCTCATTTTATATACGTAAAACCAGTATATCCACGTCATTATTCCCTTTGCTCTGAAAGTTCATTTTTGTTATAAACGAAGTCATTATTCCCTTTGCACAAGTTCACACAATTTTCGTTGGTCTCTTGCTATCTCATTTTATATACGTAAAACCAGTATATCCACGTCATTATTCCCTTTGCTCTGAAAGTGTTTCTGTGTTTCGCAGTCGAACAAGTCTGTGTTCTTATTATTTAGGGGTATGAAAAATAGACGTTGGCCGATTCTGAGACCAACCCCATAAGCACACAAAATTTCGTACAAATCGGTCCAGCCATTTCGGAGGAATTGAACGCCAAACAATCTGTGATCGCAGTCGGACAAACTGTGTTTGGATGTATTCACTTTGTGCGTTAAGTCCCTACCCGCGCCTATAGATATTAACAGATCAAAAATTAAAGAGTAGTTACGTCAGTTTGCATTTAAGATGAAGCCGCTATATACATACATACGTATAATTTGCTACCGCTGTTTATTATTTATACTCGTCTTCGATGTAGGCCTGCGGATGTTTCTGTCATCAAACACAAAGAAAAATTATGCGCGATTTACCTCAACCAACCCAATCTAGTTACCAACCCAATCTAAAGCTCAATATCAGCTCAATCCAGAATGGAATGTCATCACCAGACATACAGAAGTTGCGCTAGTCATGTATCTGTTTTCAGAATTTTTCATACGCCTGCAACTTCTTGCGGGATACAATACTTGTTGTGATACAATCCAAAATTACTGGCCATCAGCAGACAACCAGAAATCTTCATATTACGCGGAAATTTGTTTGTATTTACATACAATATGTACAAAATTTCTCAAAATTCCGTTCGAAATAAAAACGTTTATCAAAAAAAAAAAAAAAAAATTTTGTTTACGACTAGTTTTTTGACATTTCGTCACCTCCTTATAGGTTTCACCCACCGACCATTTTTGAAAAAAATGAGTTAGGAACGGATTATGTATAATATAAATGTCCTCCTTCTAAATCAGAAACTCGTTTCATGATATCTCTTTTCATACCTGAGATATCCAACATCGACTTTGCTCTACATCCGCAATTTTAACATTTCACACCCTAAATACAAAAGTGTCACAACTCAAAATTTACAAATTTTTAGTAGAGGCAAAAAACTGGGTTGCAAAGCTAAATAATGTATGAAATGTCCCAAAAATAGACATATTAATACTGGATTTTTTTGATGAAAGGGAAGAGAAACTGACGCCAGATTTTAACAGCAGATAGAAATGGTCCTCGGTGATTGTTTTTAAGCAAAAAATTTAAATCTCGTAATTTTGAGTAATGGCGCTTTTGTATTTAGTGTGCGATTTATTGAATACTGTTTCGCTGTGAACGCCACTGGCTTATACATCAAATGTTTAATAAAAAAGTGAAAAATATATAGTTCAGCATAGAAGCTTTTATTCGCTCAATAATTTAAACGTCATAGGTACGATGGAAAGTAAACATTGGATGGTGGAATTATGGGTTCAATAATACCAGATAGTGGTAATAGTATACAACGATCAACAAAGAAACAACAACCGAATTTCGTGTTTTTGTGGCAAACTAGTTGTATTAAATACAATACAAATGTATACCAACGATAAAAGTCAACAAAAAAGTGCGAAATATATTTAAATATTTCAGTTCTACACCAAAACGACACAAAAAGTTAAGTGAACATATTTTATAACTCCACCTGGTGTAAGGTAATTTTAAATTTAATTGCTCTCATTTCCACAAACCTACGATGAAGAGTGTGAAATGAAACGTCAGATGAGAGAATAAGTTTATCTATGTATGTATTATTCTATGATAACAACGAACGTAGAAAAAAACAAAAACAGTAATAAGAAAAAATTGGTTCGGCGCACATAAATGGTATTTCAATTAACATTCCAATAGTATACATACTGTCCAAATTGGATTATAAATGCAGGAGATATAGGCAAGTCCATATTCATACATTGAACCGAAATAACTCCCGAAATAGGCCCAACTGATGAACAAATAAAAATTGTTTTGGAATCCCAATAAGAAGTTTTATCTATGGTAAAAATTTGGACCCGATCGGAGAGTTTCTAAACTCAGCTTGAACAGTAAAACGCATAAACAGTTAAATTGAAAAAAAAAATGATATGCAGCACAAAACAAACAAAAAGAAATTTTAAAAATTGTAATAACTTTTCATTTATTATATTCAAAGTTACGAAAATTTATACTTTTTTTGAAAATATTTTCCGCAATAGAAAAAATAAAAAAAAATATTTATCACGCAGAGTTTGAGAAAACCGAACTTAAACTTTCTTTGTCGGTTTTCTCGTTACCGACTCTGTGGCATATGCGACAAACTAAGAATAAGTTGACGATTAGGCATAATTTTTTTGACGGCTTCTGGTAACACTGGATAGACGAAGTTGGATCTGTTACTTCTCCACCCACCGTTTTTACTGACTTTCCTTAAAGTCTTACTGACCATCGGCACGCCTGCGGGTTTTATTCAAGTGCCGCTTTACCAAAAAAAAGAGAATATTAATAGATCTGTCAAGATTTTTTTTCGGCAAAACGTTCTTCTCAAGTTTACACAATTCCGTCCGCTCTCATCAAATGAAAATTTTGACTTGCCCATCAATTTCTCTAATAGTTAATCGTGGAATTTAACAGAGACACCTAGCTCAGACCTTGCCTCGTAATATTTTCTTCGTATCGGGCCATCGAAGGTAGCATTATAATCAACAGAGGGTCCGTAGGTGTCGATATGATTTAATTGTGACAACATTTCCGTTATAAACCACTAAAGTTTCTTCATATTTTCCTGTAAAAAATTAAAATTTTATTATTAAAATTTTATCATTAAAATTTGTAAAATAAATAAAATGTAAAAACCTACACAAGCCAGTAAAAACAAAAACATTCTCTTACACCTCAACTCTTCATTTCATGCGTTATAAATGCCAGCACAACTTTCCAATAAAAAATCCGATTGCCCGTTAAATTCCGCCACATCTGGTAACACGCTCCTCTTCTAATTCATATTCATATGAATATATATATTATATATATATATAATATTCTCCCTCAAACGTTAGTGTAATTCATATGCAACTTAAGTGCGGTCGCGTTTTTTAATGGGTTGCTTTCTATGTGAAATTCGTCGTTAAATACAAATGAGAGTGAAATAAAAAGTGTATAAAAATAAAGTCCATCCAATTTCCTTTTCCTATATGTAAAATTATCTGCAAAAAGTTAATTATTTCATAAAGAAAATAATGTGTAAAGTTAGATGAGTTATGGACGAGAAATGTGCAAATGTGCAAGCAAAAGAAAAAAAGCAAATTCAATCAAAGCCTAGTAAACGGCTGGTGTGTTTGTTGTAGTGTGTAGTGTGGGAGCAAAGATGCATTTTGTTTTTGCAATTGAAGAGAAAAAATTTAAAGAAGTATCAAAAAGCAGAGCAAATTCGCGAGTGTTGTTAGTTAAATTGCATTGATAAAAAAAGGAAATAGTAAAATTTAAAGTGAGTGAGTCCATGATATCGATAGGATCGTCGGATGTGCACTTTGTTGTCGCAATAGAAAAGAAAAAAATTAAAGTAGTAGAAGTAAATAAAAGCAGAGCAAAGTCGTGATTGTTGTTAGTAAAATTACATACAAAGTGAATGAAATGGGAAAACGAAGTGTGGTGAGTTTGATCAGAAAACGAAACAATTACAGTGGAATGTTTATGTATTTCAATCCTGTTATGGTATATTTGTAAAATTTTCATTGAACAATTTTTTATTTTTAAATTTGTATCTTAATACATTTGTTGCCATGTTTATTCGTTATGGTTGGCACTAGGAAGTAATAGGTATTAGCTTAATCTACACCAGTGTTGCCAGAAGCTGTCGAAAAAAACATGCCAAAAAAAGTGCAATTTGCAAAAAAAAGTGCTAAAACTGAAACAATCACAAAATTTTAGTTCTGCGGCACTTTACGGCCAATGTTCGATAAAAAACATAGGGATGGGAGTATATATCATTAGATACGGAAAAATTTTAACGCATAGGAGAAGTCAGAAGTTGAGCCATGCCCGTTTGTCTGTATGGCTGACTGGTCAAGATGGTAACTCCCGTAAACCTTAAAGGACAACATCAGGGCTTAGAATTGCTGGATGATTTTTATTGCTAAACTGATATACTGACTGTGACTGTGAAAATGATCCGAACAATCTGACATAAAACCGCATACCGCATCTGCGCTTGGTTAGCAAGGGGCAATTGACTTCGTTGTCTAAACAGTGATCGATTTTCCCATCGTCTTTGGATATCCCAGGTACCAGTAACGCGGAGAAATGCTATCTCCATATTCCCAACATGTTGTGCACATCTACAATGGGATTTCCGTCCTTGTCTTTACGGAAAGGGCTTTTGACTTTTTGGTAGAATTTTCGGGCTTCGTTCTTCCTTCTGTATGTCTCAAATTTCTCACTCTCGCGCTTTCTCCACTACGGTTTCTTGCGCCTAAAGAGACGGTTTACCTCCTTTCTTTGTTCCTCCTTTCGTAGGGTTACAATTGTCCGAAGCATTGCCATATGTGCAGAGTTCTTTTCATCATTTGCTATGCGAGTCTTCATTGTACCAAGGTTTTTTGCAAAGCGGTTTTTCAAAACCAAGTACGGTTGTTACGGCAGTTTTGGTAGAGTCGGAAATGGGTTTCCGCTGCGTTTCACGACGTCATAGGAAGGGCTGGGCTCTGTGCCATAAGTTGCGAGAGTTTCCTTGAGTAGGCTCTGGTTACATCTGGTAATTGCAGCTTTCCGATGTCTAGCTTTCTCTGCGTCCGGTGCGAACCTTTGCTGGTATCAGGTAGTTATCAGAATCGATGTTAGCTCCTCGGATCACTCGTACATCCATTACACTGGATGAGTGGTACCAAGGGATCAATTTGGTTCTTCGTTCTTTAATTATGGGATACCCAAGTGGCCTTGTGATTGTATTTATGCTGGAATCTTGTGCCACTAGCGACCATGTGTTTTTGCCGCGGCAAATTCAATCAGTCTCATACCATTGTCGGAACTGTCAGCATGTAAACTGAAATTGATTAATTAGTAAATTTGTACTTAACTCCCATACAAAAGCTGAGCGATTAACCAAGTTAACCGCCTTAATAAAAACTTATTAAAATAATTAGACTGTTGAACTGTCTATTCGATTTTGACCAATAATTTACGTAGAGGAAAATTCAAATTCATTTTTCTCCGTACATCAAACTTAAAGAAATTGCTAATAAAAGTCTAGACCAACATACTTTTGCAGTAAAGGATTTTTTAAGTGCCAACTTACGTCCATATTTAACATCCACACCCGTGATTATTCAATATATGTTCAATTCCGAAAAACAGCCATACATTATAAAAAAATGCAATTTGTCGACAAAAAATGCTAAAAATTATCAAGAAAAGTTAAAAGTTAGCAAAAATTTCCCAAAAAAGTGCTAAAAAGCATTTAGCATGTTTTTCCAGAAAAAAAGTTCAGAAGCCAAAAAAAAGAAGCTAGAATTGCACTTAAAGTGCTAAACTGGCAACACTGATCTACACCATAGGCAGTGCCAGTATGTGTCGGTTAATACCAGAGTGTGTTATCCTATTTCGGAAAAAATAAGATGACGGTGTTTTCAGTTGGCATTTAATCGGTTATGTTCCATCCATAATTTTTAGGCATAAACTACCGGGTACGGTAGAAACAATAATAATGTATACCATCAGTGCAGACAAATTAACATTACAAAAAGTGAACTTTTCTGCTTTGGGAAACGTACACAGAATTGTTTTGGACGGAATGAAAAGTTTCATTCCCGTTAAAATATTATTTTCACCTATTTCTAACCCAGCATCAATATTGTCATCGAGTATACATTAACTGCAATTGAGCTGTTTATATAATTCGCTAAACACAGCCCAACGGGGCTTTTCAAACATACATAAATATGGGTCGCTTCGTGACTAATTTTGGTTTAAATGATGAAGGTCGAAATACGAAACAGGAGATATTGATCCGAACTACCAAGATTCTCATAAGGTTGCGGCAGTGCTGCTACGAAAAAAAATATAAATCCCTACTATCTAAAACAAAACCCTATTTTTTCCCTACATAACACAGAAAACTCCCCACATTCGACCCCACATATATAATTAATTGCCAAACTAATACGATTTTTGAATTTAATCCTTTTTTATTAATTTTATAATAAAAACATAAACAAAACGTTGTACATATTAAACAAATAAAATAAATATATTCATGAACAAAGCATATAATATGATAGGTTTCAAATTATGGTAATTTATAAAGCTTTTTATATTTCATTTTCTGGAAATGATTGTTATCGCATTTGAAGCGTATACAATCCAATGAATTATTTTGTAAATATGATCTCAAAATACATATTGAATTTAAGACTTCGTGATTTAGCTTACTACGCTTTTTTGTACGTACTACATCCGCAACGATTGAGAATATTCGTTCGGCGTCTGCATTGGCATGTGGTAAACTCATTAAAATGTGTACTAATCTTGCGAAATTTGGAAAACCTAGGTCATCGTTAAAATTTTTTAATTTGCATATTCTCGACCAAAACTTTTCAATATCCATTTTTCTCATGTCAACTTTCTGACTCTCAGAAAAGTTGAATTCCAACGTCAACCATTCTTGTTCTAAATCATTTACATTAATTTTAAACTTTTAACAAATTCATATGAATTTATAATTGATTTTATTGCAACCTAGAGCTATCTCTGGTGTTAAAAATTCCATTTCTTTAAAAAATTTAATAACGTTCAGTTCAGGCCTTTTTTTCGTTTCCACCATGGCTGTAATGTAAAATTTTAAACAGTCAGACTTTATCTGATAAGCTTCTGACTTTCGAATACTTTTAAGCAGATCTTCACATTCATTTCCGACATATATTTCATTTATAAGCAAAGATATATGTGGTGATCTTAAATCACAATGAAGTTTCAGCTCAGTCTTTTTAATGAAATTTTGTCCCATTTTGAAAAATATTTTTCTTGACTCCGAATGAAGAACGTGAACCAACGTTTTTTTTTTGATTGGTAGAGTGCATTCAATGAATTGAAATATACAAGTACATATTTCAAAAACAGAAGATATGCCTTAGTGCATTCATTTGAAAGTTCATTATATATAAGCTCTGCCGATTTGATTTAAAGCAAGTTTAAAATATTCAAAAAGAGCATTCCAATTTAACAATATTTTCTCAATACATTTTTGGCGTGAGAGCCATCTGGTGTCCGAAGTCCTAAAAATCTTTCGCTTTTCTTCATAAAATATATGCTGAAAATCTCCAAGCTGGGAACATCTTTTTGAGCTTCCTGATATGTATGTTCATATTTGTCTGATTAACTCTTCAGTGGCTCTTGGTAGCATTAAGCATACATTATTGGCTATTATGGCTGCTGAATGACTAATGAATTTAATGGTGATCGCATCGGGAACATCCTCTAATAGTCTGGATGCAAAATGAATTATATTTACCTACCATTGTATTGACTCCATCATGTTACTTAGTGGAATTTCGTGACTGATCATACAAGTCTTAAATATTTTATAAAGTGCATAAGCGGTACCATCGCTTCCTACAGGCAACAAATCCAATATATGTACAATGCTTATTTCTTGCATCTCATCAAAAAAACGTACGAGGACATTTGATTTTTTCGATGAAATGTCAGTACTTTCATCTATCAACACAGAAAATGGTTTGTGTTTTAGTTGTTCAACCAATTTCTCTTTTTCTACTTTCGCCAAAATATTTTCTATTATTCGGGTGCATTTGGTTCGTCCTAATTGTCAGATTTTGATTATTTTTTTATCCGGTACAATTTCTTTTAGTAGAGGAATCAAATGATCTATGACGTGTATGGCAACGTTATGCTCCGCAGAAAACATGCTCATACGAACTTCAAAATTTTCAGTTTCTTTTGAAATTGGTTTCCCGAAAAAAGATGGCAATGGTTTGGAGATCTTTGCAGCTTTAACTTTTTGTATATGCTTACTTGTAGCAGCGTGTTTCAATAAGTCTGATTTTTCACAATTGAGAAGCTTATCACATGCTTTACATCTGCATTTAAAGACGTCATATTCGACACTTTCTAACCAACCCTTAAATTCAGCAATTTGCAGCCAGTTTGGACGGAATCGCTGCTTACGATATTTTTTGTTCTCCGAATCGTTGTCTGATAATTCTGATGATGTCATTTTCCTATGGAAAAATAAAAAGGTGTATTCTATATTATGGTTAAGGATCATGTGCGCCTTTTCATACTTACAAGTATATTAAATTGCATAAAAATTGGTAAAATTTCAGCTTGAATA
Source organism: Phaonia tiefii (assembly GCA_963931995.1). NCBI lineage: Eukaryota > Metazoa > Arthropoda > Insecta > Diptera > Muscidae > Phaonia > Phaonia tiefii. Next base: position 87,888,620 of record OZ008370.1, on the reverse strand, counting down.
TCAAAAACACAAAAACAAATATTTTTCAGTTGCGCAAAATTTCGGGGAAAAACAATTTAAGCACATGTTCTGGTGAAAAATACTCTTCCTCTTCTAATGACTGGCAGTATGAGTGAACTCAGTGTGCGTAGAAAAGAAAGTGAAGTAAAACAAATACAGAAAATATCTGACAAGCAATACATATTATTAGTGATGCCACACCAACACATCAATTTTTTAGTGCAGCCACTCTTAGGTTTATGAGCTTCGAACATTCACAATAACTGATTTGAATTTTGTTCTTTGTATAAAATATCCATTTTAGATCCCATTTAGTATATTATATATGAATAATTAAATTTCCCTACATATCGATTAAAATAAAATATCTGTACCTTTTTCCCCACAGACCATTTTTTGGCAACAAAATCTCTACAATAGGGAAATTTCCCTACTATTGGCAACACTGGGTTGCAGTGCCTACAATTCGGAGACATCTGAATATTTTTCAATACCTACATATTTTTCAAAAAAATAGTTCTGTAACAGTTTAAATAATTATTAAATAAAAAAGCTCTTTGTTTTATCGATAACCTCAAATAAATCATTTGGTTTTCAAACTATTTTGAAGACCATCAGATTTATTTGACGACAACTGTTCACATTGACAACACAGTGATACAAAATCTAACTTTCCGAATGGGAATGGGATGAAACCAATTGTAAACGAAAGCTGATATTATGATTAAACCTTCAAGGGTTTTTTTAGTTCTGTGCTAGATTTTTTTACACGCATTTGGAGTTGGTGATTTTGGAATGCTGTCTAACAAGGAAAAATCATTGAAAATTTGATAAAATAATGTTTATTTATTTTTATTATCCTGGAAAGTTGTGGTATCTTACTCTTTTTGGGGTCGAGCAATTAATTTTTTTTATTTATTTTTACCGAAATCTCACGCTAGATGGCGCTTTTCGTAGAAAAAACGGTGTATTTCCTTTTTTGAGGCTGAAAATCAATTTTTGATTATGGCTTCATTGTGAACCATATTTCTAATGATATTACGAAGTATATTTTATATTTCTCAGTACGTTACTATTTCAAAAATTCAATTTTTATGGAACAACATTGTGGTTTTTATTGGAAAAAAAATATTTTTTTTATCACAAAAAGAACTTTTTTATTTATTTATTAATGTTATAAAGGGTGTCCCAACAAGAGCGCAATTTTTAAATTTTAAATTAAACACAGATATTTTAAAAAAAATCGTGAAACTTTATTATATCGTAAAATAGACAGAATGAGGTTATGTATGGAACAATATATCGTGCAGATGGCCGCCGCGGCTTTGCTGGCATACACGCGATCTTTTAATGAAATTTTCAATGACCATTTTGCATAAATGCTGCGGTATTTCATTAATGCAGCGTCCAATTTCCTCTTTTAAGGCTTGAGTCGTCGTCGGCTTATTCGCGTAAACCATCGACTTCAATAAACCCCAAAGAAAAAAATCTAATGGTGTTAAATCGCACGATCTAGGCTTCTTCGCGTAAACCATCCACTTCAAACAACCCCAAAGAAAAAAATCTAATGGTGTTAAATCGCACGATCTAGGCTTCATTTGCTTCTCGTGAATTACTCGAGGATTTTCCTCACCCCAAATGCGACAATTCTGCCTATTGACGAAGCCGTCAATATGGAAATGGGCCTCGTCACTGAAGATGATTTTAGCGGCAAAATCAGCATTTTCATGTTGCCTCTGCAATACCCAATTAACGAACTCTCTTCATTCGTGTAGCGCTCCGTTTTTACTAACCTCGTACCTTTTACTAACAAACAATAACAATTGTTCAAATGTCAAACAATGACACTTCGAATGTTGCCAGATTTAAAAATTGCGTTCTTGTTGGGACACCCTTTATATTGACTTGATCTGTGTTACTTATTTACATCCTGCAAATAACTACTATGTTATTTGGTAACATTGATCTTGAATACTCTTATTTACAACTATGTTTGTTGTAAGCAAATAATAAATAAACAATCTCAAATGATATTTCAATGCGTGCATTACTAAATACAACAATAAATAATTTAATTAATTCCATATTAATTTATCATATTTAGTATTCTATTACACTGGCCTACAAGGCTTTTGACTCGAGCAACCAAATATCTTTCCTAGCGTAATTTGGTGGGCTGAATTCGAATCTGTAATTGGTTTTTCTCTATTACATCAGGTTTTCGAGAAAAAAAATGTTTTTATTCGTTTTGTACATACGTTTTTCAAAAGTGAATGGCGTTTTTTGAACGTTCTTTGTATTTTGTTGGTTCGGTTTCACGAATTAAAGTCCAGAAATAGTCCCCCAGCATGCTTTTGTCCCAAAGTCCTTGATAATTTCTTTCAATTCTCATAAAATCTTGGTGAGCACGCTCCCCTTGTTCGTCGCTCACCGCCCTAGGTTTTGTGGAAAAAAAATTCGATATTTGCGAATGAACGTAATTCTTGCTAATTTTTCAATAACTCAGCAACAATTTGTCTGTAGTTTTCACTCTTGTTGTTTCCAAGAAAACTGTCCACGATGCTCTTGAAAGAGTTCCAGCCTGCATATTCTTTCTCCAATAAACATTGTGCAAAATTGTCATCATTCAATAACTTCCTGATCTGAGGGCCAACAAATATGCCTTCTTTGATTTTAGCATGACATTTTGGGAAAAACCGCTAACAAATATTTAAATGCTGCACCATATTTGTGCAGAGGCTTGACAAAGTTCTTAAAAAGGCCCAATTTTATGTTCAGCGGCGGAAGAAGAACGTCATTTGGATCAATTAATGGTTTATGTGAAATGTTTTGTTTTCCTGGTGAATACTCAGTTCTTTTTGGCCACTCTGTTCTGACGCAAGGATGATATGTAGCGCGATTATCATATAGACAAAGGAAACAACAATATTTTGTGAAACCTCCTTGCATACCAGTCATCAAACCAATGACCTGAAACAGATTAATGAACAGTGATTTACGATAGTCTATACTATATATATAAAGAAAATTCAATCACACACCTTAAGGTCACCACAGATCATCCATTTATTTTCGTTGTATTTGAATAATTTCAAAATTTCAGTCATTGATTCGTAATTTTCCTTTGTATTAATGGCATGAGCAATTGGTATGGATGGGTTTTTATTCCCATTATGCAAAGAACAGCCTTTAAACTGTACTTAGAGCCATCAATAAATAATCTCCATTCAGTTTTGTCATATGGCTGGTTCATGTTTTGAAATAAACCATCATCATCAGTGTAGAATAGAATAGAGTGTTTCTTTTCAAACTATGCAGCCAATTCCAAGCTTGTATCTCTATAGATTGTTACTATTGCCCAACTGCAAGACGTTTCCACTGCTGCCTGCGTGAAGCTAGTACTTCTGCGTTTTCCTTTGTTAAATGTAAATCCCGAATTTAGATCATTCAGCTCAGCTTGAGTCACTAAATGGCGTTCATTATCAGCCTCTTACAAACTACCAATGCTGGTGAAAGATGTTTCGGACTCACTGGTCGTACCATTGGGAATGACTGGTAATTGATTATTTGGTGGACGTTGAACTGGTTTGGAAACCGATGCGACATTCGCGTAAGTATTATTTTTTCGATTTTTCATATTGAATCCAGCAACTTTTGTTAAACAGAAATATTAATCGGTTTGGTGATTACTTGACTCTCTCCAAAGTACTGGAATTGAAAAATCTAAATTGATTTTCTCGCCATTTGACCACTTGTATAAAACAGTTCTGCATTTATTGCAAAACTTTGTCGGTGTCCATGGTTTGTCTAAGTTTCTGGCAGCAAAACCAAAATAACGTAAATATGCATATTTTAGTGATTCTGATATTGAATATCCTTTTTTTCAACCAAATATTCACCACATAAAGCAAAAGTAGCTTGAATTAGTAACACACGATCTCCCTGACATGCTGAAACGCTGTTAACAATACAAAAACTTCCACGATCGCTTATTTCTAAATACAAAAAAATATTTACATTAAATAACAATAAAATAGCACACAATACTCACCGCAATTTTGCACCTCCTTCTCTGGCGACCGAAATATAATTAAAACTAATGGCGATCTTGTCACCGAATTTAGTGCGCCAAACGAAAGAGAAGAAAGGAGAATGCAACACGCGGCTTACAACATAAATGTCAAACATTAATATGTAAATTCACAATAAAGCAAACATAATATAATGAACACGGCCGCAGCTGATCGTAACAGGCAGTGTTGTTTAATGTAATCCATTACAGGTAGTTCTGCAACACTACTATTATGAAGATTTAGAATAAATGTGGGCTTCTGTCAAATTAATAGTTGCAAAATTGTAGTGTCAGTGTTAGTTGTTTTACAGTATTGCCAGCATGCGATAAAAAATGAACATGACGTGATATCCCAATTCTGATGACAGCTTCGAATTCAGCGCACCCAGATTAACTAAAAGCCATGCTTCGTTTCTGCAGTCAAATTTTCTTTTCAAATTTGTAGACCAGTGTTATTATTTAAAAACACAATATATCGGTACACCCTAACGTCATAACATTCTATTTTGTCTCAACATCAAACAACTTTGGTTATGGCTTTGGTCGGTCGGTTGTTTTGAATTTGTGCGTTACTGAGCCTTATTGCCTTAGGCCCATTTTTTGACTGGTCAATAATTTTTGATCAACGATCAAACATTATTTAAACTCTGAATTCATTTTTTAGGTTTTGACCATATGATTTTGATAGGAAACAAAAAGAACAACAAACACAGTTTATTTAATTGTTAAAGTGACCAATTATAATCACCATCTTAGTTGAAACAAGAACAAATTCGTATCATTTAACTCCTGTAATACGAGTTCATTTCTTCATTTCTGCTCAAATATTCTCCAATTTCATTAAACATTTTGTATTTTGTCACCTCACTTTTCATTTGCAAATGGCGTCATCTTGATGCATTGTAACGATTAACCGATAAATGTATGAACAGCGGTTATTTTTCGTAGCATTTTCCACTGTTGCCATGTGGTAGTAAGATTATTTTACAAAGCACTGAAAAACTCTTTTCGTATTTAAAGTCAGATCAAATATAAATCAAAATCAACTGATTACCAATTTGAATAACCAGTCAAAACTTGGGCCTTATTGTCTTGTTTTTTGTAGAAATTCTTTATTCTCAATTCACATGATGCAAGTCTTATTGATAAACTTATCTCACATTTACTCCTTCGAACTTTCATTGCCATTCACACTGTAAGAGAAATTGCTCACTGTGCTACAATCGAAATAAAACACTTGGTTCTAATATAAAAGCTTAAAATATAAATTTCTTTATTATAATAAAAAATGTTCTAAGGGACAGGTCACTGTCCAAAATGATTACAATGTTTTTAGCAGAGCGGCTGTATTAACAATCGTTCACGAGAACTTCTATTAGTGGACTGTGTAATGATTGCGGTTTTGTTAAAGCAAAGGTCCAAAAAGTAAATCGTTTATTTACTTCAAATATATGTTTGATATCAGTAGAAATATGTTTTACAATGAAGCCAACATCAAAAATTGATTTTCAGCCTAGAAAAAGTAAATACACCGTTTGTCTATGAAAATCTAAAAGAAATACCACCATTAGTACGACAACGCCATCTAGCGTGAGTTTTAGGTAAATATAAATATCAACAATTAATTCCTCGACCCCAAAAACAGTAAGATACCAGAAGTTCCAAGATAATAAAAATAAATAAGCATTATTTCATCAAAGTTTCAAGGATAATTAAAATAAATAATCATTATTTCATCAAATTTTCAATGATCTTTCCTTGTTAGACAGCGTTCCAAATTCACCAACTTTAAATGCGTGTAACAAAACTCTCACACTGAAATAAAAAAAATCCCTTGAATGTTTTGTTGTGGATAATATCAGCTTTCATTAGCAATTGGTTTCTTCCCATTCCCATTTTGATTGTAGCACTGTGTAATAATAACGAACAAGTCGACTTTACGTCTTGTTGTCGTATCAAAAATTTTATGAGGTAGAACACACGATTTTCTGCACAAATTGTTAAATACATAAGTTGGGGGAAATACCTATTTTAGGAGTTATGGGCCTTCAAATTGCGGATAACGGGTGTTTTTATCGCACGATTTTTTTTGTCGGACCATTAGTTTGTTTTTCGAGTCGTCCGCCCGTGCTCAGGGACCAGGGAGAGAAATACCTCTTTTTCTTAATTTGCATTTCTGGATTTTTTGGATTTTGGCAAAATGTAAAAACTATTTTCGATAATTGTTCAAAATTTGAACTTCCGATATTTCGATAACAAAGCGACATATCGAAAATTATAATTTTTGTTTATTTTACCTTATATTGTCCAAAATCGCTGCCAGACAAATTCCTTTAGACGGTTTTTAATACATAGTAGCCCCCCGTATATCCGAACTTTGGAGGCCCATAACTCCTAATACAACATTTTACCCAAAGTTTTGTATCTTACATTTTCTGCTTAAAATTATATCTTCTACCCCACCGGCGGACCGGTTTTCAGTTTTTGATTACTATAATTGTGAGGTAATTCGATCAGCTGTGTTGGTGCAACCACCTTCTTCACTACTTGTTACTACAATGGTAAACAAATGGTATCAGATGCTCGCTTAGTACACCGCAAAACATATCTGCATAAGTTGTACAATTGGTAAAACAATTTTGTATGGAAAAAATCTACTACCGTTGTACAACTGTTGAAGAACTTTAGCATAAACCACACATACAACAGTTAGGACTCTCTTGTGAACACCCTAATTATTATGTTATTTTTGTTATTATTCTATAATTTTCATTTAGTTTAGGCATTTTAGTTTTAAAATTGTTTTCCTCAATCAACTGTTTCTTGAATCATTTTGATAAATACGACATACAACAAAAATTGCAATGATGGTGTGTTCACAACTGTTGTACTTATTTACGACAACGTACGACAAAACGAGAGCTTGTCAAAACTAAAGTATTGCATAAATACATTTGTAACACTGTGTATAGTACGGTACTCGTTGAACGGGTACACTGAAGCGGGAATTAGTTAAAAACAAAACGATAACGTCAGTGATAGCACCCAAAACGGTTCGTTTAATGACGACCACAAATTTTCAGCAACGACTCTACACTGAAGTTCTTGATTCGAGTGAATATATTAAACATAGCAAGAGAGAACTCAGAGAGATGAGAGATTGTCTCGAGAAGTGAGCAGGTTTTCGAGAAGCGAGCAAGTATTTGAAAAGTGAGCAAGTTTTCGAGTAGTTATGATTTGTTCGGTGTATACATACACACATGGTATACAGTTATAATTGTTGATATTTTTTGCTTTGCAATAGAATAGAATGGTAGAGTTTGCTTTGCAATGGAATGGAATTAAGTGCTTAATAAGAACATTTTAAAAACATTTCTATTAATTCCATTTTTTATCTAAATTAAATTATCAATGCACAAAGGTAAATATAAATGAATTTCGAAAGATAAGAATTGCATTTTTGTAAAGACATAAAAAGCTAAGGCTAAAGTTAGAAATCATAGGTTTTAATATTCTTTTCAAAGAAAAACGGTACAAAATAAATGGTTTTTGTAATTAATATTAACTCGTTTGTTTTCTTTGCTTTTACTGTCAGACATAGATACTGATCTTTATATAAGTATGTACATATTTACATGAATACATTTATTTTTTTCTATTCTCTCTGTTCAACCATAAATTGCTCAATTACTTCACTCGCTGTCTGCTTTAACGGGTACACTGTTTTCGAGTCTTTGGTTCTCGATTACTTTTGTCTTACAAGTCATTTGTCACTTAAATCAAACATTTCAGTGCGGTTGTGTCTGTTTTTACTCTGATTTGCTCTCGCCCAAGAAAGTAGCGGAACTTCAGTTTTCTATTTAAAACACGTTGAGTAAGTGCAGTGAAGTTATTGAATGTTTGTCGCTGTTCTCGAATACATACCAAAAAACGGTTCCCATGCAATGGTTTAGTAAAAACCCTAAATATAAACTTACATTTTCTCAAATTTGGTGGAACAAAATCGGAGAAGACATTTTCGAGTTATGATAAATTATGTGCAGAAATATTCCAAAAAATTTACAATTTTGGCATTAGATGCGGGGTTTTCATAGCAGTTTGTTTAATATTTCTTTTCACTACCTGAAATTATGCTGGGGGCATATGAATTCGTACAAATCTCGAAAAACGCCAAAACCCATTTTGTTAGTTTGGATAAGTACTTTCAGAAACTGAAGTCACATCGGAGTTCACATTTTATGTGTTGCACTGTGTAATCAAAGAAATCTGTAGCTTAAGATACCACTGTAAGAAATGTTATTTCGTTTTTCATTAATGCCAAAATCGTGAATATACAGAAAATATACAACTTTTGAAAAATCGTTATCATAGAGTATTTTTTGTCAAGTATTTAATAAGAAAATCACAACCCCTAGGAATGTTTTGCATTGTTTCTCAAAAAGGGCTCCCAAATTAAAATTTGTATATACAAAACCAAAATGTAAAGGGGCCTAAATATCACACTCATGAAAATTGTGATAAATCATCGGAACTTTTTGAAAGAAAACTGAATTTTTATGTAATGTTCTCTGATTTGAAAATGTTTTTTCTATGATCCTAAAAGTTATACCCTATTTTGCAATCAAAATCATGCGTAAAAACCCTTCAAACTGAATTATATACATTTAGTAGATGCTATATAATATACACAAACGCACCTATAAAACAAATTGTTCATTTCAATTTTAGCATACCTTTTTTGCATTTTGCAAAATTTTTTGGCGTTTTTAGCATAATTTCTTTTAATTTTGCACAATTTTTTTTGGTCACTTGGCATCATTTTTTGACGGCTTCTGGTAATACTGGATAGACGAGTTTGTTTCTGTTCCTTCTCCATGCACCGTTTCTATGTATTTGGTGGTCTTACTGACTTTCGACACGCCTGCGGGTTTCATTCAAGTGCCGCTCTAGCAACATCTGTTATTGGGCGCCTGATCGCGTATTTTTTGGGGAAAATAAAAGAAGAGAATATTAATAGATCTGTCAAGTTTTTTTCTGCAAAACGTTCTCCTGAAGTTTACACAATGCCGTCCGCTCTCATCAACTGAAAACTTTGACCTGCCCATCAATTTCACTAACCACTAAAATTTCTTTATATTTTCCTGTAAAAAATTTAAATTTTCTTATTAAAATTGGAATTTTACATAATTTTATCATTAAAATTTGTAAAATAAATAAAAAGTAAAAACCTACACAAGCCAGTAAAAACAAAAACATTCTCTTTTACCTCAACTCTTCATTTCATGCGTTATAAATGCCAGCACAAGTTTGCAATAAGAAATCCGATTGCCCGTTAAATTCCGCCACATCTGGTAACACGCTCTTCTTCCAATTCTCCACATATTCTCCATAATTCATATGCAACTTAAGTGCGGTCGCGTTTTTTAATGTGTTGCTTTAGCCCCGTATAATGTGTGAAATTCGTCGTTAAATATAAATGATAGTGAAATAAAAAGTGTATAAAAATAAAGCCCATCCAATTTCCTTTTCCTACATGTAAAAATATCTGCAAAACGTAAACGTCTTTATGAAAGAAAATAGTGTGTAAAGTTAGATCAGTTATGGACAAGAAATGTGCAAATGTGCAAGCAAAAGAAAAAAAAAAGCAAATTCAATCAAAGCCTAGTTAACGGCTGGTGTGTAGTAGTGCACAATTGTAAGGCGAAAACATGGTGGCAATCGCTTACAAACCTGCTGAAATAAGGTATGATTTTTGTATGGGATGTCCCACTTGGAAGCACTACTTAGAGGCGACCAAAGGCACTTCATTCATTGCAGTCTAGAAGATATGAAAGATGTGAAGATTATTACCTTACTTTATTGCAGTGCAGTAAGCGAGCGACAAGAAAAGAATGAGCATTGCCTTACAATATCGCTATCTCGGTAGCACAACTGTATGCTATAGAATGGTCTTTTCGTGTATGACTCCATACTTCATTGCAGTTTGGAATGCCGGAGTTGTAATGACTTCTAAGTAAGCGCTTCAGTATGGGGAAAAAATTGCTAGTGCTTCCAAAACCCTACAAATTTTTTGCTGGGTCGTAAGTCCATTGGCCGCCTCGCAGCTACGATTGGAACCCGTTAGACTATTACTTCTGGAGCGCCGTAAAACATAAAGGCTACGCAAACAATCCCGAGTCGTTAGAGACCTTACAACATGAAATAAAGGCCCAAACATTCGAAAATGTTCTGCAAAATTGAATAGATAGAATGTGATACTGTAAAGCAAGTCATGGATGTCATTCGAACGATGTGGTGTTCATTCAAAAAGGCGTACCGTCATTTCGCCCAAAAACGAAAATGACATATCGCCCAAAAATTTTCAATGTTGTTGTTCCAAAAAAATCTGAATTTTGGTTATGACATGATTTTTTGTGCAATATGACATTTTCCCAAGCCAACAACGATCCATGATATATCCACAAAAATAATAAAAATGACACAATACCCAAAAATATGGACACATTTGTAAAAAAAATATAGGTAAAATTTCTATGTAATTTGTAAATAATACATATATATTTCACATTGTTAGAAAACAAATAACAAAACGTCCTTGTTCGATGTGGAATGCCTCTATAACTTCCAGAGGTGATTTTGGGGATTTTAAAAAAGTTTGCGATGCAAGTCTCTCCAGAGTTCTTTGTACCCGAGAGTAAACCAAATACTGTTGAGCCTCGCCGCGTGGGAGGATGGGTCGCGCCTGCGGTGCGAAACGCGCGGACGCGGCGCGAAACGAGCGGCCCCCGCGGGCGCGAGCCATCCTCCCACGCTACACGGCAATGGCAAAAACGTCTGAGGAATGCACCAAACATTACTTCTTCAAACAAAAGCTCTGCAAATGTATCGCTTAAAATTACAAGCACCCTACTTCATTGGGTTGGTCATTCGTTTTCACTTCATAGGTTAGTAGCTCCTGCCTACAGCGAAGTGCCTCTGAGGTGTTCCAAACATAACGACTAACCAGCATGTAGCACCATTACATGATGTAGGGTGCTATTACTGCTATTCCGTTGTGGTAATATTTGTTCAACGTAATTCGTTTCGTAAATGACATTTCGCCCAAAAAATGTGTACGTCAATGATTTTGGTCGATATATCATTTAATTTTGGGTCTTATGTCATTGCTATTGGGCGATATGTCATTTTATTAATTAGCGTTTTGAGCGATTTGACATATTTGGGCGTTATATCATTTTCGTTTTTGGGCGAAATGACGGTACGCCATTCAAAAATATCAATATTTTGAAAGAATTTCTATTAGTATTTCTTTTAAAGAGAAATTAAATTCCAAATTTTACCTGACCTACTCTTTAGTTTCCCATTTACATCCCATAAAGGCATAGGCTCACACACTCTACTTGGGACCTCTATTTTCATGGCAATGTACTCGATAGTTGATCCCAAAATTCTAAGAGTCGAATTAAAAGTTAGCGATGTGTATAAAAGGCATAGTTTCTACACCTCGGTTTAACCGAAAACCGGTTTCGCCAACATCCCAACATTTTTGAATTACCGCTGTCTTGAATACACTAATGTTATGTGAATAGAGATTTCGAGTGCATTTGGTTTGATGACTTTGTCAATAGCATCATTTAAAATAACCGCTAACGAAGATCTGTGGCTAGATCTGAATTAGCTATTCGGTTAAATATCGGGGTTTTCAATAAGAGCGCTACAAAAGTTTTTTTAAATAAAACAAAACCGGTTTTAGATTCCAATGAAATTCTTTATTCCTGTGAAAGTACGTTCGATGCCGTTATGTATGTAACTCGATTTCTTTTGCAAGGCCACCACGGGCAAGCTTGCAGAAGTCCAGACGCTGAACCCAATTTTCGACGGTTTTCAAGCATAAATCGGCCGATACTGCTGCAATTTCACGTTCGTTATTCCTACGAAGTTCATCAATCGTCGCTGGCTTGTTCGCATAGACCATAGACAATAATCTAACGGCGTCAAATCGCACGACCGTGGCGGCCAATCGACTAGGCCATTTCGTGAGATAACACGTTCACCAAACTTGGTTTCCAATAAATTGATTGTGGCATTCGCTGTGTGGCTTGTGGCGCCGTCCTGTTGGAACCACATGTCCTCTTAGTCCATATTATCCAATAATATTCGGTTATCATTGAACGGTAGCGATTCGCATTCACAGTAATGTGTCGGTCTTGATCATCACGGAAGAAGTACGGCCCAATGACGCCGCCGGCCCATAAACCGTACCAAACCGTAATTTTTTCGGGATACAATGATGACTCATGGAGTACGTGTGGATTGCTGTCTGACCAATAACGCATAATTTGCTTATTGACGAAGCCATTCAGCCAGAAATGAGCCTCATCGCTGAAGATGATTTTCCGATGAAAATCCGAATCATTTTCAAGTTGTTGCTCAGCCCAATTCACGAACATACGACGCTTATGGTGGTCAAGCGGCTTCAGTTCTTGCGTCAATTTGATCTTGTGGGGATGTAGGCCAAGATCTTTTCGCAAAATTCGCCACAACAACGTCACAGAGATGCCCAACGCTTGAGAACGACGTGTGAGAGACACATTTGTGCTTTCTTGAACTAAAGCCCCAGCGGCAGCAATATTCTCGACACTACGGGCACTTCTTTGTCTCACTGGCACGGGAACATTTTGTACTGTGCCTGTGGATTCAAATTTTTGCACTAGATGCTCAATTGTTGATACGGTAGGATGATTATGACGACCATAAATTGGACGTAGCGCTCTTAAAGTTGAGGCCACTGACTCCAAATTTTGGTAGTAAATTTTAATCATTTCGCCTCGTTGTTGGCTCGTATATCTTTCCATGATGAAATGGCAAACCTTACTGAAGAGAAATGTCAAAAGAGCGGGAAAAAATATGGCGTCGTTTGCTGTCCCTATCGATTTACTTTTGTAGCGTCTCTGTTGAAAAACCCGTTATTAATTTATTTATTTGATCACATGAAATATCGATAAATATTGAAAGCTGGTTATTTCTGTAATGTTATTGCTTTTGATCACCATAGTAATAAATCATGGCATAGCTTATTAAATAAAATATCAGTAAATCTAAATCAAAAAAAACGTCACATTATTGAATATATTAGTTTTCAGATTGATTTACAATTTTCTGAGAAAATAAACAACATTAATATTGTTGGCAGTTTTTATTCATACGCCTAATTATACTGGTACTTATTGCACTGTATGTCTAAGTAGACGATTATATTCTTAACAAACTAGAATATGCTTTACATTCTTAATGAGGGAAATTATTATAGTTATTTTTAAAATGTATTAATTACGAAGTCTTGCACACATTGCAGGTCGCACCGCCTGGAAATCTAAGATATAAAATGTGTCAAATTCACAAACTAAATTCTTTGCCAGGACAACAGTTTTAACTTACTTCTGCAAGTCCGATAATTATGTTGCCTCAGCTGACATTGTGAGTTGAACCACATCGTGGTATTACGAAAACGAGCGCAGATTTGTCTTGTCCTTCCTTCTGGCACTACACACGTTGGCTCTGCGGTACATCTACCCGTACGTCGTGCACCTACACATTTACACTGACTGCGATTGACCACTGTAAAATCTGAAATTAAAGACATCGATACTGTTTAAGAAATGGTTATGTATTTTATCTAACAAGTCGTACTTCTTCTTGATTTGGCATTGACAGCATTAAATTCACAACGTGAAGTAAATAAACGACATATCTGATTTGACGTCTTGCCACAGATTGCCGATTCCGATGAAAAGCTGCAGTTTTTAGTTTCATTGACACGCAGCTGGCAACAGACTTCTTGAGCAGAGCGTCTCCACTCTAATAGTAGAGAGTACAATGGAAATTGATTTTCCGTGAATGCAAATCATGTTATCTACTTACTTCCACCTTGGCATATAGCTCTCTTTAGTTCACAGTCGTTCCTGAAAAGTTTGCACTGCTGGCCATTGTTCGCACAAATTATGCGCCTTCGATCACATCGACGCAGCTCTGGGCATCTGCACATGGCTGTAGTACCTCTGCGTATACCTTGGCATCTGTGTTGTATTGTAGCGGTGAAGCCTGAAAATAGCAACGTATGTACTATGTAACGGGAGATATATTTTTTTTCCTAAACGATCATTGTACTGGTACTTATTGATCAAAACAATGAGTTAGGTTTGAAACAAGGCTGGTATAGTAGAGGTTAACGCAGTAGGATTTATTGTAATTGTGGGCACCAACAACAGGGCTTTTGTTTTTCCCCCATGACTCTAAACAAAGTACAATAACAAAATACTCTGAGTTTGACAGATAGGGTCATATAAGAAAGCAAAATCAGCTGTTCTAATGCGTTAACCTCTACTATATCAGACTTGGTTTGAAAGCTCCGAGACTTTTTACAATTCTATCGTAGTTAGTTACAAATAAACACAGCCCTGTCAACTACCAACCGTTAATATGCTACAGTTATATTTTGAGCAAGCCGCGTCACTTATTGCGTTTTCACTTCTAAAAAATAATGTTGCCCTTGTATGAGGCGACATTTAAACTATGTTGCCATCGCCCCTTCAAAGTTGAATTCTTTTGGGGTGAGAAAATAACATGAAATGTTGCATTTTCTCACGACTGTATTCTTCCGTTTGCTTTTTTACCATGATTTCTTTACCTCGCCAGGGGGTTTCTATGGCACAGCTGATCGAAAAGCCACTAGGGAAATGATGTAGAATGAGTGACCACAGAAGATATACAGATTACAGACCATGCAGCAAACTAAGTTTAAAAGTATTTGATTAATACTACTAAGACGGCTAAGTTATATTTGCATCGAACAAAAATACGCAGTCCCTTCTATTTTTGTCCGTATTATGCCAACCAAAGAGTAAATTACCAAAGCAACCCGAACTCAATGAAATGGCCTACTACCTCGTCGTCATGAAGAGACATCGAAGAGAGTAATGGAGGCTGTTTAGTATTGATCTGTGATCTCGCCTAACTAAAATATTCGACCAGTGTATATGGGGACCTAAGCAATATTAAGCCATTTTAAGCGACTTTTCATACAAACTGGTCGACAAAGTACCAAAACAATTGGTATTTATTGTTACTCCCGCTTAACTGAAAATTCGGAGACTTTGTGAAAGTACGAGATTTTAACTGGAGAAGCTTAAATTAAGTTAGCCCCACGCTAAAAGTTGGAAGAATTAGCTTAGCAAGTACAACGAACACATACAAAAAACAGAAATAAGGCCATTTTATCGGGCAACCTTCTCCCCAGTGACTCGTTGATAGGGCAGAAAATGCAAAATTTTTCCACCTTTCGAATGAAAAATGGTCAGAAACGAACACAAAAGCTTGAAGCAGAGTTAAACTGTTTTCACAAACAAACACAAAAGCGCACTTTTAGGGCAAAGGTCAGAAAAACTGGAATTTATTCGCAGAAACGAAATCGCCATTAGTTTGTGTTTGACAGACATTGAAAGCGGAATTTCGACGAATACGGAACACAGTGAATTTCGTGTGCTCATCAATCATTATTTTGTTTTGAGCAAAAATACCAAGGAAATGCTTTATAATTACTATGGGGACTCCAACAATTTTCTGGGCTAAAAAGGGATTTAGTGAATTCCGTTGTAGTCCATCGGTCACGCCAGAAATCGTCGAAGAAATTAGATAAAGTATTGAACTACTCCGGCTGAACGTGTACCAAATAAGGCCAAAGTTGCATTGTTGGTCAACAAGGTCATGGCGACAGTGTTTTTGGGATGCATTCGGTTTAATTCACATCGATTACCTTGAAGAGGGTAAAACTATCAAAGGCGAATATTATTCACAGCTGTTGGACAGATTCGAAATAGATCTGACGCTACAATGGCCGATGTCCGTGAAGATAAATTCGGAATTTAACTAGCAAAGACAGACATCTGTTAATGCGGTCAAAAATATATATATATCAATAGAAGAGATTTTTAAACGATCAGAGCATTATATATACACGAAAATTAAATATTAAACTAATAACATTATATTATTAAAAAAATTTTCGCGCCCAAACAAAAACAGCTTTTTAAAAGAGCTATTGTCCTCACATAAAAATGTATGCATTTTGGAAACATTTAGAACGATTATTACAAAACAAGTAATTCTCCCGTACTCTCATATATCTCGTTGGAAAGGTCTTTAATAATACTTTCAGAATCTGTAATCAGAAAGTGCAAAAAGTCCTTCGAAGGATCCAAGTATTTCAATTTGGTTTCAGACACCCAACAAATAGATTCGCCCATTGTACGAAAACAAGGAATTCTCCCGTATTCTCACATATCTCGTTGGAAAGGCCTTTAAAAACACTTTCAGAATCTGTAATCAGAAAGTGCAAAAAGTCCTTCGAAGGATCCAAGTATTTCAAATTCGCTTCAGACACCCAAATTTTTTTTCGCTTATTGTGCGAAAACAAGGAATTCTCCCGTGTTCTCACATACCTTGTTGGAATTGCTTGTTTTCGTACAATGGGCGAATCTATTTGTTGGGTGTCTGAAACCAAATTGAAATACTTGGATCCTTCGAAGGACTTTTTGCACTTTCTGATTACAGATTCTGAAAGTGTTTTTAAAGACCTTTCCAACAAAGTATGTGAGAACACGGGAGAATTCCTTGTTTTCGCACAATAAGCGAAAAAAATTTGGGTGTCTGAAGCGAATTTGAAATACTTGGATCCTTCGAAGGACTTTTTGCACTTTCTGATTACAGATCCTGAAAGTGTTTTTAAAGACCTTTCCAACGAGATATGTGAGAATACGGGAGAATTCCTTGTTTTCGTACAATGGGCGAATATATTTGTTGGGTGTCTGAAACCAAATTGAAATACTTGGATCCTTCGAAGGACTTTTTGCACTTTCTGATTACAGATTCTGAAAGTATTATTAAAGACCTTTCCAACGAGATATATGAGAGAACGGGAGAATTCCTTGTTTTGTAATAATCGTTCTAAATGTTTCCAAAATGCATACATTTTTATGTGAGGACAATAGCTCTTTTAAAAAGCTGTTTTTGTTTGGGCGCGAAAATTTGTTTAATAATATAATGTTATTAGTTTAATATTTAATTTTCGTGTATATATAATGCTCTGATCGTTTAAAAATCTCTTCTATTGATATATATATATTTTTGACCGCATTAACAGATATCTGTTAACCTGGTAACAGAGTTCTGTAAATCAATGTGGTTTGTGTCTTTGCTAGTTAAATTCGGAATTTATCTTCACGGACATCAATGGCCGGACTTGGGGACGAAAATTTCCACTATGAGAACTCACAGGTGTGTTCTCAGCCATATTCTCCGGACTTAACCCTCATTGAGTAATTTATATTTATAAAGCGAATGAAGATTGCAGAAACGAACTATTTTTAGGACCTTGACAGAAAAATAAATAATTCCAAAAACGATGGACTAAATCCATTGAGCTAAAAGAAGAATGTGTTGAGAAAAAAATGTGTTTTTTTTTGTACACACTAAAAAGTTGATACTATTGAGATTTTGCGACCCGAATGCAAGCACCCTATACAATTTTTTTTTTAAAATTTTTGATGCGATATATTGGAAATTTCCTTGTCTATACAACCCATTTATTCTAAGTTCTCAAAATTGTGTTACTGCGGCTTTAAATAGCAAAAACAGCAACAAAGTAGGTTTTCTACTTTAAAATTTTAAGTAAATTGCATTTATTGCATATGTACTTATAATTTTTTTCATCAAATCTTTTGATGCACATACATCGCAACGTGACACATGGTACATTTCACCACTCTTACAATTTCGTAAATACATCGCAATTATTTTAAAATTTACCAAAATTTGAAATTGCAGCTTTAAGTGCATTGCGGGACATGAAGGGGTTTTCTCAAATTTGGTGTGTGTATTCTACCTGATCCATTGAACAATTTTTTTGCTAACCAAATCCTGTACCTCCCAACATTTTTTTCAGCCCGGCTTAATGTAAAGGGTCCGCCAAATAACTTTTTTTTTTTTTAAATGCTATATAATTTCTTTTTTTATTTGAAAGTACAATCCTTCCGGTTAATAATGGAAAATAATTTCATTCAAATGGCTGCCTCGGCTGGCCATGCAGTAGCCTACACGATCGGTCCAATTTTTAAGCACATTATCGATTGTGTGCAGCTGTATTTCACCAATGGCTTCACGAATATTGTCCTTTAAAGCGTCAATTGTCTCTGGCTTGTCGGCGTAACACTTATCTTTGAGGGCAGCCCACAAATAATAGTCCAACGGTGTCAAATCGCAGCTCCGAGGTGGCCAAACGATATCAGCTCTGCGGCTGATAATGCGATCTTCAAAAACAGGGCGCAAAACATCGAGCGTAGCTTCGGCTGTGTGGCACGTAGCGCCGTCCTGTTCAAACCAAATGTTGCCAATATCCTCTTCAATTTTTGTGAACAAAAATTCGTTCAACAAGGCAGAATCACGATCGCCATTGACTGTAGCGGCCACTCCTTGCCCATTTTCGAAGAAAAATGGCCCAATTATGCCTCTGGACCAAAATCCGCACCAAACAGTGACTCGTTTTGGGTGCATCGGCTTTTCAATGTATGCGTGCGGGTTTTCTGTGCCCCAAATGCGACAATTTTGCTTGTTTACATACCCGCCAAGATCAAAATGAGCTTGATCTGAAAATATGATGTTTTGGGCAAAATCGGCATTTTCTGTTGGTCGACCGCAGGCCCATTTTTCCCATAGTTCCCAGCGTGGTTCAAGCGTATACACAACCCTATTCGTTCAGCGGAAGGATAAAACTAATTATCTGTCAAATCAGACTTGAGCTAAGTGTTACCATTCACGAAATAAGCACTGGTTGAAAAAAAAACGTTAAATGGCGGACCCGTTATATGAGGAGGTGAATTCATCGATTTTTTTAGATTTTTTTTTTAAAAATTGTGTGCTGCTTTAGTGTCGAAAGTGAAAAACAAAAAAATCTCTCTTTGGCCTCTGTAAATTACATTGAAAATTTGAGTGAGTTACAAAATTTTTTCCTTGCATTGTCTAGTGAGAAACAAAACTCCTTCCTTGCATGGAACATAATAAAACTCGTCCCTTGCAGCCATATTCGGTCTATAGAGTGCAATATTTTATTGTTTTGTGTTGTCGTATTTTTCGATGACATTAATTTTAACATATTATGTTTGGAACATCGATATACTTACCGGCAAGCATTGTTTTCTTGAATTGAAGAACTGCTGCTTTTTTCTTTCTTTGTCGTCTGGTTTTGTTTTTGTTTCCAACAGTTTTCAACAAACAAAGCCATATTTGGATCACAAAACCATATATATTATTATATATCGAGGGTTAACCGACAGTATGTGGTAAGAATTGTTGACTCTTTTACAGAAATCACATTTTATTGTTTTTATATTTTAATATACAACAAGCTACAAATTTAATATATAGAATTGATTTAAATCCTTATTTGATTTGTATTAACACAAAACACTTTACACAACAAACATAGGCAATTTTAAACTCACGAGGTTTTGTCTTTATTTCGCGCCAAAACGATTACTCGAGTTTTAGTGTTTCAACTAGGACTAAAACTTTTCGAAGAATGTAAGAAAACTGATTTAACCGATAGATGGCTCTGATTTTTCTGAATAATTTGAGTACAAATATCGATTTTTTTTCTTCTTACGATGTACTGTCGTTTAACCTTCGTTATTAATCAGTGTGTTTCCAACGTTAAATGTTGAATAGCAAACACAATGACTTGGGACACAAGTATATTGTATTTGCGACAAGCTACAAACACGTTATAATTGCATCCAAACAACAAAATAGACAGATTTTTAAGCGTGTAGGCAACAAATATATTTTTGAAATTGAATATATTTGAATTTGTCAAACTCATAGAATAATACATGTCTGGAGCAAATGCCACGCTCCAGAAATTTATGATGTTTGGCCTGGTGTGATATGAATGTTGGATGTTGGAAAGAATTGCTTCAATAATACCAGATATAGGCAATGGTTCAAAACAACCAACAAAATAAAAACAACTGTATTTCGTGTTGTGTGTTAAAATTATTGTGTTAAATACAACACAAATGTATGCTACCAATAACAGTCAAGAAAAAAGTATAAAACACATTTAAATTTCACAGTTTTTCACCAAAACGACATGAAAATTTAAAGTCAGAAGTTCATGTAACTCCACAAACTTTTTAGGGAAGACTAAAAGCTAATATTTACTTGGCACGTTTGTTTTACAAGTTCTATTCTATTAATTTCTAAACTCATCAAAAGCTTAAAAACTGTCACTCATGGCTGAAAGTGCTTCGAGATTGTACAATTGAATAAAAATTACAATAAGCGCTTTTTGCCGGCCCAGCATTTAACCACTTTAAATTTCCATGATATATCTATTTAATAAGATTCAAATATTTGTTGTAACTACAATTATTGCATACTAACCTTCTCTCAAGCACCGTGATCTTTCCACCTCACATTGATTTCTCAATGATTTACATTGTGTACCTTTTTGGAAACAATAGTTTCTATTAATACCCCGTGAACAATTATTTAACATTGGGCAGGTACATCGTCCAATGTAACCAATTGCAAAATTACGACATTGTGCTGCATTCTGTAAAGCCCAATCTGGCAAGCAAAGAAAAATAATATTTGCATGTATTACAAGTCTTTACTTAACCCTTGACACCATCATACTTTCTCCTCTACACTTGGCTATTTCCAAATCACATGTATGAGCCATTCGCATGCAGCCCCTTCGACCTCTAACACAAATGATGGTGCGATTATTTCGAGAGCAAGTTTTGAGGCGTGGGCAGGCACAAGCTTTAACCTGGTCAATACGTAAATGTTGACACTGTATCATATTGGTAACAATTGCATCTGAAATTTGGTGGCATTTTTCAACATTCGTGTTGATTCTTGTACCTAAGACTGATAATAACTTACTTTCTCCTAGACACTTCAGTTGCTCTAGGTCACAATTATTTCTCAAAAGTCTGCAGCCCTGTGGAGTTTCTGCACAAACTTGGGATGAGTTTTCCCGACAATTTATCAATCTGGGACACCAACAGCTACCATTTTGTCCCACTGTTAATAATTTACATTGAACGTTTGGTAGCACTGTAACACCTTGAAATTGAATGAAATTATGTTTACACTTTAATTTTGTATTTTTAAGGCTGAACTTACTCTGTCCTTGACACTTTAGCTCTTCCATTTCACACTCATTTCGCACAAGTTTGCATGTATTTCCAGTTTTTATGCATCTGCTGGTACTGTTACGGCTACATGTCTCCAATTTGGGGCAGGAACAATTTCGCGGTTGCCCAAATTCGAAATGTGAACAATGTAAAGGTGATACAATTTTCAAATCTGTTAACAAATCCGCCGCTTTATAAACCATTAAAATGTTTTGATTACTTTCTTATTCAATCATACCATTTCCGCGACATATTTCTCGCTCAAGGTCACATTTACTCCTCAGTAGCGTGCAGCTGTTGTTTACCTTGATGCATGTTCTAGCAACCACAGACGAACAGTTAAACAACTTGGGACACATGCATAACTTAGAGTCACCAATTTGGAAATTTTGACAGTGTAACGCAGAAACTGCACTAATATCTGGAAATAAGGAAATACATAAAACTTGGTAACAACTCTCGGATCAATAGGCTTCATTAACCCTCCGATGAGCGTAAGGGTCTGGTCAAACCAAATCGATTTTTAAATGTCTCTAGTTTTGTTTTGTGGAAATTTCTGAGCCACTCAGTTCATGACATCCTCAACCATATTGTGCCGAACACAATTGAATAGTAAAATAATTTTTTTTGTGTATTTATTGTAGAAAAATTGAAACTATTTTCGTGTATCATATACATATGGGTGTGAGCAGATCCAACATTAATTTGTATGACTTTTCGAAGAAACCTCGTTTTGCGTTGTGGGCAGAGGGTACATATGTATATCAATTAATGTGGAGACATCAATCTGATCACGTATTTTTTAGAATTCGTCTGTACAGGTGTTTTATTTTTTCAAGTAAGCTAATAACATAGTATAATATTTCCAACTGATATTATGACGCGTTTGCTGCGTAAATTATTGCACCGAATGTGACTCCGAATGAACCACGGCGACTTGGAGCGGAAGTTCTAGGAATTATGGAATAGGAATTCGACTCACTCGAATCAGGCAACTATTTGGAAGATGAAGAGGAGGGGCTTCTGGTATTGAACAAGAGTTTGTGTTTGAGGTCGCTTTGGTTAATAACGATGAAAACTTACCGTGACCGTGCTACCGTAGCTATTCAAGCTCCAACCGCAATTGCAGCATCCAGCAAATCCAACAATCGGAGTCATGTATACCATTCAAAAGACAGCAAAGTCTGGAATACGATTTCAACACCTTCTGGAAGGCCACGCTTTCATAATGTGGCAAATATTAGTAAAGGGTCATTAAAAAGAGCATTACCACATCACCGAAATCGTAATTGTCAGCCGAAATCGTTAATATTATTGTTCCGGGAACCAATCGAAAAGACATCGAATCTTTTCGTCTACGGAACGAAGGGCATCCCGGAAAAACAAACAGCGTGATTGGACAATTACTAACGAGTATGAAATGAATGATTGTTTGCTGGTGTGTTTCACAGCCAGCAAAAGAATTGTGGGCGAGGTATGCCCATTTACAGGGTCACCACATCCTTCAACCGGTTCAAGCACTTGGCTACCTTCATCCGATAACGGTAACTCTCGTGCAGTGAGGCTACAACAAAAAAAGTCTGCGGTCGTGAACGATGTAGGACTCATGCCGATGGGCATCTTAGAACAGACCTCTTCCTGTGAATTGACTGTCGATGAGCAGTTATTTTCGTATCGCGGGCAAACTCGGTTTACACAATATATTCTTATTAAGCCTGCAAAGTATGGAATAGAGGTTTTGTGGATTTGTGATTCAATTTCAAACTATCTCTTGAAAGAGATAATTTATACGTGTAAAAAATCATGTGGCCAACGAGAATCGAACTAAGGCAAACGAATCGTAATCATATTGATGGAGAAATATGTAGATATATGGATAGCGGCAGAAGAGTTTACGTTGAGAACTTCTTTTCGGCTTATGCTTTGGCAGAAATGTTGACGAATCGAAATGTGGCGTTTGTGGGCTCCAAGAACGAGACTTTCATTCCCCTTAAAATGCTGGACACAAAACGTGCTGTGAATAGCTCCACATTTTGCTACCACACTAATAACGTCGTCCTGTATTTCCGCATGGCAGTAATCATATTATCCACCTTTCACTACAGTCGCGATATCGATCCGCTGATAATTTCAAAGCCAAATCATATATTGGACTATAATAAATTCCAATCGGGATTAGATACAATGAACCAGATATTGATTGGATATTCTATACAAATGAATAAGTGTAATCCAGAACGCTCTTTACAATGGGCTAATATCGGATGATAAATGATTTAAATGAAGAAATAAAATTATATTTTATAATATTTTCGTACATACATATACACATAGTAGAGACATGCCAAAGTACACAATCACACATTTAGCACACCTGTGGCCATCTGCGTGGAGCTGCCCTGACATATACCCCCTATATATATATATATGGGTCTGGCCAGACCCTTATGCCCCATTTGCCGCCTCATACGTCACCGCTCTTCGGAGGGTTAACAGCGAACTATTTCAGCTTACTTACTGCAGCTGACAAAAAAATTTTTCGCTATTTATTATATTATAATCATGTGCGTCATCGAGAAATATAATACATATCATACACACTAAAAAATAACGGCCCCTGCAACATATTGCAGGAACCCTGTACGTGTTTGCAAGCACTGTTTTCGTGAATTGAAGATCTGCTGCTTTTTTTTTTCTTTGTTGTCTGCCACGTTTTCAACAAAGAAAGCCACATTTCGGTCACAAAGATATATATTATAACGTATTAATCGTTGTTTCCCAAAGATGTTATATTGAATAGCAAACACAACATGTTTGGACACAATTATACTATATTTACCACAAGCTACAAACACGTCAAAGTGGCCGTCGGTGGTGCAATTGTTAGTGTTTGCGCGGCTCGTGAACATGAGAGCGTGGGTTCGATCCCTGCTCAGACCACCTTACATTTCTTTCGGCGTCGGTCACCTCGCTTAGTGCAGGCGACACTATCGAGTACTTAGCCATGAAAAGCTTCTCAAAATACCGTTCGGAACCCGTGTAAAACTGTAGGTCCCAATCAGTGAGTATAAAACTGGAAAGCGCACATCTCACTAATTTGGAGAAGATCTCCACAATCCCTTCATGGAATGTTATTGGGACACTATTTTATGTTTCAATCCCTTCATGGAATGTTATGGGACCCCATTTTATATTGTTTACAAACAAGTTATATTTGCACCCAAACAACAACAAAAAGTAAAAATTTTCAGCCTGTACAATTTAGCGAGACGTAAATTCAACCGTCTTGAAGACTGTACGTATAAAGTTGTCTGAATAGCCCGTCCTTTCGGTTACCTCGCACAAAGAAAATGAGAAAAATTTCACCAAATATCTGACAATATTTAGTACTTGTTTTTCACCAAGAATTCAAAAGATTTAAATAGATAGTACCAGACAACTAAAGGGCGTTTTCATATTTGGGATTTCAGTGTATAATTCTTGACATAGGCCTTGCGATTCGTGGCATTTGTCAAAGTAAAGCATGCTCAGTTAGTATTGCTGTTAGTATTGCAGTTAGTGTTGCCACACTTGGAAACTATTTGATGAAAAACGTCAAACATTTCTTCGACGCAGTATGATCCATAGATTAATTTATATATAGATTTAATAACCGTCTCGTCTGACGTTTCTCTTTGCGCTTCATCAATGAGGAAAGTAACTTCTGTCTGCAAACATCGAACAAAATCCTCCAACCTCAGCGACAGAACTGAACTGCCACAAGTTCGCTTCTCTTCATTCATTAAACCAATGAGCGCGTTGACAAATCTATGCACAAACTAATCTAAGGTCTGACCATAAAACTTGTTGAGAAGCGAACAATAAATCAGCTGAATTTGGGCAAACAATATTATTTGACTGCAGATATAAATTTGACAAATATGATCAAAATATGAAATATGTATTTGTCTTGGCAAAACTTTTGTAAGTGCAAACAATGGCAAACAATTTTGGTGCTCAAAATGGTGCAAGGTTAAATAAATTATAAAAAACCGAAATTAGAGCAAAATATAAGAACACAGAAAATTAAAAAAAAATGTAGCGGTCGGACTCGTTGAATATACAGTGTCCAAACAGGGGGCCACCCAGTAGCGTAACATTCAAATGTGGTCACTCTTGGCACGAATTCAATGAGGGTTTTATATTTGTGGTACAACAGCTGTTGGTATTGAGGATCGGATGACACCAAATACTTTATCTGGGTACCGAAATTGCTGGCAACGTTGCGGTTTTAAGGGAAATGAAATCGTATTTAAAAAAGTGCTAATTGTTTGAACATTTTTGCTTACTTGTGCTTTTAGTTCAAAGTTTTATTACACAGAAAATCATTTCTTTTCATATCTCGGAAATGGAGAGGTCGATCGGAAAACTAAAAAATATTAGCGGGTTCATAAGGGTTTTGGGGAAAGTGGTCCAATTTATGTAAAGAGTTTTTTCAAAAGTGGCAAAATTAAAAAAAATTTATAAAATACATCTATGTACCTTAGGGTGGACCTTGTGTCGATATTTCGGTAGATGAGGGCTCTATTCCGTGCCTTTTTGAAAAAAAATGACAATGCCGAAAAAAAAAATTAAAAAAAAAAAACATTAGGGGTTGCGCACGAGCCGAGAAAAAGGTCCAGTTTGCCAAAATTAGGGGGGAAATTGCCATAGGTCATCAGGGGTCACCCGTAGGGGGGAAGAATGTATGGCCGACCCCCATTAACTTTTTACCGCCAACATTTTCCCCCAAGACACCCACCCCCTATCTCCTCCCCTTAGGGGGGTCACCATACAAAAATGGAGGTTGCTCAGTATTTTCGAAAAACACCATAGGTCATCAGGGGTCACCCCTAGGGGGGCAAAATATATGACCGACCCCCATTAACTTTTCATCCCCAACATCTTTTCCGAACAAACTTACCCTCTATCTCCACTCCTTGAGGGACTCCCCATACAAAAATACTGAAAATCTATGTATTTACAGTTGCACAATATCGAGATTTTTTTGTTTTTTTTTTGTTTTTTTTACAGAAATTCCACCAATATTCAAGAGTGGTCATTGTTTGGAAAGTCTTGAAAAATTTGAAACGCACACGTGCTGAATCAGGTACGTAGGCACCCTTAGCAGATGCCCCCATTCATCAGTACCTGGCAGTAAAATATTGCAAAATACGTAGTAGTTATAAATAGCAGTTCATTCATCGATTGTTGTCATTCAACAAGTGCCGACGACCGCGAAAAGTAAATTGATTTTTCTCCCGTTTTTTAAAAGTTAAGATGACAACACGACTTAGATCGCGCGACGATATTTTTTTGATTGGTTATCCAAGCATGAATATTACGGGGAACAAATTACCGTCGAAGAAGCAAGTGCTAAGAATGCATTTCTTCAACATTCGCAAACGAAACATGTCGAAGAAAAATAGTGCGGTTATAGTCGCGGACGCAGTGATGATTTTTTGGCGCCAAGCAGCTATTCCGACGAAAGCCAGAGGAGATGTTACAAGAAAAATAGCTGCGCTGCACGATGAGTGGGATGCTTTAAGAAAGTCATCTCACAGAAAGACTGAGTCCACTAGAGAAAAATACGTTTACGTTTTCTGATAGCTTGGATAATCTTTTCGACATCGCACACGCCAACGCCCTTGAGAAAATGACAAATACCGAAGACATTGAGTTTCTGCTAAAGCAAACAGAAGATGGCCGGCCAGGAACTATGGGAGGTGTGGACGCTACTGATACTCGAACGAGGAAAAGAAAAGCTGAGCGCGAAGAACAAGAAGAGTTGCGACGCAAACGTGCAACGGAATCTAGTAGAGATCGGTTCGCTAAAGGCGGTAAGCTATTTCGCGCTTTGTGTGTTCGTCCAATGTTTATATTCAAATGAAATTCGTTCAATTGCAGTGGTTAAATTTTCAAGCAGTGATTCAAGCGATGATAATGGGAGACAGGACGAAAACTTCCCGGCAGAAGCTGGCCCGTCAAATGTTGGTGACAGAAGAGGTTACAAACAATGTTTTACTGAACGAGTCCTATCAGCTTTGGACCAGTGCAAAGTGACTGATCGAGACGCGGTCGGCATTATGATAGCGGCGGCAGAAGCATTTGGACGCGATCCTCAACAATACACAATAAACCGTACGTCGCTTCGGAGATGTCGGCGTTCAAATCGAGAGAACATGCTGAGTTATGTGAAAGACAATCCAGAAGTAAGATCGCATAGATTTATTTGCTCTCATTCAGTATTCTTATTCTTCAACGCGTTTCATTCATCTCCAGCTTGTCGCAGCTAAATCCTTCGTAGTCCATTGGGATGGCAAAATGCTTTTGGATTTTGTGGGTACAAAGAAGGTGGACCGTCTACCGGTAATTGTCTCGTACGGAGAAAAAGAACAACTTCTTGGAGTTCCCAAAGTAGAAGATGGGAAAGGAAAAGGCCGGAGAATAGCACATGCCGTTTATCAACTGTTGGCATCTTGGCATATGACACATCGAATACAAGGACTTTCTTTCGACACGACATCAACGAACAGTGGCCCATTCTCCGGAGCCGCAGTTGCTCTTGAGCGGCTGTTGGAGAGAGAAATCTTATATTTACCTTGCAGACACCACGTATACGAACTGGTGCTAAGGGAAGTTTTTGAGACAAAAATGGGAAAGACCAGTGCACCAGGCGTTCCTTGCTTTGACCGTTTCAAACAGGAATGGGACGCTGTAAAGGTTAAACCATTCCATTCTGGCTTGATAGACGATCAAGTCGTCAGAAAAATTCCTGTGGCAATGCAAGTCGGCATAAAGAAGTTTTGCTTAGATCAATTGAAGGAGAAACACCCTCGCGATGACTACAAAGAAATGCTACAATTAATTCTTTTGTTTCTGGGTGAAAAACTTGAGAATTACCATTTCCGACCTCCAGGACCCGTTTCCCATGCTCGATGGATGGCAAAAGCCATTTACAGCCTCAAGATGTTTTTGTTTCGGAGAACTTTTCACTTATCTGTATGTGAATTGATTGGTATTCGACACGTTTGTATTTTTGTGGTGCGACTTTACGTCAAGGCATGGTTTGGTTCTTCTCGAGCAGCTGAGGCGCCGAATCAAGATTGGAAGTTTTTGAAGGACATCGTCGAGTACAAGTCCGTTGACCAGGATTTATCTCGGGTAATGATAAAGAAATTTATCGGTCACCAATGGTATCTCGCCGATGAGCACATAGCCCTTGCCTTTTTCGATGACAAGGTTTCAAATGAGTTGAAGGCCAAAATGGCCCAAGCATTGCTAGAAAATGAGAATGACGAAGGTGAAGAAGATGAATAAGACGAAAAAGGTGAAGAAGATGAAGAAGACGAAGAAGGTGAAGAAGATGAAGAAGACGAAGAAGGTGAAGAAGATGAAGAAGACGACCCGGTTCCGCCAGCTCCTCGCGTCGTAATCAAAAGCACCAGCGTTAAAAAAATCGAGGTGAAATTCAAAGATGTGAATGAGGAATTCTTGGCTAAAGACTTGAGCAACTTCGTCTCTCATAATACCAAAAATTTATTTGTACGATTTGGAATATCGCAAGATTTCATTCTTGCAAATCCAGCAACCTGGAAATCTCGCACAGACTATCAAGAAGGTCGTAGAATTGTAAATAACTTGCGCGTTGTGAACGACACTGCCGAAAGAGGAGTAAAAATGATACAAGATTATAATAGAATACTGTGTCAAGGCGAAGAAGAGAAACAGTATTTACTACATGTTATCGATTCTTACCGCAAGAAATACCCATCAGCGAACAAAAATATGTTAATTTGACTATATTATATTAAGAGTGCTTAGTAGTACTACTCAATTACAGCTTCTTTTATTTTTGTATGGGGAGTCCCTCAAGGAGTGGAGATAGAGGGTAAGTTTGTTCGGAAAAGATGTTGGGGATGAAAAGTTAATGGGGGTCGGTCATATATTTTGCCCCCCTAGGGGTGACCCCTGATGACCTATGGTGTTTTTCGAAAATACTGAGCAGCCTCCATTTTTGTATGGTGACCCCCCTAAGGGGAGGAGATAGGGGGTGGGTGTCTTGGGGGAAAATGTTGGCGGTAAAAAGTTAATGGGGGTCGGCCATACATTCTTCCCCCCTACGGGTGACCACTGATGACCTATGGCAATTTCCCCCCTAATTTTGGCAAAGTGGACCTTTTTCTCGGCTCGTGCGCAACCCCTAATGTTTTTTTTTTTTAAATTTTTTTTTCGGCATTGTCATTTTTTTTCAAAAAGGCACGGAATAGAGCCCTCATCTACCAAAATATCGCAAAAATGTCATTTCAAGGTCCACCTTAATGTACCTATATAACTCGGAAACGATACGTCCAATCGAAAAAATAACCTAATTTTGGACCACCAAGCGATGTCTTCAAAATATGTATACAGGGTGATTCAGGAAGTTCCGGACAAATTCCTTGGCTCATTTCATGAAGAAAAGTCCACTAGGACCATGTCCGAAACTGCAAGGGTGCGAAATGGCAGCGGGTTCAAAATTTTCGGATTGGCTGGCGGTCGGAGGGTAGTAGGGTAAAGTTGCTAACTTCTGTGCCATTGGTCGGCTTGTTGGAATGCTCTTTAAGAGGCCTTTCAGAATCAATAAAAAAAAGTATAAAAGAGTCAAATCGCCGAGATACAGAGCTTTCGGCAAAAAATGGAAAAAAATCACATAACCTCAATTTGCTCAGCCAGATGGCAGGTAACTTAAGCCCAGAGGTCTTACCGTTCCAAAGTTATGACCATTTTACTGTGCTCATCCAATATACATACTGACATTACCGACAACGGTTTGATACTAATTGTCTTTTCCGCGGCAAATGAGCGTGGTCGTTAGTGGTAAAAAATTCCAGCAGAAAGGCATCCACAAGGCTACTTGGGGTATCTCCTGATCAAAGAACGAAGAACCAAATTGATCACGTGGTAATTGATGGATGAGTGTAATGGAAGTACGAGTGATCAGAGGAGCTGTTCACAACCTGGTAGCAGCAAAGGTTGGCACAAGATTAGGCAGAGCGAAAATCGTACGAAACCAGACGCAGAGAAAGCTAGACATCGTAAAGTTGCAATTAGCAGAGGTAGCCACAGCCCACTCAAGGAGGCTCTTGCAACTTTTGTCACAGAACCAACCCCCTCCCGAAGACGATCCAGAAGCGCATTACTTGGTTTTGGAAAACCGCTTCGCAGCAAACCATGGTACGATGAAGAGTGTCGCATTGCAAATTATAAGAACGTTGCATGTGTGCCAATGCTTGAGTCAATTGCAATGCGAGCTGCGACTGGGTGGTATACGGAAAGAAGAAAAGAGGTAAACCGTCTCGCGTAAGAAGCGGCAGAGGAGAAAGCGCGAGGGTTAGAAAATTGAGGCATACAGAAGGAAGAACGTTCTCGCAAATTCTACCAAAAAGTCAAAAACGAAACTAATGGACATGGTTGAGGGTCCCCCTTCTATAAAGACAAGGGCAGAAATCTCATCGGAGATGTGCAGAGCATGTTAGGAATATGGAGAGGTAATTTCTCCGCGATACTAGATCTCAAATGACGATGAGACAATCGATCACAATTTGGACGACAAACAAGACGAGGTCAGAACAGCTATCGTATTGACCGTCTTAATAGCAACAAAGGCGCAGGAGCCGATGGTTTACCGGCAGAGTTGTTTAAAGCTGGCGGCGATGAGATGATAATGTGCATGCAGCAACTCATTAGCAACATTTGGTTAGATAAATGCATGCCCGGCGATTGGAGTCTCAAGTGTACTATGGCCCATATTTAAAAAAGGCGACCTCAGTCTCTGTGCCAACTACCGTGGAATAAGCCTTTAATCGCTAGCACAAAAGGTTCTATCAAGTATAATGTGCGAAAGACTAAAATCAATTATAGCTGACCTGATTGGACCATACCAGATTGGCTTTAGGCCTGGAAAATCGACAACCCACCAGATTTTAACGCTACGCCAAATTCTGGAGAAGACACACGAAAAACAAATCGATTATCAAGCGGCCTTCGATAGCCCGTTACGGGAGAAACTCTACGAAGCAGTGTCTGAGCTTGGTATTCCTGCAAAACTTATACGCCTTTGCAGGAAGACCTTGACGAACACCAAATCCGCAGTGAAAGTTGGTAACAATCTTACCAAACCTTTCGAAACTAAGCGAGGCCTCAGGCACGGCGATACCCTATGGTGCGATCTCTTTAACAGCTTAATCGAGATCATTATGAGAAAAGCTGCAGTCAATATGAATGAAACCATCAGCAGCAAAAGTCACATGGTGACGATATAAATATCATTTGGCGCACAATTATAAGAGTTACTGCGGTGTTTTCGAGAATTGAGAAGAAGTCAGCAATAGTGGATCTGACAGTAAATGAGGACAATACAAAATTAATGGTTTCAACGAGCAGGGCCTCTACGCGATTAGACCAAAGCGTGAACGCTGATAGCCCTACAAATGGACGAATTTGTATACCTCGGATCTGCCGTAAACAAAAACAACAACGTCAGCTTTGAGATCATGCGGAGAATTGTGCTTGCGAATAGATGTTCTTTTGGGTTAAGCAACACTTTAGAGATAAATCTCTCGCTCGAGTAAGTAATTTGCACTATGACCTATATAGTGCCGCACAATGACCCTATAGTGCATAAGTAAGTCAATATGCCACTGACGGTGCAGCTGTTGGTTGCAAATTATTTAAATGTTCTATGTCGGGCAGCTAAAATCTGTTTGAGAACCTTTTATGAAATTCACTTTGTCATTCGAGTGGATAATGAAGCTTAAGTGCTAACTATTATCCTGACACTTAATGTGTAAAATCTTTGTTCGGGCTCAAGGAATTCTGGATTAAATACAAATATTTTGCAACACTCAATTCGATACTTAACATTAGAAACTAAAAAAATAACTAAATGGCTTCCCGTTACATCCCATGAAGGGATTAGGGGGAGCTTCTCACAAACAGTGAGCTGTGCGCGTTCTAGTTTTAAACTCACTGGTTGGGACCTACAGTTTTACCCCGGTTCCGAACGGTATTTTGAGAAGCTTTTTCATGGCTAAATACTCGATAGTGTCGCCGTCACTAAGCGAGGTGACCGCCGTCGAAAGAAATTTAAGGTGGTCAGAGTAGGGATTGAACCCACGTCCTCATGCACAAGAGCCGCGCACAATACCATTTCACCACCGACGGCCAACATTAGAAACTAAGTTAGCTTAAAATACGTATTTTCTGAGATATAAAAATCGGACTTATTTGCTTTAATCCTCAGACAAAATATTAATTTTTATGCTGTTTCAACTTACTGCGTTCTTCGCATTGTGCCTGTTCCAATTCACAGTTGTTTCTCAGCACCTGACAGTGGTTGTTCTGTTGGCGGACACATATCGAGTTCGAGTTTATCTTACAGTGCAAGAGGCTAGGGCACGAACAGTTTGTAGTGGTATCCGCAGTAAAATTGCGACAATGCAGGGAATTTACAATTGTTAAATCTTAAACGAAAACGAGTTATTTAAAATCGATTAAAAATTACAGTCTCCATTTAAACTAAAATTTGACCAAAGTAAGGTTATTTTTCATGTCATCAGATATTGGCAAAATCAGTCCTATGGAGACAGAATTTAAGCAAGATATTTTACTTTGTCCTTCGCATTTTGCTTTCTCCAAATCACACGGGCTTTGGAGTAAACGACACTGATCCGAAGTTACTGCAACACAAATATTGGCTGCCGATTCATCACAATCATCAAGATTTGGACAAGAACAGTTCCGTAATTGGTTGTGAGTGAATTCTCCTCCTCTACATTGTACTCCATCCACAATTGTCAGATCTATTGGGTGTTATAAGAAATGTTTTGTTGAATGGTACACACACAGTAAGTTGTCTGCTACTTACTTGATCCTTTGCACACTTCTTCTTCCAATGCACATTCGTTTTGTATTAAAATACAACCCTGCGTTGTCCTAGCACATATGTTTGTAGTATTACGAGCACAGGTCTTTAATTTAGGACATGTGCACGGCTTTCTTTCGCCAGGTTGAAATCCCAAACATTGCAATGATGATGTGTTTCTTAATTCTACAAAAATAAGTTTTTAGTTGTATTAAAATTGATTCTGGTTGAGCCTATTTATTTAGTTTTACCGTCACTACTGCATCTTGATAGTTCCAATTCACATTCATTCCTCTTTAATTCACATCCCGTTTGTGTCTCTACACAAATGTTGGTCCTGTTGAGGGAACAGCTCTCTAAGGCAGGACAATGACATGTTCCAGTCTCATTAGGCCTCAGAGAACTACATTGGATGTCATGAACCGTTATTAGATCTAGAGTGGGCAGAAAATATTGCTATGAGGAAAATTTCAATTTAAACTCTATTCGTGCGTTTTGACTCAATATGACAATTTCAGAGCCATGTATGAGAATTTTATAGGCATTTATAAAAAAGACTGATGTAATATTTTTATTAAGCATATACGACTTTACGCCCTGAACGTAGTCGAAAAATATGGATTTTGACTGTATACAAGCTTGTATCTCGCAATGTTCATAGTTTACAGTCAATGTATTGTAGTGGGTGGCTGATGAATGTTCCTACTACGTTTTTAATTTTTATTTTTCTAATTTATTGTGTTTCAGTGATTGGATCTTACATTGTAAAGAAAATGGGCAATTGGGATGATCAAACAAGAACCCGAATTATACGCCACCATCACGAGTCTGTTTAGGCGCATGTTTGACGGCACACCTCGTACCAGAAGGAATTTAATGAGATTTGTAAACCATTTTGCCGAACGCGGGACAATTGCCAGAGAGAGTTCTTCTTCCTTCTTTTGTTGGCTATTTTGCAACGTCATGAGGTCAGATGCCTTACGCATATTAATTCAACAAACAAATAAATAAATTAAACTAATTTTAACATATTAGTCCAACTGTTTTTCTCCTTCGCCATTTCTCGCCAGATGGTAACACCAAGGATACTGCGGAATTCTTGGGCGTGGTCTCTTCAGCGGAGTCTTTGTCGTCCTCTTTTCCTGCGTCCATCGTCTACGTCATCGAATACCTTTCGCCCTGGCTCATTTTCATCCATTCTGATAACATGGCCGAGGTAACGCAATTGGCCTAATTTTATTCACTTAGCTATGTCCACGTCAGCATACAAATTGTATAGCTCTTTGTTCCAACGACATCGGTACTCGCCGTTTTCTTTAGCTGGGCCATATATTTTACAAATAATTTTTCTCTCGAATACTTCCAGGTGTTTTTCATGCGCTTGCAACATGACTCAAGTTTCGGAGCCATAAACCAGGACAGGTAAAATGAGAATCTGACAGGTAAAATGAGAATCTGATCTGTCTGTCGAGAGATAGCTTTGCTGTTAAACTGCTTGCTGAGCCCAAAATAGCATCCATTTGCAAGGACATTTATCTCCACGCTGACGTTGTTTTTTTGCTCAAGGCGGATCCAAGGTAGATAAATTTATCTACCACTTTAAAATTAAATCGGTTGTCAACGTTTAAGTGCGCACCGAGTCGAGAGATTTGTCTAGTCGTAGACACCATCACTTTTATCCCGCCCTCATTATAATACTGCAGTAACCTCCCGAAAATTTCGCCCAAGGATGTCTTTATCGTCAGCATACGCCAGCAACATATGGATATTGTTGATGGTCTTGTTCACATTTAGTGCAGCTTTTCACAATATTATCTCCATTAAAATGTTGAAGGGATTGCACGAAAATGTGTCACCTTGTGTCAGTCCTCGCTTGGTACAAAATGGTTCAGTGAGGTCTTTCCCCACTTTCACTACTGATTTGGTGTTGGATAGCGTCATTCTACAGGGCGAGTGAAAGAAGCTTTGTAATCGATAAAATTATGGAATGTATCGATTTGATTTTCGTGGGTCTTTTCCATGATTTGGCATAGCGTGAGTATTTGGTCAGTCGTGGACTTTCCTGGTCTAAAAACATACTGATAAAGTCCAATCAATTTTTCTAAAATTGCTTTGGCCTTTCACATTATATGCTTGATATGATCGTATACGCGATGGATAAAAGACTGGTACCGCGTAAGTTGGAAGAAACACACGGATAACTCTTTTTGAATACTGGACATAAGAATACACTGAGACTCCAATCGTCAGGTATGGGTTCCCCCACCCATATATCGCATATAAGTTGGTGCATGTAGGCTAACAGTCCTCCGCCACCAGCGTTAAAAAGCTTAGCGGGTAGCCCATCCACACCACCGGCTTTAATATTTTGACGCCGGGTGATAGCTGTTCTAATCTCGCCTTGGCTGAGGGGTACAATCTACATTGTCTTCCGCAATTATTACCTCCTGGTCTTCAGTGGAACAAACTGAGTAGTAGTGCTGAAACTTGGTCTCTCCACATTTTAAGCTTACTTCTCACCAGATTCCCATTCTGGTCCTTGCAGGAGGGTAGCCCATTATTCGGTCCGTTAAAAAGAATATTCGAGATTCATTATTCCGCTAAATATAAGGGTTTCCTCCCTTCTCAGCCTCTTTTACCGCTCATTCGCAGCACACGTTGTAACTGAATGTTTCGTTGCCATATGTGTAGTGGCTGTTTCATCAATTGCAATGGGGTATTCTTCGTCGTACCATGGATTATAACGGGTCCACCATCTAATGTTTTTTTTTTCAACTAGTGCTTATTTCGTGAATGGTAACACTTAGCGCATGTGTGATTTGACAGATAATTAGTTTTATCCTTCCGCTGAACGAATATGGTTGAACAACTCTGGGAAATATGGGAAAAATGGGCCTGCGATCGACTTACAGAAGATGCCGATTTTGCCAAAAAAAATCATCTTTCAGATGAAGCTCATTTTGATCTTGGCGGGTATGTAAACAAGCAAAATTGTCGCATTTGGGGCACAGAAAACCCGCACGCATACATTGAAAAGCCGATGCACCCAAAACGAGTCAC
The DNA here is from genome assembly GCA_963931995.1 of Phaonia tiefii. Taxonomy (NCBI): domain Eukaryota; kingdom Metazoa; phylum Arthropoda; class Insecta; order Diptera; family Muscidae; genus Phaonia; species Phaonia tiefii. Next base: position 87,852,310 of record OZ008370.1, on the reverse strand, counting down.
TCTTTGGTGCGGATTTTGGTCCAGAGGCATAATTGGGCCATTTTTCTTCGAAAATGGGCAAGGAGTGGCCGCTACAGTCAATGGCGATCGTGATTCTGCCTTGTTGAACGAATTTTTGTTCACAAAAATTGAAGAGGATATTGGCAACATTTGGTTTGAACAGGACGGCGCTACGTGCCACACAGCCGAAGCTACGCTCGATGTTTTGCGCCCTGTTTTTGAAGATCGTATTATCAGCCGCAGAGCTGATATCGTTTGGCCACCTCGGAGCTGCGATTTGACACCGTTGGACTATTATTTGTGGGCTGCCCTCAAAGATAAGTGTTACGCCGACAAGCCAGAGACAATTGACGCGTTAAAGGACAATATTCGTGAAGCCATTGGTGAAATACAGCTGCTTACAATCGATAATGTGCTTAAAAATTGGACGGATCGTGCAGGCCACTGCATGGCCAGCCGAGGCAGCCATTGGAGTGAAATTATTTTCCATTATTAACCGGAAGGATTGTACTTTCAAATAAAAAAAGAAATTTGAGAAAATATTCAGTAGTTTTTTTTTTTATAGCATTTTCAAAAAAAAAAGTTATTTGGCGGATAAATAATTATGCCGTTTTGTGGCTTTTCCCAAATTTACATTTTTTTATTTGCTACAAGCTGTATTTAGTCATAGATATGCGTAAATAATGGAAAGGAGTTGGAAAAATGCCAATTGCAATTGAATTTTCCAGATAATTTGAACAATTGAACAAAAATCGTTGGAGAAAATATGTTATTATAAGTTATTGTTGTAAATGTGTAAATTTCATCTCATCATTCAACACCAATTGTATACAATTTTATGTCATCATAACAAGATCCGGTTACGAAGCATTGCAATACGCAACAAAAGAAATGTGTTTCTAATAATCAACGAACATTGGAACGACAAATTTAATTCGTTGATGGAATTTGTGGAAAATAAAATTTTCGAGAAAGTTGACGTACGATTTTTAAATCGGAACGGAGGTCATTAGAGGTTTTGGCCACGAATTCGGGCTTTTCGTTGAATGTGCGCCTGTTATGGCACAATTGAATTAATAATTCCCCAATAAGCTGATTTCAATAAGATTAGCATTCCGGTGGCTCCCAATGTCTCCTTTTGGAGTTATTACAAAGGGGAAGTTTGCAAAACCAACCCATTGATTTTGTATCGTTTAAACCAGTCCATTCGAACGACAATTGAGGCAGTTCCTGCTATGCAACCCAGCAGGTAGTCATGAATATATGTATGTGCACGTTTGCAAAACACATTAAAACTACGTAATGAAAATGTATTAGTTGCAAATAAATAAAGAAAAGGCAACTTATATGAACCACAAAAAAAGTTATTTGCCTTTCTTAAGACGAGTTTCATACTCGCCAATAAAAAGCTCAATTTAAAAGCTCACAGAAAATGTTCATATTAAATGGCAATTAATGACAAACATCGGACATTTACGGTCAATTTAAATGCAAAGTTTTCAATTGTCGAACTAAACATTAATGTAGCAACATGACCGATACACCTTTAATCCAAACTAAAGCTACATAGTTTCGAAAACTTACCGCTTCCATCACATTTAATTTGTTCCACATCACATTCATTCCCCATTAAGCGACAGTTCTCTTCGGCATTGCGAACACATATATTGGTATTATTTCGTTGACAATGAAACAGACCAGGACAATGACAAATCCCAGATTGGCCTACTTGAATATTACGGCACTGTTGCATATCAACGTCCTCAAGTCCTTAAAGAGACACATGGGTATACAATTAAACAATTGCCTAGTTAACCGTAACTACAGATGACACGGCTCGACCCCTCTTCATAAGTACTTATACTTACTTTCTCCATCACAACGCTGACGTTCCACATCGCATTCAGTCGCATAGAGGCGACAACCTCTTGCACTCACTTGAACACAGTGTTGAGTGCGGTTCCTTGAACACTGAAGCATTTTTGGACAAATACACGGATTAGTTTGATTGAAGCCAAAACCTCTGCATTGCCTATTGTCAATAGTGTGCCATTCTAAACAAAGAGACATAGAAAAATCTCTTTCATTAGAAAGAATTAATTTTGTAAAGAACAATAGAAATTGTCTATACGATATGTATGCATGAAGTAACGGGTTTTTCAATAAGAGCGCTACAAAAGTTTTTTTTTAAATAAAACAAAACCGGTTTCAGATACCAATGAAATTCTTTATTCCTGTGAAAGTACGTTCGCTGCCATTATGTATGGAACTCGATTTATTTTGCATGCCCACCACGGGCACGCTTGCAGAAGTCCAGACGCTGAACCCAATTTTCGACGGTTTTCAAGCATAAATTGGCCGATACTGCTGCAATTTCACGTTCGATATTCGTACGAAGTTCATAAATCGTCGCTGGCTTGTTGGCATAGACCATAGACTTGACGTAGCCCCACAGGAAATAATCTAACGGCGTCAAATCGCACGACCGAGGCGGCCAATCGACTGGGCCATTTCGTGAGATAACACGTTCACCAAACTTGGTTTCCAATAAATTGATTGTGGCATTCGCTGTGTGGCTTGTGGCGCCGTCCTGTTGGAACCACATGTCCTCAAAGTCCATATTATCCAATTGGGGCCAAAAATATTCGGTTGTCATTGAACGGTAGCGATTCGCATTCACAGTAATGTGCCGGTCTTGATCATCACGGAAGGAGTACGGCCCAATGATGCCGCCGGCCCATAAACCGGCCCATTTCGTGGTGCAATGATGACTCATGGATTACGTGTGGATTGCTGTCTGACCAATAACGCATATTTTGCTTACTGACGAAGCCATTCAGCCAGAAATGAGCCGACCATAAATTGGACGTAGCGCTCTTAAAGTTGAGGCCACTGACTCCAAATTTCGGTAGTAAATTTTAATAATTTCGACTCGTTGTTGGCTCGTATATCTTTCCATGATGAAATGGCAAACCTTACTGAAAAGAAATGTCAAAAGAGCGGGAAGAAATATGGCGTCGTTTGCTGTCCCTATCGATTTACTTTTGTAGCGTCTCTGTTGAAAAACCCTTTATGTACGTACCTTCTCTATTACAATGAGCTCTTCTCAAATCACATTCCGTCTGGAATAGATGACATAGTCGCACTCGGTACCCTAAACCACCATGTGCACAAATACCTGTTGTTATCGTTTGATTGGAGCACTCTAGGTCCAGAGACTGTGTTGAACAGGCGCATAAGCCAGTAATATTGGTGTGTATATTGGTGCACTGAATGCTTGCGGTACGATTCCATGCTAAAGAAAAATTAAAGACATTTTTTGAAAACACATTTTGTAATTAAGGGGTTGGAAACATAAAAAAAAACATTGTTTCCCATTACATCCCATGAAGCTTTATAGTTTTATACTCGCTGATTGCGACCTACAGTTTTACACCGGTTCCGAACGGTATTTTGAGAGGTTTTTTCATGGATAAGTACTCGATAGTGTCGCCGTCACTAAGCGAGGTGACCGTCGTCGAAAGAAATTTTAAGGTGGTCGGAGCAGGGATCGAACCCAGGATCTCCTGTACAAGAGGCGCGCACAATAACCATTGCACCACCGCCGGCCAACGGGAAACATAGTAATATTAATTCATTAGCATTGCTCGTTTTCTTTCCCAGTAAAAATTGACAAGAATTTACTTTTGAGAGAGACAGAAGGTTTTTTGTACAAAAAGTACGCGAATGACTTCCAGTAAAAGTTTGGTGACATACAGCTGATGTAGTTTCATCCTTAGCTACATATGTACATTTTGGCATTACATATATACTGCCACAGTTGTCCAATTATTACGCCGTCGGTTCACCAGAATTTGCTTAATGCCACTGCACATTATTGAGTTCCATTTTGTTTCTAATGCCCTGACCGTGTAACTCAGAAGAAGTTCTAGCAGGGGGATTCTATGACACAGCTGATCGAAAAGGTACTAGGGAAATGATGGAGAATGAGAAACCAAAGAGGACAGGAACTAAGTATAAATAGTGTTTATTGATACTAATGACAGCTAAATAATGTTTTATATTGTTTGCATTGAACGAATATACGCATTCGCTTTGATTTCTGTCCGTTTTATGTCCAACGAAAGTGTAAAATTGCTAAAATACAGCAGCAAATAAAACTCTATGAAATGGCCTACTACCTCGTCGTCATGAAGAGGCATCGAAGAGAGTAGTGGAAACTCTTAAGTATTACTCTATGGTGCTAGGCGAACGACAGTCACTTTCGCATAAATCTGAGGCCGCGTAACAACGAACTTGTCTTTCGCTTAGGCTTACGCATGTCAATTGAACTGTATTAAGTAAATATGTTACCAGATTAAAAAGAAGTGCTAAATTTAATTAAAACAATTGCGAATATTTGAATAACGCTACAATAAAAATGTAAGGTGGCAACACTCAAAATAATTCAGCTGAAAACATCTGACAGAAAAATTGTAAACGAAACAAAAAAAAATAACACAAACGTCAACAAACAAAAGTGAAATGTAAACATTGCATTAATTACAAAAATATCAAAATAGAAATAAACGAAATTCTCCAAAATTTTTAGTATTTGAGTACGTCTGATTAAAAAACAAATATGAATGTGTCAGTCATAGCCTAATACATACATAGATACATTTGTTCTCTCATCTGACGTTTCATTTCACACTCTTCGTCGTAGGTTTGTGGAAATGAGAGCAATTAAATTTAAAATTAACTTACACCAGGTGGAGTTACAAAATATGTTCACTTAACTTTTTCATATCGTTTTTGTGTAGAACTGAAAAATTTAAATGTATTTTGCACTTTTTTGTTGACTTTTATCGTTGGTATACATTTCTATTATATTTAACACAACTAGTTTGCCACAAAAACACGAAATTCAATTATTTCTTACTATTGCCTCTATCTGGTATTATTGAACCCATGTTTTGCGCCATCCAATGTTTACTTTCCACCGTACATATGACGTTTAATTTATTGAAAGAATAAATGTATCTATGTATTTATTAGTCTATGGCATAGAGTAATCTCAGACTAGAGAGAATATTTGGCTCATCTGACGTTTCCTTTTACACTCTTCGTGATGCGGTCGGTGTGATAGAGAGATGTTTGACGAAAACTGACATACACCAGGTGGAATTACAATAATTTCTTGCTTTAATTTTTCTGCCATTTTGGTGAAAAACTGTGAAATTTAAATGTGTTTTAAACTTTTTTATTGACTGTTATTGTTACCATACATTTGTGTTGTGTTTAACACAATAATTTTAACACACAAAACGAAATGCCGTTGTTGTTATTTTGTTCGTTGTTTTGAACCATTGCCTCTATCTGGTATTAGTAAAGCAATTCTTTTCAACATCAAACGTAAATATCACACCAGGCCAAATGTCATAAATTTGGTGGGAGAACTAGTAGATCTACTATAAGTATTAATCTATGGTCTATGGCAGTATTTCTCAAAGTGTGAGCCGCGGCCCCCTAGGGGTCCGTGGTGTTCTTACAAGGGAGCCGTTTGTTTTTTCTATTATAATTCTTTAATAAGTATCTTCTATTGCAATTATCTAATAACTAATTGATTGTAAAGCGCCCTCTTGCGCCCTCTAGCGCCCTAAGAGTTCTAACATATATTAGGAAGATGGCAATGATGTAACATATTTAAGTAAGTTGGCAATCATGTAATGTATTCTAATGCTGGAGTTAATGTCGACGTCGTCGACGGCGTCAAATGTCAAAAAAAAGTTGAATCATATGAAATTGTATGAGAGCAGTTAATCTCAACGACGTAAGAAATTCGGCGTTGAAAAAGTTCAATCTGTTTCAACTTTTTCGGCGTCGTTGCGGCGTTGCTCAGACAAAAACATATGATGAAACGTCAAAGCAGATAAAGCAAAACAAATATAATGCAGTAGTACACAGCGTGTTAACGTCGTCGACGGCGTTGACATCAACAGCAAAATGAAATTTTAACAATTTCTACGTTCAGACGCCGTCAACGACGTTGACATTAACTCCAGCATAAAGCGTGTGGTGCAAAATATACCTGCAACGAACTTAATGTTTTAAAGTAAAAGCGTCAATTTGGAAGATATTTCAACGAGAGCAGTCCCTACATTACTGTAATAGGTAATTAGTTAGTGAATTTAGCTGTTATTTTCGTTAAATTTTAGCAATTTCAGTAATAGCATTAAAAATGGATAAGTGGCTAATTAAAATACATAAAGAAAAAAATATTGAAAATTTATCAGAATCAATACAACTACCAACAGATTCAACTATACCAGGAACTTCTACTTCAATTTTAACTGCAACAGATTCAACTTTACCAGGAACTTCTACTTCAACATTAACTGCAACAGATTCCACTTTACCAGGAACTTCTACTTCAACAATAACTGCAACAGATTCAACCTTACCAGGAACTTCTACTTCAACATTAGCAACTGGTAATAAAAGAAAAATCGCACCAGATAAAACAGCTCAATTAAAAAATCGTAAATATGATTCTGATTATTTGAAATATGGATTTATTACGTCAACACTTAATAATCAAGAAAGACCAATGTGTGTTATTTGTTTGAACCAACTATCGAACGATAGTATGAGACCGGGAAAACTATTACGTCATTTAGCTACTATGCATCCTGAATTCAAAAATAAGCCACTTGAATTTTTTCAAAGAAAGGCAGCTGATAAAAAGGGACAAACAATTTCTCTTTCAAAATATACAAAATTAAATGATAAATCCAAAAAACCGTATACTATAGGAGAAGATCTTGTATTACCTGCAGCAATTAAAATTTGCGAAATTGTACACAATGAGAAAATTGCCAATCCTTTGAAGTCTATTCCAATCTCAAACGATACTATGAGGAGAAGAATTGATAGCCTGGGATCTAATATTAAAACTCAATTAATATCTCGTATTAAACAGAGCAATTTCTTCGCAATACAACTTGATGAATCCACTGATATAACAAATTTCGCACAGTTAATGGTTTTCGTAAGATATCAGTATAACAACCAAATTCATGACGATTTGCTCTTTTGTCGACAGCTTTTGACTACAACAAGAGGTATTGATATTTTTGTAAAAGTAGATGAGTTTTTTTCAGCGAATGAACTTGAGTGGTCAAAATGTGTAGGAGTTTGCACAGATGGTGCGGCAGCAATGTCTGGAAGAATTTCGGGATTCAAGGCAGAAGTACAAAAAGTATCGCCAGGTGCGCAACATATTCACTGCGTAATACACAGAGAACATTTAGTTTTTCGACAAACATGTTGCGAACTCAGTGAAATTTTGAATGAAGTTACAACCATTGTCAATTTTGTAAAAAATCGTGCTTTAAACTCGAGATTATTTAATATTTTATGTAAAGAAATGGGATCAGCACATGAGTCTTTGTTGTATCATACTGAAGTAAGGTGGCTTTCGCGTGGAAAAGTTTTAAATAGAATTGTAGAACTTAAAGATGAGCTTCGCCTATTTCTTTTAGATAAAAAACCAGATCTTGCTTCGCACTTTAGTGATGAAAAGTGGATGTGTCTTACATCTTATTTAGCAGATTTTTTTGATAAAGTAAATGAATTAAATCTTTCTCTGCAGGGAAAAGATACCAACATTTTAGTTTTGAATACCAAACTTGTTGCTTTCCAACAAAAGCTTTGTTCTTGGGCAAACTCTATTAATGAAGGAAATATGGAAAGGTTCCCTTGCCTTAATGAATTTCTTACCACCAATGAAATATTAATTTCAACTTCAATTAAAAAAATCATATTAAATCATATTGATGAATCTAAACGATTTTTTGCAAAATATTTCTCAAACCTAAACGAAGATCGAAAGTACGACTGGATAAGAATGCCATTTGCTAAATCATTGAAATATGATCATATTACTTGGGTGGCTCAAGAAGAATTGATTGAAATTAGATCAGATAATTCTGTTGAATTGGAGTTTCATGAAAAAACTCTTACAGAATTTTGGATAAGGCGTCAGCAAGAATATCCGTCCATCTCAAAAGAAGCATTGCTAAAATTAATGCCTTTTGCAACAACGTATCTTTGCGAAACAGCGTTTTCTACATTGCTAATAATTAAAAATAAACATAGATCGAGTCTTTCAACGGAAGCTTTGGAATACAACCTTCGAATTACTACTTAAGATATTTCACCAGATATTGATTTATTGTTTAACACTATTCAATCTCATCCCTCCCATTAATAATTTGTAAAGTTTTACCGTTTAATATACTATTATTATAAAAAAGAACTTTATTATTTGTAATAAACTTAAAAATTTTAATGATAAATGGTGTTTTATTAGTACTATTTTGTTGGGAGGATTGATTTTTTTTGTTATATTTAGGGAGCCGTCGTATAAAAAAGTTTGAGAAGCACTGGTCTATGGCATAGACTAATACATACATATATACTTTTAGTTTCTCAATAAATTAAACGTCATGCATTAAACACATAGACGACAGCAAGCTGCACGACGACTGACTTCAAATGTCGTTGGCGACATTTGTCGTTGTGTAGCCACCTTTTTAAATATTTTGAAAACGGCTGCTACAGCGTAAACAGCTGATATTGTGATGCCAATATGACGTTTATTAGACACACAAACAAACGATTTATGTTCTACAAAATAATTTATTGAAAAGAGTATTTGTTTTTGTAATTTCTTTACACGAAACACATGCATATGTTTTATTTTCATTATAGCTTGTTTATTAATGAGTGGATTAGAATACATTCCGAAGAGGCAGGAAATATTTAAAAGGCGAAGCCATATTTTGGCATACCCCCGGACGAAGACCGGCTACACAAGAAATCTTTATATAGCGAAATTATATTTTAGCATACCAAGAAGAAATAAAAATACATTCCGTTTTTCACTGAAAATGTGGGGTTTTTTTTACAAAACATGAAAAATTTAACGCGAGTTTGGTTTTGTGCACCTTGAACGCGCATAGTACAACAATAATTTTTTCTGGGAAGAAAATTTTTCAATTAAGAATTATTTGTTTCAACTACGCTATCCTCCAAAAAAAATTCGAAAGCCGGCTGATAAAACATTTAATAAATCCCAAAATGTTTGACACAAATTTTCAGTTTTTAGTTAAACGCCTTTAATCTCCAAATTATTACAACTACTTTAGTGCATTACCAACACTGTATCTGATATTGTCGCCTTTCAAAAGAGAAATTAGTTTATATTGGCGACAACTGCAACGGTCGTTGTGCCGTCGTGCTGCTGTGACGCCGTCAAAGTAATCATTTTCATATAAACGTGTGTGTTTTAATTTTGACAGGTTGTCGCTCGTAGCTTGCTGTCGTCTATGTGTTTAATGCATCATACGTACGGTGGCTGGAAAGTAAATATTGAATGGCGCATGGATTCAATAATTCCAGATAGAGGCAATAGTAAACAACGTTCAACAAATGAACAACAACCGAATTTCGCGTTTTTGTGGTCAACTAGAAGTGTTAAATATAAGACAAAGATGAAAGTCAACAAAAAAGTGCAAAATACATTTAAATTTTTCAGTTCTACACCAAAACGTCATGAAAAAGTTAAGTGAACATATTTTGTAACTCCACCTGGTGTAAGTTAATTTTAAATTTAATTTGTGTCATTTCCACAAACCTACGACGAAGAGGGTGAAATGAAACGTCAGATGAGAGAATAAAAGTATATATGTATGTATTGGCTCTGTAATTTTTGGAAGAGCAGGAAGTCCATGAGGAAATTCGCCGGAGAGTGCCACGCATAAGCTCTCATTTATTTTTGTCTGCTTGTTTACCAAATTTTGCAAGGCGAAAGTTAAAACACAAGTGATTGATTTTGATATTGCGTTCGCACAGATGACAGCGGAAAAAAGTTAGTCGTTCAAAATTTTGTACTGAAATTGTTACGTTTTTACTCGCATTGACTTTCTTGCGACTTGTCTTGCCAGTGAGAGTTAGGCGGCCCCATAAACAGCTGTTTGTCGCGTATAGAGTGTGCGAAAGCTGTCGTTTGAGTTACGCGGCCAAGCTAAAAATTTCAGCGATATATTAATAAAATATTCATAAACTTATTTGTATATATTTCTGCCTTTTCTCTTCTAATTGTGCACACAAATTTTTGTAGGCTAAAATTTCACCATCCAAAATTTGTAAGATCTTTAACATCGAGCTGTCAAAATTCTCTCTCTGGCTGTCACTTACTGGACTTTTGCAGTAAACGAACACGTTTCAGTAAAAATTTACACAAATTTTCGAGTAATCGAACAGAGCTATTAAAAAACACTGCTCAGTCCCAAGATTACTGACTGGATATCGACAGAATTCAATCCTAAACTGTGGAGGTTATTTAGGAGCTTCGACGAACTGGTTCACTTACTTGCAATATTTGTGTTTGAAGTCTTGATTACTTTCTGCAGATATTTTCAGATAACAGATCGAGAGTGCCTTCCTTCAGCAGTTGGTCTTCGAAAATTAATTCTGAGGACAATCGGTATTAAAAAGAGGTTGTCTACAAAGTCTCGTTTGAATAACGAAAGAATATAGATAGACATGAGTACTACAAAAATTAAAAACAATTACCCCAAAACCAGCCGAACTAACAAAGAGGACACAACAAATTTGGCAACAATTTTCATTAGCTTTTAAACATAATCTCGTTTTAGCTCGATACACTTTTTCCAGTGATATTCAATAGCTGCGTGCCCTGCCTGTGTATAGTACGAACTGCCAAACTCCTTAAAATAGCCATCAACCGCAGACTCCACCTCTTCATTGTTGGCAAATCTTTTACCATCGAAGCATTTTTTCAAGTTTTGAAATAGAAAATAGTTCGAGGGGGCTAATAAGGTGCGTGATGAAGCAATAAGGTGCGTGATTAAATTAGCTGCATTAAATTAGCATAATATTCGGTTTTTCCTTTCTGAAGATAATCAATAGAAATTATAACATGCGCATCCCAAAAAACACACGCCATGACCTTGGCTGCAGATGGAACTCCCTTTGCCTTCTTTGGGCACGATTCTCCCATTCCAGTCCACAGCTTTGACTGTTCATTTGTCTCATGTGTGAACTGGAGGACCCATGTATCATCCATGTTATAAATCGACGCAAAAATTCGGCTTTATTGCGGTGAAACATCGCCAAACATTCTACTGAAACATCTTCACGACGCTATTTTTGCACTATTGAAAGCAAGCGTGGGACCCATCTTCCGCACAGCTTTCTCATCTTTAAATCTTCGGTCAATATGCGATGTAACGTTCTTTTCAGCTAGCTCACGCACCTTCAGCCGACGATCCTCCAATACCATCATGGTAAAATAAGTAAGGTAAACGCACTAGGAATTGTTACAACAAACACAGGCATTTTGTTTTTGTTTGGTGTCCATAATCTGTCAAATTTTCTTCATGTGTGTATCTACTGTAAAAGTAAACAAAAAAGTACACAAACAAAATGCATGTGAATTTGACATAAGAGTAACACCTAAGCAAGAAATATGTTGAAATCAGCTGTTCTAACGAGTTTACCTTACTCATTTTACCATGAATACCATTTTGTGGATTTTCTTAAACGTGTCTGGCGTGGCCGTCTCAATTGGTCGACCACTACGGTGCACAGTTCGATTTCTTCATACAAGCCGCGGCAAAAATTAGAAGGAATCGAGCTAGGGCTTTGAAATTTCGCACACATCTCTCATATTGCTAAATTAGAAAAAAACAAGTTTTTGTTCGACTATCAATTTAATAGAGTTCAAGCTGCATATGATAGAACTAAATGTAAGTAGCATCAATGAAACGTAAATTAAATGTCATAAGCATCAGTCAAACATAATTCTAAAGTCATTCGAATCAATTAAACAAAATTAGAATATAGTTTGCCTATCGCTCATTTCTCCATCCACTTTCTTCTCCATGATTTTCCGACCTCATAGTCGGTCAGTTATTGCCAGTCATCGCAAAAGCCATGAGAGCCTACGTACAAACTCGCGCTCTCTCTCTTCAAAACACATCTCGCGAGATTCGAGTCTTTTACTAGTTGGTCTTAGTTTCATAGTTGTTTTTAGTAGCAGAGCATAATATAAGAGTCTCTATCCCTCTCTTTACGTTGTCCCGATGACGACGAGGTAGTAGGCCACTTCATCGAGTTCGAGTTGCTGTTATACTTTACGCCAGTGTTGCCAATTTAGCACTTTAAGTGCAATTCTGGCTCTATTTTTTTGGCTTCTGCACTGTTTTTTTTTTTTTTTTAAAACATGCTAATTGCTTTTTAGCAAGTTTTGCCAACCTGACATTTCTCCCTCCATTTTTAGAATATTTTGTCGAAAAATTTAATTTTTCTATAACAATTTTCGACAAACCGTGGTAAATGTGCCCATATTCAATAGGAGAGTGACATGTGTCAAATATTGTCTTATTACCAATTTAAGATGTGTTGTGTTTTTTGGGTATTTGTCATGACTTCCAGCCAATTGTCCGATCAACATTTGAATGGGATGTACCAGAAGGTGTGGGGTCATAACATCTGTTTTCAATCCAAAACTAAGTTTGTTCAAATACTAGCTAATGACAATATTGCATTGTGATCGGTAAAGGTTTACGGCAGTTACCATGTTTACCAGCCTGACGGGCATGGCTCAAAAGTTTTAAAAAATTCCGAAACGAAATTGGTCCACAGATAAAAAAAAACAAACAAAAAACCGTTGCCCATCACATCCCATGACGGGATTGGGGAGAGCTAATCACAACCAGTGAGCTTTGTGCTTTTTAATTTTTCACTCTCTGATTGGGACTTACAGTTTTACACCGGTTCCGAATGGTATTTTGGGAAGCATTTTCATGGCTAAGTATTCGATAGTGTCGCCATCACTAAGCGAGGTGGCCGTCGTCGAAGAAAATTTTAAGGTGGTCAGAGTAGGGATCGAACCTACGTTTTCATGCACAAGAGCCGCGCAAACCAGCCATTGCACCACCGACGACCACAGATACCTTAAGTATAATATGACTGCTTCTATGCGTTAACTTTTTTCCGTATCAAATGATATATACCCCATCCCTATGGGTGAAGGTGTTCGATTATGTCTGGTCTACGAAAATGTATTTTTTATTGAACATAAGACTTAAAGTGGCCGCATACGACAATTGTTGATTATTTCAGTTTTAGCACTTTTCTTTGCAAATTTCATTTTTTTGGGCATGTTTTTTTGACAGCTTCTGGCAACATTGCTTTACACTTTGATTGGGCATACGATATAACGGACAGAAATAAAAGGGAATGAGTAAATAAGTTCGATGCAACCAGCATAAAACTAGGGGGGTTTCTATGGCACAGCTGATCGAAAAGCCACTAGGGAAATGATGTGGAATGAGAGGCCAAAGAAGACATACAGATTATAGACCATACAGCAAACTAAGTTTAAAATTGTTTGATTGATACTAATGACAGCTAAATTATGTTTGCAGCGAACGAAAATACGCATTCCCTTTTATTTCTGTCCGTATTATGCCAAGACGAACTCGTTGAAATGGCCTACTACATCATCGTCATTAAGATAATACGAAGACAGGCATAGAAGCTCTTTTCTATTGCTCAGTGATAAAACATAACTTAGTGCATCATTATACTATGGCTTTAACGCGCGTGTATCACGATATTCTCCTTTAAAACGCCTACTTAAATCACGATTACATTACATTCTGCGTTTTGGCTTGCAACCACCCCTTCAGTTTTGACGTTTAATCGGTTGATCTCCATCAACAGTACATTCGTAAAAATGTGTAAAAGTGGTCTATTCTAATTAAATTTAACAAAGAAGGGAATTCTCTGCGTTGAATTCGTTGTCATACATTCGTTAAAGTTTTAAAAGTGGTGTATTCTCAGTCAATGTATTAAAGATTAAATATTTGTACCCATCGATTACACCTTTTCACTTCGACATGAGAATTAATATGAAACAAAATGAGAGAAATACGAAAGTGAAGAGAGAGAAACGTCTAAACTCCCCACAAATTTTCATATCGTGCGTGAAAGTCTACCCCGCCAGCAACACCACACTTCTCATCCACAAAACGCGTTGGGCACGCGTCGAACACGCGCGTCACAGCCATAGTGTAATGATCTCTTAGCTGTCATTAGATTGAAACACTATGTAAACTTAGGTTGCTGCATGAGTTGCTTCTGGTTGCTTGTCGTTCCTTCGCCCATCCACTCTATTTTCTATATTTTTCCTACTACTAAGTCGATCAGCTGTGTCATGGACACCCAAAAACGATGTACAAGTAGACGGTCAAAATTTCTCTTCACTCAAATGCCAACAAACAAAACGAGTGAAACCCTAGTACTTCTCTTCATTGAATATTTCAAAACACGAGCAGCTTTTTGATAGCGTTATTGTATATAACTATACAAATTCCAACCATGTTGAAGTAAAATTACAGAAATTATGCAAAAAGTATGAAATAAGCTAGATATGACGCGAGAGAGAAATGAATTTGTGTAGTTATATACAATAACACTATCAAAAAGCTGCTCGTGTATTGAAATATTCAATGAAGAGAGTAAGAGAGAGTGTAGAGAAGTACTAGGGTTTCACCCGTTTTGTTTGTTGGCATTTGAGTGAAAAGAAATTTTGACTGTCTACTTGTACATCGTTCTTGGGACACCCTTCGGTTGTATTCTATGTCGCACGTACCCGAGTCGAATATTTAACATATTTTTACATCTCACGTCTAACAACTACACGCAAAGAAAAAAACGTTTATTGCTCGGTTGCCACAACAATACTTTGATTGATTTGTATTAATTTATTAGTCGCAACCGTTTCTGTAGTTCTCCCAAATAAACTCATATATCGCAAATGAGTATCATGTTGTTGCAAACGAGATCTCGTTTGCATTAAACGCGTACAAAATTACATTTGTAGCAAATTAAAACCGTTTGCGATAACTGAAATTAGCCATTTTTCTTATGAGAGCACTGATTACGAAGAACGTAAATTTCTCTCATTCTGTCGACTGTATACACAGTGCACTCGTTTGACATACACACTCACGCATACAGATAAAATGCTTTTGCCTTGTCAATATGGCTTGGATGGACAACTGACGCGTTGTAGTTTGGCTGCGCTTTTAGTTGTTATTTGAATGCAAGGAGAGACAGACGTGTTAGTAGACACTGAAAAGATAGACAGAAATTCCAACTTTGTTTAAAACAAAATTTGTGGGTAAAACCAAAATCATAAAATTTGGAAATTTACACAAAAAAGAGCTTATGGAAACCATAAATATAAATTTTAATGTGCCAGTAATGTTGTACTGAGTAGAGTAACTACAACTCGGTTGCTGTAACCGAAAGCACAGTTAATGGAACCGTTTTTCGTCTATCACAAACGTTTTTCAGCTTTAATTTTTCATAACTCGTTTACTGCAAACGGTTTTCAGTTCTCGCAAACGTTTTTTTAGTTAGGATCAACTACAACTCGGTTGCTCTAACCGAGGAAACAGTTGGCGGGACCGTTTTTCGTTTCTCGCAAACGTTTTTTTCAGCTTATGTTTTTCATAACTCGTTTGCTGCACACATTTTTCGGTTCTCCCAAACGAAATGACATGTATGGCTTAACAGAAGTTCGTTTCTCCCAACTACAGTACCCAAACGAACTTCAGTTATGTGAGATTTCGTTTGGGAGGAACGAGATTTTTCTTTGCGTGTAGTGTTTTTCTAGTCCGCCGTCAATGCCGAATGTGAGTAGTACATTGGAAACTTGTCGCTGATCCATTACATCTTGAATGCAAGTTCGCAGATTCTTGCAAATGACGACAATCTCTGGAGAATCCACAAATTTTGCAATTTTAGTTGTGACAAAAGCAAATACTCGAGGCTCAAAATACTCGTCAAACCGATGATTACTTTCTGATATTTTTTTTTTGATAATTGGGTTCTAGTATTCCTGGTGTTTTGGTTTCTGCACTCTCAACACTTTTCTGCTATTTAAATCCATATCGATGCTACCGTTATCGATGGAAGGGCGTTATCTTCTCCAGACATATTATTTTTCTTATATTCGTCCTACAAAAAAAAAGCGCCGAGCCGATTTTTTTCTGTAGCGGGTGAAAGTACTCCTTTTTAGGTGTAGAAACGTTAAACGAGAGAATTTCGGAGACACCGCCCTTTTTTTTAAACCGACTTCAGCGCACCGTGCCTTGTTTTGCTCATCATTTACGATGCCTGGAGCCAATTCACAAAAATCGTCATCGAGTACACAATAATATTTGTAAAATATATATTTTATTGACTAAAAACTTTGTTCTCCGATTACCTAAAAATGTGTAAATTCTGCGCGACTCAAAGGCGTCGCTTTTACTTGTGAACAGGTTTAACCAACCCCTTAAATCACATCGTTAAACACACTGCACTTACCTGTTGCCAATGTCTTATTACAATTTTCCCTTTGTAGTTCACAGTCCGAGTTAAAGAGTTTACAACTTTGACCATTTGTTGCACATACTACATCCGTATCTGTCGTATTACATCGCTGTAGTAATGGGCAATCATGTCGAACGACACCTTGCTGGGCCACATGTCCGGGTGGCAGAGTACAAATAATGCAGCTCAATAAAACCACAATTCCGTAAAATATTTGCATTTTTAGCAAATAAATTGTTAACGTTATTTCACGTGTAAATCACTTTATAACAAGTATTTATAGCTGTAATGCTTAGGTACAACATTTTATTGAGTTGTCCTCCGGTCGAGTTTTCCTTTTATGCAGGTATACCTAAAGTAATTCCGGGTTTGATTTCTTTCAAAAGAATTGCGGAAAATATTTTAGTTCCTCATTTGATTCTCTTTTTTTTTTGTTTTGACAGATGGCAATTTTTCGGATGTTGGGGAAAGGTGTGCGGAGTTAATTCGTATGGAATATTTCGATATTTATTGAAGTTGAATTGTACGTATCTTTTGTGCCATTGAATCTATTCAAGTTTAAACTTTTTTAGGAAAACATAAAAGAGACGTTATTCCATTGATGTACATTAAAATGTGACTTTCAGTTATTTTGTTTATTTTTATGGTTGCGATAAGGAAGTTAATGTGTAGTTATTTATCATTTCGAAAGAGAAGTTAAAACACATTTCAATTTTGCCGAGGTAATATAAAGTTATTTATATAGGGTTTTATTGAAAACACAATTTATTATAAAGTTCATATTATTATTGTAAAGTTCGCATTGATTTCCATGGGTATATTATACATTTATTGTACAAAAAGTATCGAGTTAATCCTCCTCGAGCAGTGTTGATTGTTCAATTAAAACTTTAAACCCCAAATAGGATGAATATTGTCTTAATTTGATAAAATATCTGTCATCGCAAATTCGTGTAGTTTACACGATTAAGGGCTAATAATTGCAAAACGTCATTTACTTTTCCAGCTGTACAGTGTTAAAACCCTGACTTCCAAAGTTTCTTAAAATTTAGCAGTTTTATAATTTCATTAAATAAACTTCATGCTAAGGGTGCATGAAATTAGACAAACAACAATGCTATTTGATTGATAATAATGTATATAAATATATTTGAACTGTCGTTCAATAAAGTACGTTTGCGATACAGTATATCGGAGCAACATCCGGGAAATGGGAGGGACAGATGCACTTTGAATAATATACAGTTTTGTCAGACACAAAACACATATACAGTTTTATGAAAATTTATAAATTTGTTAACCTAAAATTAAAAACTTTTATATTGTTATATTCTGTTTAAATAAATAAATGACATATATATGGGCCAAAGTAAAAAAATATTCAAACTCATGAAGGCTATTATTTCATAACGTGTCTACGCCGAAAAATCTGTCTTTTTTGTTGTTGTTTGGATGCAAATATAACGTGTGTGTGGAGCTTGTATCAAGTATAGTATACTTGTGTCCAAACACAAAGTGTTTGCTATTCAGTATTACATATTGGAGACACAGTGATTAATATGTTATAATCAGCTATGGGCACCACTACAGTGAAGTGCTTGTGAGCTTGCTTGCATGTGTGGCACTGACAATAAAGTGCGGAACACAATTGCGACGTTTCGACGTAAATAAATAAAAATTAAATGGTTTCCCATTACATCCCATGAAGGGACTGGGGAGAACTTCTCACAATCACTGAGCTGTGCGCTTTCCAGTTTTCACTCAGTGATTGGGACCTACAGTTTTACGCCGATTCCGAACGGTAATTTGAGAAGCTTTTTCATGGCTAGATACTCGATAGTGTCGCCGTCACTATGCGAGGTGACCGCCGCCGAAAGAAATTTTTTTTTGAAGGTGGTCAGAGCCGGGTTCGAACCCAGGATCTCATGTACAAGAGCCGCGCACACTAACCATTGCACCACCGACGTACGGCGTCAAAAATGATACGCTGTCAAAAATAAAACTCTTATGATCTCGCCCACAATTGACGCCGACAACGTATTGGCGTTTTTGCGTCGTACGTTCAATTATATCTATTTCTATTTTTTACGCCACGTACGGCGATGTTTGTAAATAAAATTCAAATTTGGTGAAATTATTTATAAAATAAAACAATTGCTGATAAAAAATGAGCGGAAATAATTTAAGTGAAAAGATTATCGAGGAGGTAAGGACATATAAAATGTATTATAAAATGTAAACATATGTATGTTGATGTATAATACGTTTCTACGTTGTACGCCGCTATTGTGTGCATGGTGGACGTATGGACGTATTTTCACGACGTTTTACGTCCGAACGCCGTACGTTGTACGTCGATGAGTCGCAATTGTGTTCCGCACTTAATTTTGTGTGTGAATGGCTCTCTTGAATTATTTCCTCTCATTTTCATATACGTATACGCACTTGTGAGAGCGCGGCTTCCAAGCAGCTTCTGCGCCCATACCTGGTTATAATATATGTGTTTTTGATCCAAATATATATGTGTTTATGATGCAAACATAGCTGTGGTTGTTGCACTGTTTGCTCTCTCTAGAGCAAGAGAATAAAAGTGAGACAACGCGAGATTATTCACAGTCTTACTTGTGTATGTGTAAATGCTTCTTATTTTGGCTGATGTATTGCGTCTTAGTTTATTGCATTCAGTTGTCAATGGTTCCTCGGATAGATGTTATCAAATGGGCTTGGTCGGCGATTAGTAGAAAATATTTATGATCAGTAAAAAAGAATAAGTAAGCGCTCGGATTGTTAACTGGTTTGTGATGTTGTTTTCGTTTTTGTATATAGTTTTTGTATATACGTATGTTTGCTATCAATGTAAAGGGGCAACGATGTGAAACATTTGTTGTCTACACGAGCCTTTACTGCGAAATTCCGAGCGGCGTGGAATTTGTGAAATTTAATGAAAAAACACGAAGTATTTAAACCGCCCTTGGGTTGCATGAACGAGCTTTGTTTCTAAATAAATATGTATATTGTTTGTATACTAACGCATAGTGATAGTTGTGAAGTTGAAACCTTCTGGGACAAAACCTGAGAGACAAGAAAGAAATGAGAAGCAAAAGAGCAGCAGATTCTCGTTTCATAAAAAATGCAAATAATGCATTCATATTTAAAAAGGAACGTTTTAAATCCTTTCGTTTTTTTTAATTGGTTATAAATGTAGATTTATACTGGAAACATTATTCATAATAACTAATAAATATATATTGAAATCAAAAAATAATTTGTTTCAGTTATGTTTTGGAGGAAATACGCATATGTTTTCACATCAGTATATGGAGGTTTGAGAGGAAACACGTGAGAGCTTGCACTTAAGTATGTATGTTATGGATATTTGGGATGAAGTACGCGCATGTTTTCACGTACAAGTATAAATGTTTGCCAGTCAACATTCTAATGTTTCCTTTTAAATACATGTGAGTTTGGGCCTTTCAAACATATGAATATTTGGAGTGTGGTCCAAACATATACATGGTTCATGCAGAATATGTTTGGGAGAATATGTTACAGGGACCGGTTTTTTCAGCGTGTAGTATCTGAAATAATGTGATTAATGAATTTGCATCCAATATACTTACAGAAGTTTACATGTCAAAAGATTGTGGATATGTATAATATTGTTACTTCCCATATTTTCCACATAAGCTCAGCAATTAAAATTTTTCAAAAAATTTTAAAAATCTGCTTGAAAATTTCTAGTTTTTTATGATCCTAGACGAAAGTTATCTTCGGAAAAGATACAGACTACACTAAGTGGTATAAACCGCTAATATACAAAAATTGCATATAGTTCATCTTTACTTTACTGAGAAATGTGAGTCTGATATAGCTGGACTTTTCGTGTCAATGGTCTTGTTCGTATTTACTGCAGCCTTTCTCATCATTATCTCCATTAAGATGTTGAAGAGATTGCACGAAAGTGTGTCGCCTTGTCTAAGTCCTCGCTTGGTACAGAATGGTTGGTGTTGGTCACCGTCATTCTACAGAGGCGGATCAGTTTTGCCGGAATACCAAGTTCAGACATGGCTTCGTACAGTTTCCCCCGTATGGGGCTATCGAAAGCAGCTTTGCAATCGACGAAAGGTGGTATGTATCGATTTGGTTTTCGTGAGTCTTTTCCAGGATTTGGCGTAGCGTGAATATGCGGTCAGTCGTGGACTTGCCTGGTGTAAAACCACTCTGATAAGGTCCAATCAGGTTTTCAATAATTGGCTTTAGTCTTTCACATAATACGCTTGACAAGACCTAATACGCGATGGTTGGAACAGATACACGGATCACCCTTTTTGAATACAGGACATAATACACTGAGACTCCTATCGTCGGGCATAGATTCCCCCAGCCATATACCGCATATAAGTTGATGCATGTGGGCTAGCAGTCCTTCGCCACCTGCCTTAAAAAGTTTCAGCGGGTAGGCCATCCGCACCAGCGGCTTTATTATTCTTAAGGCGGGAGATCGCCGTTGTAGTCTCGTCTTGTTTGTAGGGGGGGGGGGATGTTGGTTTACAATCTACACTATCTTCCACTATCATTACCTCCTGATCTTCAGTTGAAGAATCTGAGTGGAGTAGTGCTGAAAAGTGGTCTCTCCACATTTTGAGCACACACTGTTTATCAGTCACCAGATTCCCATTCTCGTCCCTGCAGGAGGACAGCCCATTATTAGGCCCGTTATTAAATCTTCACCATTCAGCAGGAGAGAGAGCTTCTGTCGATAGGACATTGATATTTCCGGTATTTGTAGCTTGTCAATATCCCACTTTCCTGAGTTCGGTTCGTACGTTTTTGCCCTGCCCAGTCTTGTGCGAACTTTCGCAGCCACCAGGCAATGATCCGGGTCAATATTGGCACCTCGAATCACACGTACATCCATTACACTAGAAGAGTGCCTGCCATCCATGACTAAGTGATCAATCTGGTTCTTCGTCCGCTGATCAGGAGATATCCAGGTCGTCTTATGAATGTCCTTATGCTGGAATCGTGTGCTACTAACTACCATGTTCTTTGCAGCGGCGAAGTCTATCAGTTGTATTCCATTATCGGAGGTGATATCATGTGGACTGCGATCACCGATGGTTGGTCGTAAGACACTTTCCCTTCCCAATATGGCATTAAAAATCGCCTAGAATAACCTTAATGTCCAGGTCAGGGCAGCGTTCGTATACTTCCGCCAGACGCTCATAAAATGATTCTTTAACCTCATCATCTTTATCCTCTGTCGGTGCGTGTACACAAATTAACGAGATGTTGAAATATTTCGCTTTGGTGCGAATTGTGACAATGTGGTCACTCACTGGGTTGAACATTGAAACTAGGTGTCGCAGTCTCTTGCCAACATTAACACCCAAATTCATGCTTTCGCTCATGGCAGCTGTAGAAAATATCAAAGTTTTTCTTTCTGGTGCGACCATATCCTGTCCATCGTATTTCCTGGATCGCTGTGATGTCAGCTTTATATTTTCCGAGGACATCCGTCAGTTGGAAAGTGGCACCAGTCCTATGTAGCGTTCGCACATTGCAGGCACATATCCTTAAATCATGGTCCTTATAACGTTTGCGAGGGTCGTCAACAGTTGGGGGGTTTCTTGGTTCATTATTTTCTACGTGTACTTTCAATGCCAATATAACTGGTTTGCATTTTACCTAGTGCCAGGATGATTATGTTTCAGCCGCCCATTATGGATCAGACGCTGACCAGAATGCAGTGTGTCGAAACTGAATTTTGGTTTCTTCAATTTAGATCCGCCGTTGGACAGGGGTGTTGGCTCATCCGCCTTCAAAGGACAGAAGATTATGTCCATTACTTCGAAGAGCTTCAGTGACAGGGTCACCTAATAATCCTGAGACGTATCAGTGATCGCATTACCACTCAGGTTGCTCATTCGTTTCGCCTTCTCACTTTAGCTAGCTAACGGAGGATTCCGATAAGCCATTGCCCAGGACATACTGTGTGGAAGTTGTAAGCTGCTTCGACTGCCCAATAAAGGAATCATTTCTGGCCACTCCCAAGTGAATGGCTATCAGAAACTTTCCACCTCCAAGGACAGTCTCATGTCCCATTCGTGCACAACTATTTTAGTTAAATTGAGTGGTTTAATTTTTGAAATATTTTCCTACCTTGGAATATTCTTACTGGATCTCTATGATCTAATCTAAATAATATAAAATGTTCATTCAATAGTTTTTTAATCACTTTGAGTTTTGCTTTTAAGGTGTTTCATGATAATTGTGAAAGTCTTGTTTCTAATCTGTTATGACTTTTTATAATCGCTAATATTTTACGTTTTTCTGAGTGTAATTTTTTAATTATGCTGTTAGAAAATTTTGAAAAGACATCTTTGTCTTAAAATTTTGGTATCGTACTTTCCATGGTCTTTGTTATTAGAAAATGTAGTCTAGTTATTTATACACCTATTTCATTATTCGTTAAATTACAATAGTTCGGTATAACTGTTTCTAACTTGATTTTCTGCATTGCCACCTTGTCAAGCCTTTTCCAATTTGTCCTTTTAAAGTTAAATTCGAACGTTGTCCCCTCATTCAAAGTTATCATAACATTCGGCTCACTCTCAATTTTCACAATTAATTCCACTGCGTTGTAGTCGCTATCGTAATCCAATGCTTTGAGGCAGTTTGACATTTGGTTGACTCTCAGTATATTTAGCCTGGAATTCGTTATGTATAAATCGTGGTATGAGCCCGTTCGAGCAAAGGAAGGTGCTACATAAGCGTAAAGCTTGCATCTGAATTCCATTTTGTTTTCCGACAACCATTCATTTAGGCTATTGCCTTTGCCTATTATTTGAATTTTGAAGATTCAAAGAATCAAATAGTTTTTGCAAGTATTGAATTTATATTCTCGGCCGGATAGTACGCACATATAATAACTAAAAAGTTCGTACAGTCAACGGGTATCTTTATGGCGCATGTATCTAAAGCATCTAGCGAATATATACTTTTGGTATCGTAACTGTAGTATTGCATGTTATTCTTGATTAATATAGCAGTTCCCCTACCCCTTGTTTCATCAATTCGATCTTCTCTTATGATTTCATAATTTTTAAATATTACATTTTGTCTAATTTAATAGGACAATACTTACTACCTGCCTACGCTTAAAAATGTACATATTCTTGAAAAAGGACCAATTCTAAAAAACAATTGCCGTTTCTTAAAAAAACCTTGTCATCCAAAAAACCAAATACTTTCTTTTATAAACAATACCTTTTCTTACAAAAATTTATTTTCTTAAAAATAAACTAATACCTGCGTTTTCTTGAGATAAGTAGCGTTTCTGAAAATAAGTACGTTTTCTTAAAAAATAATCTTTTCCTAAAAAGAGTACCACGTCTTTACGAGTGTAAACACAAAAGCTTTTAGTTATCGTCAAAATGTAGGTTCACATAAGTCAACAACGTACAATGTTAAATATCAAAATAGACAATCGTAAAAAATTGTTCGTGTGGGTTATATTGACGTGTTTTCATTTCAATAAATAAATAAAAATAGATTGTTTGACTAAAAAAATTTAAGTATTTTTAACATTGAAACGAAACAGCATATATTGATAATACCAATTGTACTTATCAGAGTAAAAAATACCAACTCTATCCAGTTTCGTGCCTTGGTAGACTCGATGGACGAGTTCCCAGAGAACTAGCCACTCGGTCCCAAATCTTCTAACAGATTCGAAAATACTTCCTTATTAACACGGAAGTTTGCAATAAATCTACAAAACATAACTTCATTGATTAATAAAATCAAATTATACTGATATACTTACTGGTCTTCTGGAATCTCAAACACATTGGTTGAATAACGCAAAATCCTACGGCTTAGGCGACTTTCTCTATCATCATTTTCCGTAGTTTTAATAGGAAAACCGAGAGCAACGGAGGAAATCATTTTAAATTGGTAAAAAAAGCAAAAAACTAGTGTGTTTATTTTCGTTTGTTTATTTATTTTTTAATACCTACAATCAGCTGTTTTTGATTTTACAGCTGATGGCTAGGGTTGCCCCCGTTTAGCATATATTTGTATGAAAAACCTTTAAGAAATGCCAATAAAAACATGAAGGTAATATTGTTCTTTGACAGGAACACAACCAAGAAAAATAGCTTTTATGCCCAAGCGAAAAGCAACAATGAACTCAATTGAAAACCTGATTGCTTGTCTAGCAATTGCACGCCTGGTGTTTGAATATAGTTACAAAAACAGGCTGTTAATAAATATGTATCTGTTCTTACAAAAGCATAACGGGCTAGACGCTGCTGAAGATGATGCTTCACAAACATCGGAACGATCGTCCAGCGAATGTGAGTTCGAATCCCACCCGGGGCATTTACAATTTTTTTCACTAACCGGAGAAAACATGATCTCTTACACCCTTAAAGGAAATTACAACTTTAAACATAACG
Organism: Phaonia tiefii; assembly: GCA_963931995.1. Taxonomy (NCBI): domain Eukaryota; kingdom Metazoa; phylum Arthropoda; class Insecta; order Diptera; family Muscidae; genus Phaonia; species Phaonia tiefii. The sequence goes on along the minus strand of OZ008370.1, from coordinate 87,827,390 downwards.
AGGATCTAAAACAACTAAAACTACTTCTTTGTAAAAAAAAGTCATACTCTTATGGCTGTTTCTTACAGAAAATACTTCTCTCTTAAAAATAGTATTATTTCTTAAAAAAGATCATATTTTAATAAAAGAAGTACGTCTCTTTAAAAAAGGACCTTTTCGGGAATAATACATAATACATATCCAAAAATATAATTTTTTATTAAATACATTGTAGGAAATAAAAATTTTCTTAAAAAAAATTTTTTATTTTACAAAAAGTACCTTTTCTTAAAGATCCATTTAAATCGTATCGTATTTTTCAACGGGCGCCTTAGACGTGTTGGAACTAACTAGTACATAATTTATAGCGAAAGGAACTTCGTTCCAACCGAATGTCCCCTGACACCTCATGTAATTACACCTTACCGTTGTACCGTTGGGCACCATAACGTCTTTTTTTTTGCTTTCTTTCCATTTAGTTGCAATCTATTTTACAATAATAAGCAAATTTGATAAACTTTAAATATTAACATGACCTGCCGATTCTCATCGGAAACAACAATATAAGATATTGTTACGAATTTCCTTATTCGTCCTTTTTGCGTTGTTTTATTCCCAATAATAAAACAAGGTTCGTTTTTAATTACGATAATTACAACGGTATCACTTCCTTTTATTTATTTATACAGTACAACAGTTTACTTTATTTATAACACGTTAACAAGTCTTGTATTTTACTATCAATTCGCGTTGCTTACTTTACGGGGTTTAATCACAAACTGAACTCTCCATTCCAAAGACCTCCGCTATTTATACCAACTCACCATACACAAATGAAGGTACATATATCTAGCGAATTCAAGAACCTTCTAGAAAATAGATGTTGTTGTTGTTGTTTATCTTTGTAGAACATTCTCCTACACAGGAGAATTATCTTTACTGAGGTGAATTCATGCTACTGGTTTAGCGAGCTGGTACGTAGTTACAATGCATACTTTCAGGCGCAGCACTAACCGCCTGATGTTTACATACTGTTAGTAGAGTCATTAACAGTAAGCAAAAGCTTTTACTTATTCGTAACACTGCCCCCCACTTAAGCCTGTTCGTCCCGAGCAGGCTCAACCCTCCGTTTTCCATACAGAGCTAGTCTTTCCAAATGCACGACTTTCATTTTTGCTCTTGGACTTTGGCTTTTCTGGATTCTATAAACCACGTCGTTTATTCGTTTTACAACCCTGTAAGGGCCTTCCCAGTGAGTCTGAAGTTCTGGAGATAAACCCTTCTTGCGCTGTGGGTTGAACAGTAAAACTAGCTGGCCTTCATGGAATCCTTCGGAATTTGCCGCTTGGTCGTACCTGGCTTTCATCTTATTACTGACCAACTTCATTCTGCTCCGAACAAACTCGTGAAGTTCGCTAAGCTCCCCTGGGATACCATCATTCTCCCCACTGTCGGATGTTAGGCAGTTGCCAAACTCCAAATTTCTAGGGAGCTTTAACTCTGTCCCAAAGACGGCACTAGCTGGTGTTCGGGCAGTGGTATCCTGGGTGGCCGACCGGTATGCTAGAAGGAATTTTGGTATGCGTTCGTCCCAGAATTTTCTATCCTTACTGACGATCTTGCTCAAATATTCTTCAAGAGCATGATTAAATTTCTCTACCGTACCGTCAGTCCGAGGACGCACTGATGTCGTTCTTATACCACGAATTCCACTCCTCTCGCATATTTCTTTCAAGATCGCAGATTCAAAATTTCTACCCTGCTCCGAATGCAGTTCTAAAGGGACACCAAAACGACTTATCCAGTTGTTCACCATAACTTTGCTTATTGTTTTCGCTTCTTTATTTGGAATAGCGTACACCTCGGGCCATTTACTGAAGTAGTCCATAACGACTAGGGCATATTGGTTCCCAGAGCTACTCGTTGGATATGGACCAGCCACACTCATGGATATTCGCTCGAAGGGAGCACTTGGGCTCTCCTGATGTCTCTGTTCGCAACTCCTCCGCGTTGGTCCTTTAGTTGTCATGCACTGGGTGCAGCCTGCAATCCACTCGGATACAGCTTTTTGACGACCAACCCAATAGAAACGTTCCCTTAGTTTCTCCATAGTTTTGCCTTTTCCGAGGTGCCTACCACTCGGACCATTATGAGATTCTGCAATTATCTCTTTCACTTTCAAGGCAGGTACCACAATTAGATTTTTTCTCCGTTTTACCATCTTCACTTTCCCATACACGGTATAGACAGCCATCTAGTAATCTCAGGCTATTCCACTGGGCCCAATATGATTTTAAAACGGGGCTTTCTGAAGCGATTTCATTCCGCGTTAATTGTCTATCCTCTTCCTTTGCCAAAATAATTTTTGCCAATACAGGATCACTTCTCTGTGCCGTGAACCACTCGTCGTCGGATTCAATTCTCAGGGATCGGACGTCAATAATTTGCTCTTTGATCTCAGCCTTAAAATCCTGTTTAGGCTCGATTACATGTGGACGGTCATTTACTCGTCCGGTATCGGCCGCTATCGCTGGAGATCTTGACCGTTTTCTCAGGTCTCTACAGTCACGCCCTATATGGCCACGTTCGCCATGACTGTTACCTTTCAATTTTGTTGCTTGCCATAGCGCTTTCGTGAGAATCCGAATCACTTCCTTCAGTTCGCTAACGGCGCCTTTCAAATCTTTTGATTTGCCTTCCGTTTCTACCCTTCGCACATGATATGTCTGTTGACTGGCAACAACCCTCGCCGTCTCATTCGCCAAAGCGAATGAAACTGTTTCCACAAATGTAGCTTTTTGTGAGGCATACACCGAATATCTAACGTCAGGATCGTTAATGCCCCTAACAAATGCCTCTATCTTAAATTGCTCTAGGAAAGTTTGGGGTTCTCCAGGATATGCCATCAACACCAAACGTTCCACCTCGGTTGCGAAGTCCTGAAGCGTTTCATTATGCTTTTGCACTCGGCCTCTCAATTCCATGCGATATAAATCCTTCTTGTGATCGCCACCATACTTGCGTTGTAATGCAGCCAGTATATCCTCGTAGTTGTTTCTGGCACTGACGGGAATGCTCTGAAGGACTTCTGCTGCGTTGCCTTTCAGTGCTAAAATTAGCTCAACGGCTTTGTCGTTGCTGTTCCACAAGTTCTTAATTGCGACCATTTCGAATTGGAATTTAAAAACATCGAAAGGTGTAGAGCCATCGAAACTGGGAGCTTTCAATCTACTAGAGCCTTCAGAAATTACTCGCACTGGCCCTTCTTGCAACTGGATTTCATTCATCTTTCTTTCCAGTTCGGCGAATCTTTCCTCCACATCCTGTTCGACCTGTTCGATCTTCTGCTGAAATTCCTCGAATTTCTGTTCGACCTTTCCGAATTGATCATTAACCTGTTCATAATTCTAGAATTTTCACCAAATTTCTCGTTCATAATTCTAGAATTCTCGCCAAGTTTCTCGTTCATAATTCTAGAATTCTCGCCAAGTTGCGTGTTAATTAATCGAGAGTTTTCGTCTAATTTTGAAAACTTTTCCATCATGGCTGCAAACATCGTAGAAATATCCATATTACCAGTTGCTTCCTTTGCAGATACCTCCATTTCTTCTTTACACTCAAACTGGTATGTATCAATGTCAATGTTTCGGCGCTTGAATTCTTCTATTAATCGCCTCTGCAGCTCTACCTTATTACCAGCTGTCGGTTGATCCAATTTACTCAACTCCTTTTTCAGTTGTTCAACTTTGAGTTCTTCAAACTTCATCGTTGTCCTTAATTCGTAATTTCACTTCTGACACCAATGTTACGAATTTCCTTATTCGTCCTTTTTGCGTTGTTTTATTCCCAATAATAAAACAAGGTTCGTTTTTAATTACGATAATTACAACGGTATCACTTCCTTTTATTTATTTATACAGTACAACAGTTTACTTTATTTATAACACGTTAACAAGTCTTGTATTTTACTATCAATTCGCGTTGCTTACTTTACGGGGTTTAATCACAAACTGAACTCTCCATTCCAAAGACCTCCGCTATTTATACCAACTCACCATACACAAATGAAGGTACATATATCTAGCGAATTCAAGAACCTTCTAGAAAATAGATGTTGTTGTTGTTGTTTATCTTTGTAGAACATTCTCCTACACAGGAGAATTATCTTTACTGAGGTGAATTCATGCTACTGGTTTAGCGAGCTGGTACGTAGTTACAATGCATACTTTCAGGCGCAGCACTAACCGCCTGATGTTTACATACTGTTAGTAGAGTCATTAACAGTAAGCAAAAGCTTTTACTTATTCGTAACAATATACACGATGATGATATGGATGATTGCTATATTATTAATAAATAAAATAGGTTAGAGTTAAATAGAAATATGTGTATAGTTTATATGTTATTTGAATGGGAGATCTAGAATATGGTTTCTTTTAAGTCTTATATCTTGAGCAGTCTCATCTAACAGTGTGATTGCCAATGTATTAGTGTGATTACTTAGTCTTTCTAAGTGTCTGATGCTAAATTTTCTTATTTCAGACTTCACAAAAGGTATTTTAAGGCATTATTTCTTGCATAAAAAGGAGCGTCGCTAATTGAACGTAAAGCTTTAGACTGAAATCTTTGCGAAATTGCTATATTAGAGTTGCTTGGAGTCCCCCAAAGCTCGATACCATAGGTCCAAATAGGCTTTAGTATTGTTTTCAGAAGCAAAACTTCGTTTTCCAGAGAGAGTTTCGATCTGGACCCGTATAGCCAACACATTTGTTTGAATTTGTTGTCAAGTTGCTTTCTCTTTGCATTTATATGAACTTTCCACGTAAGTCGTCGGTCCAAGTGAAGTCCTAGATATTTGACATCATCTTTGCTAGGAATAATCGTACCATTAAGGAGCACAGGCGGGCAGTTCTCTCTCCATAAAGTGAATGTAATGTGGTTTGATTTTTGTGTGTTCACTATAATATTCCACTTTGAGAGCCAGTGATATAGACTGGCTAGTTGCAGTTGTAATATTCTTGAAGCTTCAGTTGGCGATGGGAGAGAGCATAAAAATGCCGTGTCATCAGCATACGTTGCTACAGTGACGTCATCTCTAATCTGCATGTCATAGGTAAATATTGTATGCAAGACTGGGCCAAGTACGCTGCCCTGAGGAATACCGGCTTCTATTTTATAAATGTTGGAAACGTCATTATTGAACATAAAAGCACCTGTCACTTAAATATGATAGGAAAAACATGTAAAAGATGATCCGGAATATTAGTCGGGTCTGTGGGCCAGTATGTAGGTCTTCCTCCTGATAACGTACTGAGGTTGTTTTGCATTATACATTTGTATAGTTGTCTACCCTTAGGATTGGTTAACCTAGCAACAATGAAACAAGGACCTAAACTTTTAAAAAAGGTGTCGTAATCTTCGCATTTTAAATTATGTCTTGGAGGAAAGTAGATTGAGTAAATGTTGATAGGCCTATTATTGCAGACAAGTTTTACACCAGCAGCTTGTAAGGGGTGTTTTTTCAAGCCCGATAGAACTTCAAATTGTAAAAAATAACACAAAAAATTAAATTTTAATACAAAAATTTCTATTATTTGTTTCAGTATACTCTGGCAAATCATCCTCAATAGACTCACACTTGAACAACGCTGCCCAATTATCCAAATTTACTTTGAAATTCAGTTGGAAACTGACCCGTTGTTTTATCGCCAAATTGTGTTCAGCGATGAGGCTCATTTGTGGCTTAACGGGTTTGTTAATAAGCACAATTGCCGTATATGGAGTGATATCAATCCACAAGAGACCCTCCAGACTCAATTACATCCAGAAAAATGCACCGTTTGGTGCAGCTTACACGCTGGTGGCATCATCGGACCTTATTTCTTTAAAAATGAGGCCGGAGCTCGCGTTACGGTCAATGGAGATCGTGATCAATGATTTTCTGTTTGAAAATATGGATGACATTGATCCAGACGAGATGTGGTTTCAACAGGATGGCGCTACGTGCCATACGGCGATCGCAACCATCGACTTATTGAAATCAAAATTTGGCGATAAGTTGATTTCGAGAAATGGACCTGTCAATTGGCCTCCAAGGTCGTGCGATTTGACACCTCTCGATTATTTCCTGTGATGCTACGTGAAGGCACTGGTTTATGCTGATAAACCAGCAACAATTGACGTCTTGGAGGCCAACATTGTTCGTTTTCTTCGTGACATACGGCCAGCAGTGCTCGAAAAAGTGGCCAAAAACTGGACGTCCAGAATGCGCTTCGTCAAGAACAGCCGCGGTGCCCATATGCCCGAAATCATTTTCAAATGTTAATGCCACGTATTGATTTTTCGAATAAAAAAAAAACTTTATTAAAATTTAATTTTTTGTGTTATTTTTTTACAATTTGAAGTTCTATCGGGCTTGAAAAAACACCCTTTATATATCTACGTTGTCATTCTTCTGCAATTTCATACCGAATAGTAGATTTTATGAATAAGCCAGCTCCAGCATGAGCTTTCCCATCTGGATGTTTAGTGAAGATAAAATCGTAGCCTCTTATTTTTACATAGGACTTAAGTGTGTTTCCGAAACAAGAAATATGTCAATATATTTGTCTTTCATAAAAAATTCGATTTCGTTTAATTTATTAGTTAATCCATTCGCGTTCCAAACAGCTATTCTTAAATTTACTTGCATACTTTGTTAATAAGCAGTGACATCATATTCATAAGCGTGTTAGTAAGTTCAATTTGTTTATGCAATAACTGCTCAATGTTTGTTTTTCATAATATTATTGTTTTCATTCTCATTTACAACATTGGCATAGGTTTCACCGGTATTATAGTTATAAAATCCTGTGTTAACATTAGTGTGGTTATTTATAAAATTCGGATTCACAGGAGGAAAATCGTTTCTATTCATTGTGAATTGTTGACGAGTGATTGGTCGCGTTTCAGGTAAACTTTTCTTCAAGAGGGGTTGGTAAACATCACATCCTCTATAATTGGCAGTATGTTGTTTCAAACAATGAACACATCTGGGAGCAGTTTCAATGTCGTTTGGACAATTTGGTGTTGGATGACTAAGCCCACATTTTACGCAAACAAATGGTCTCTTGCAATAAGTTCTAGTATGACCAAATTGCTGACAACGGTGACACTGAACGATATCGTCTGTGATTTTAGGAGCTTCTATTTGTACGATACAGTGGTTTATTTCACGTATATTAAATACCTCTTTATTGTTTGCGCGCGGATCAATATCAACGTAGAACATAGGTAATGACTTTTTAGTAAACTTACTCTTCACGTTTGTAATGTACCTTGCAAGATGACCTTAATCGAGAAGATCAGCCTTAATATCCTCAATTTTAGAGGAATGATGTATACCCTTAATTACGAATCTGTGGGTGCGTTCACTTTTCAACTGGTATGTATGATAACTAAAATTATTAGTTCATACTACAAGCTTTCGATGTCTGATACATTTTTCTATGTGAAAAATTATAAAATCTGTGCCGAAAAGGAAAAACGACTTATGTGCATTTCCAACTTTTTTAGGTGAGCATCTTTAGGAGGTATTTTCCATAAGAAGTTCTGACATTAAATTAGATATGAAAACAATATCTGGTGTACGACGTCTTGATACATAAGTGAAATTAAACTAAAACTGGATCTGGAGGTAATTGAGACCCCAGTGGTTATCGTAGTGTATTTAATAAATATTTTCCTAAGTGGACTTAAGACGTTTTTCCTTTTCGACACAGAAATTTTGTTGGAATTCTAGATAATACAGGAAAGCACACACATTGCCATTACTTGTGTCGATCTCTGTGACAAGTTCACCAGCATATGCTTATTCACTGTGCCTGAAATTGTACCATTGGTAAAATCATCAATCGTACCTTAAACAATTGTTGGTCTTGTAACTCAATTAAATATCCTATTTTTGCTAAAACAGTTTTACATGCGTCGCATTAACGACAAAAGAATGATATTTCAATAATAAATTTCAATTGTACAAAGTATCGATCGAGGAAGACATGATATGATTAAGATAAATGTGTTTTATTGAAAACTTTGTAAATCAGCCATCATATATAATGGATACAAAAATAATGAATTAGGTTAACAACAACGAGGAGTTCGCAATAATTAAACAGTCTGTCACGTGACTTTATTTGTAGGTTATTATGTTGATTCTTTGTTGCATTATCAAGCATCAACTGAAATATTTGTATATAAGTTCCCACAAAATCTGAATTGACATCAACAGTTGTCTCTAGCCCACTAAACGGTATCAGCAGCTCAATTTAATCAATATGTTTAAAATTGTTGCCATTCTTGGTAAGTTGTCCATCGAGATTATCCTGTCATATTAATTAACTTATTATTTCAATTATAAACAGTCCTTGCCATCTGCGTTTATGGTGTACAAGGTACATGTGGCCCGCCCTGCAAACCTAATAGCCAAGCGATCTGTGCAGCAGACCATCAAATAACACATTGTCAACGCATGACCCAATGTCAATTGGACAAAAAAAATTGTAGACTTCGCGCCTCCAACCGCCCTAGTAAGTTTATCAGGATTAGCCTAAGTTCTACATGTATAATGTGAATTTGTTTTTTAGCCCTTTCTAATGTGGCCGCAATCCGCTGCCGTAACCTGAAACGACCGAACGGTAGAGGACCTTGTGCAAAAGTCTCTCGTCCCCGCAGAGATACTAGAATTAATTGCAATCGCCTTAAATGTCGCAATACCAGCAAGCAACTTGTTTGTGCTCGCAGCAGCAAAAAAAATTTGTGTCAGCGTCTAACTAAATGTCAATTGCAACGCTTGAATTGTCAACGTGGTCCATCTAATCATTTGGTGTTGGCCGATTTACGTCAGTGCGCTGGCATAAAGGCTGGTCAGAGTTTACAAAAATGTAGAGCATTGCCCAAAAAAGGATAAATGGTTTGAAATTCTTATACTGATGACACAATATTATCCTTGTTGAACCAACAGTTATGTATTTTGTTTCCACTTACATATGCACACACATCTTCTAAATATATACATACATACATGCATTTGATGATTTATTGTCAATAAGTAATAAATATATCCGAAAATACATAAAACATGTTCCTAGTTCTTTAATAAAAATTATCCCAATATTCAAATTTCTCCTATGGGTTCGCACCGGCTGAATCAAAATATTGATAGCGTCTGCATGAGCCACCTGAATTGCATGCTAATCTCAGGTTATCAAGAGACAAACGTCACTGAAGCTGAGCGAACTTTTAGGGTATTTAACTTGGCCTACTGGTCAGCAGACGCCCCCTAAGAGCAGTATCCTGATCAGTGTCTGATCTATAATGGGCGGCTGTAATACAGATCCTGGCAGTAGGTAAAATGCAAAACACCGGTGGACTCGTCTTGCCAACCGGCACCGTTCATAATGACAATGAATATACCAGAACGAGGAAAAGGATATCCCCGAAAGTTTTAAAGCTGACATTAATGGTATTTTGGAGATACGACAGCCAACACAAAGCCGTCCAGGGAGAAAGAACTTTGAGATATACTTCAGCTGGCCTAAAAAAAATAATGAATTTGGTTCCGCGGTCGTAGTTGGCAACAGGCTACGACATCTAGTCTCTACATTTGAGCCAGTGATTGAATATGAACTCGGTAGGTCAGTCTGTGTTCAGACGTACATAAGTATATTAAAACAAATTTTGAAAAAAAATATTTAAATTTGTAATTAGTTCAGTAAAATTTGCTTTTGTAAAAAATGCATATTGATCTACCGATTAAGGAAAGCATAATTTTTGGTTTCAAACCAGCGTTTCAAAATTAGATAATAACCGGTTATGGAACCATTTTAAAGTCGGGTATTAGATATTGGTTCTGAAATTTGAGAACGTGTTCAGATAAATTTGTGTATTTGTCATTTAAATCCGTTTTTGTAACCGGTCTGTAAAACCGGCCTTTAAACCCTGGTATATAAACCAGTTTGTGACACCGGTTATTGTAACAAATCGTCAAACTATTTTTTTAGCGGTTGTAGTACATGAGTTTTTTTCTCACTCATATTTTGACTTATTAATGATCGTGGAGAAGACCCACGAACAACAACTTGACACCTATCACCTATTTGTCGTTTATAAGGCGGTCTTCGATATCCCGATATAGGAGAAACTCTACGAAGCAATGTCTGAGCTTGGCATTCCTGCAAAACTCATACGCCTTTGCAGTATGACCTTGACGAACACCAAATCCGCTGTGAAAGTTGGTAAGGATCTTACTGAACCTTATGAAACTAAGAGAGGCCTCAAGCAAGGCGACATGCTATCGTGCGATCTCTTTAACATCTTAATGGAGATCAGCTGCAGTCAACATCAATAAATACATCAGCAGCAAGAGTCACATGCTGCTCGCGTATGCTGATGATATAACTAGATATCATTGGGCACACAGTTAGAGAAGTTACTGCGGTGTTTTCGAGAATTAAGAAGGAGACAGCATAAGAGGGTCTGACACTAAATCAGGACAAGACAAAATTAATGGTTTCAACGAGCAGGACCTCCACGCGATTAGACCACAGGATGGACGTTGATAACCGTTATAATTTCGAGGTGTTGGACGAATTTATATACCTCGGATCTGCCGTAAACAAAAACAACAATGTCTATTCACAAGCAGTCTTCGTGAGAAAAATACTCCGATACATGTATGGGCCTATAGTATCGGCGTCCCATGAACCATGAGCTATATCCCGACATTGACATAGTTATGCGCGTCAAAATAACGCGATTGCGCTGGCTTGCCATGTCCGTAGGACAAACCAGCACGAAGGGTTTCCGAAACCGAACCCGAAGGGAGACGAAAAATAGGAAGACCAAGACTCCGCTTGAGGGATCAGGTTGACGAATCCTCGCGTAGACTTTGTATTGCTAACTAGAGACATAAGGCGAAAGATCGAACTGGTTGGCGAATTATGTGATCTTCGTTTTGCAAGATCCCTGACCCCCCGAGAATATGCGAGACTGGATAAGTAAGTAATGATCCAGCAACCTTATTCATCTGGACACGTTTTCTACGTGGTACTCAATTGTGACCCACCATATCACCATGTAATCGTTGATATAGTCCGACATATAGATCATTGATGGCTGCCCTCAGATAGATGAAGAAACGAATAGTGATTTTAAATATTCTGCAGATTTATGCACATGTGTATAATAAAAAAAAAATTGAAATTGGAAGATAATTTGAAATTAGAAGAATGTAACTTGAATACCCCAAACTTGAACAAAATTGTGTAACGTCGGTTGTGACAATATCTAAAGTCAGTTGTGACAATCATAAATGTCGATTGTTACAAACTCTAAACTCGGTTGGGATAACTTCTGCAGTCGCTTGGAATAACTTTCAAAGTCGGTTGTGACAATCTCTAAAGTTGGTTGTGGGAATCTCTCAATTCGATTGTGACAACCTGTAAAGGCGTTTCAGGAAGCTGGAAAGTCAGTTGTAACAACCCATAAAATCGATTGTGACCACCTCTACGGTCAGTTGTGCCAATCCCTAAATTTGTTTGCGACAAGCTCTAAATCTGCCTATGTTTCAACTGAATTCTTCTGCTAGGCGCTCATAGTACATGTCCTGGCTCTTATCGAGCTTCCATAGGGCCATGTACATAAATTAACGAAATGTTAAACATTTCGCTTTTATGCTGATTGTGGCTATATGTCCAATCACTGGCTCGAATGTAGAGACTAAATGTCGTAGCCTATTGCCAACTACGAACCCGTAACCCGTCGTATCTCCAAAATAGCATTGATGTCAGTTTTATATCTTTCGGGGATATCTTTACCTCGTCCTTGTATTTTCATTGCCATTATGAACGGTACCGGTTGTCAAGGCGAGCCCACCGGTGTTTTGCATTTCACCTACTGCCAGGATCTGTATTACAGCCGCCCATTATAGATCAGACACTGATCAGGATACTGCTCTTAGGGGGCGTCTGCTGACCAGTAGGCCAAGTTAAATACCCTAAAAGTTCGCTCAGCTTCAGTGACGTTTGTCTCTTGATAACCTGAGATTAGCATGCAATTCAGGTGGCTCATGCAGACGCTATCAATATTTTGATTCAGCCGGTGCGAACCCATAGGAGAAATTTGAATATTGGGATAATTTTTATTAAAGAACTAGGAACATGTTTTATGTATTTTCGGATATATTTATTACTTATTGACAATAAATCATCAAATGCATGTATGTATGTATATATTTAGAAGATGTGTGTGCATATGTAAGTGGAAACAAAATACATAACTGTTGGTTCAACAAGGATAATATTGTGTCATCATTATAAGAATTTCAAACCATTTATCCTTTTTTGGGCAATGCTCTACATTTTTGTAAACTCTGACCAGCCTTTATGCCAGCGCACTGACGTAAATCGGCCAACACCAAATGATTAGATGGACCACGTTGACAATTCAAGCGTTGCAATTGACATTTAGTTAGACGCTGACACAAATTTTTTTTGCTGCTGCGAGCACAAACAAGTTGCTTGCTGGTATTGCGACATTTAAGGCGATTGCAATTAATTCTAGTATCTCTGCGGGGACGAGAGACTTTGGCACAAGGTCCTCTACCGTTCGGTCGTTTCAGGTTACGGCAGCGGATTGCGGCCACATTAGAAAGGGCTAAAAAACAAATTCACATTATACATGTAGAACTTAGGCTAATCCTGATAAACTTACTAGGGCGGTTGGAGGCGCGAAGTCTACAATTTTTTTTGTCCAATTGACATTGGGTCATGCGTTGACAATGTGTTATTTGATGGTCTGCTGCACAGATCGCTTGGCTATTAGGTTTGCAGGGCGGGCCACATGTACCTTGTACACCATAAACGCAGATGGCAAGGACTGTTTATAATTGAAATAATAAGTTAATTAATATGACAGGATAATCTCGATGGACAACTTACCAAGAATGGCAACAATTTTAAACATATTGATTAAATTGAGCTGCTGATACCGTTTAGTGGGCTAGAGACAACTGTTGATGTCAATTCAGATTTTGTGGGAACTTATATACAAATATTTCAGTTGATGCTTGATAATGCAACAAAGAATCAACATAATAACCTACAAATAAAGTCACGTGACAGACTGTTTAATTATTGCGAACTCCTCGTTGTTGTTAACCTAATTCATTATTTTTGTATCCATTATATATGATGGCTGATTTACAAAGTTTTCAATAAAACACATTTATCTTAATCATATCATGTCTTCCTCGATCGATACTTTGTACAATTGAAATTTATTATTGAAATATCATTCTTTTGTCGTTAATGCGACGCATGTAAAACTGTTTTAGCAAAAATAGGATATTTAATTGAGTTACAAGACCAACAATTGTTTAAGGTACGATTGATGTTCATACCAATGGTGCCAATTCAGGAACAGTGAGCAAGCATCTGCTGGTGAACTTGTCACAGAGATCGACACAAGTAATGCCAATGTGTGTGCTTTCCTATATTATCTGGAATTCCAACAAAATCCAATAATTTTTCATATAGAAAAATGTATCTAACCTCGAAAGCGTGTAGTGTGAACTTCTTGTACATTGACATTCAAAACTAACAAGGAAGAGGTCGTTACGAAAAATTCCAACATAACTGGCATTTGCCCGAGCAATCGAAAGAGATATCTCACACAAACTGAGCGAGATTGTAAGAGGAAGAGAGAATATGGGGCAAAAATGCCTTCGCATTTGTTGATGGAACTTTCAGATTGAGTTGGTACTTGAGGGATTTTTAATCGATACCAATTCGCAAATGTAAATTGCATACAAAGTTGGTATACTTTACATATGATTGATGATCTTACCAATGGTGCCACTGCAGGCACTGTGAGTAGGTATTAAGGGCTAGCACAAGTGCATGTTTCTGTTCATTTAATTCATCGTGCAAAATGTTATGCTGTGTGTGTAAGGCCGACGCCAGCAGCGGTTCGAGCCATGCCATATCTAAACGTAAACCCACTCACACCCTATCGGTCTTTTATGAGCTCACTCAAAATCAAGTTAACTTTTTGCTAACTTATTAACAACTGACTTCTAGCTAACTCAAAAGTTATGCAGACTTTAGTCAATTGTTTTTTCCAACAATCGGACTTCCTCTCGATAAGTAATGAATTAGCTTTTTGCTCACTCAAAGCTGATGCAGATGTAAGTAAACATTAAGCCATAGTAATAAAATTCAAAGAACAAAAGAAGAGAAGAGAAACAACAAGAAAAACAACATAACTGTGAATATAGATGTGTTTTCGTTTATTTCTTTCAGTTTAGCTCGCGGTTTCAGGAGACACGTGTCAGTTCGAGACAGTCAAAATAAAAATATAAAATATTAATATGCATATTTTTCTATATTTTTAATTTCCGAAGACTGAAATATTAAATTTTTTTGTTTTTTAATTTTTATATTACAGTTTTTACTGACTCAAAAGCTAACTCAATTTCCTTGTTAAATCCTATTCAGTTTTTACATGTGATGTCATCAGAGTGAGTTAGTACTCACTCACTCTGCATAAGTTTCAGTTAACCACAAGCTAGCTGAGTACAAGCTTATCATTAGCTAGTCAGTTTTTTATGCGCCAAAAACTAACTCATAGTGAGCTAGCTTGTGGTTAACTGAAACTTATGCAGAGTGAGTGAGTACTGACTCACTGCAATGCCGTCATGTGTAAAAACTGAATAGGATTTAACAAGGAAAATGAGTCAGCTTTCGAGTCACTTGTGACTCACCTTTGACTAACCACTTGTTAGCTTGAAGTTAACTCAATTCCCGACAGGGTAGTAGTCATTGCGACGCAACCGACGAGTCATACAAATCAAACGTTAGAATAACATAAACTCCGTGTGGCCGACAAAACGTCATCCACACAGTCTTGGATGAGTGGTCGTATGTACCATGCAACACTCAAGTAAAACGATTCATGCTTGAACACGTTGGATTGATTTACTTGAGTCGAACGTAACATTTCCGTCGAATTCCTATATATACCAAGTAGTAAAAACATGCATGACATGACAATGGATTAGTGTCACACAAATCACAACTCAATCAATTCATCTCGCGCTAGCCTTTAGTAGGTATCTGATGATGAACCTGTCACTGAGTTAGAAACTAGTGTGCTTTTCTGTATTAACTATTATTTCAACGAAATTCAACCACTTTTCACTTAGAAATATGTATCGGATCTTGAAAGTTTGTAGAACGAATAGTCTTTAAATTTTATTACATTTTTCATAAATGTGCGCAGCATTTGTGATGATGCGTTGTCAATTTCTGGTCGAATGTTGTTTTTTAATACCTCCAAAGTGCGGTGTTTGTTCGCGTACGCCATCGTCTTCAACTATTTTCAGAGGCAGAAGTCCTGGACAGTCAAATGGGGATATCTGGCTGGTCAAACCAAATCACCAGTGTTGCCAATTTTGCCAACACACAGAAAGTAGACTGACAAATTTAATATTAAATGTATCAAGTATTAGATTTCGTACCACATTGCAGTTCGCATAACTTCGTTTTTAGTTGTATTTTACTGTTTTTTCTCTTTTGTGGTACAAAATTTACTTTTTTGTTATAAAATAAGGTACTCGTATTTCAAACGGGAATTCCCGAGATTTATTTATTTTTCCCGTTTTCCTGGGAGATGAAACAGTCTGGGAATTTGCATTCCCTAATGACAAATGGCCTCGTCGTGTTGGAACCGCATGTCCACCAAAACCAGATCGATCAATTTCTGGGAAGAAAAATTCAATTAACAAGACTCCATATCGGTCGCTGTTTCGAAAAAATAAGTTCCAATCGCCATTTCCAAGGAACTGCACAACACACGGTGACTTGGAGAGGATGTAATGGTGATTCATGAATTATGCGCGGATTTTCCGTCCCCAGAAGAGACAACTTTGCTTATTGGTATATTTTCACCGGGAAATTGAGAAATTCACCTTGCGTTGAAACCACTGACGAATTATTCCGCGCAAACATTGTCACAATTCTCGTGCATTCTTGAAATATATATAGTGATTCAATGTTACTCACTATAAATTTCGGTCCGGTCTACTTCACGAGTGTCAAAACCAAACTGAATTTTGCAAAATAGGCAGCACTTTCAAATGGGGTGACAACTTATATATATGTTCTGCTTTATTTGCTTATTCGTTTTCCCAATGTTAGCGACTCATACAATTCCATTTTATATTTCATAATTTCTTAAATTGTTCATCATCTCGGTAAATGCTTTTCTACACTGAACGGAAAAGCATCGTCACAGAGACGAACATTTTCATCACCCCAACAAGTTTTGTCATCGAAAGTGAGCTAAAGTCCAGTTTCATTTCTGCTACGAAAGTGTGTTCATCAACTGCAAATTGTTCGTCACTGCGATGAAAGTAGGGTTGCTGCTGCAATGAATTTGATTCAGTATTCCAACGAATTTATTTCGTTGCTGCAATGAATTTTTTTCGTTGTTGCTATGATCAAGTATTGTTCTTGCAATTAATTTGTTATTCATTGCTGCAATAATTTTCTTCCATTACAGCAATGGAGTTGTTTGAGATAAACAAAATGTCAGTAGTTTAAATTTCATGCACTTACTTTTTGTAATGTTTAATGTTTTCAAGAAAATTTAACTTAAATAAATTTGTTGCATGAACGAAAATTAAATTGTTGCAGCCACGACATGCAAAATTACCAAAGTAATCTTGTACGAAACTTCTCGTTGCAGTGGCTACCAAATTGTCGGATATACGAGACTTTTCATTGTAGCAACGTGAAAACATTAATGAAAATATTTCATACATGCGTTGAAGCATTATTCTTTCAGTGTACTTCTTGCCTCGCTCAAGACATTGCCTACATTTTCTTCCTCTATTAGGCTGTTGTAATTTGTCGAGCAGTTTGCTGAATGCTACCTTGGGGAAATCGAAAACTTGTTTTTTTTAGGGAGCAAAGACTCACTGGAAATTTGAGTAGAACATTTTTGAAAATATAAAACAAGATGTATATATTACAGGTGGAAGCGTTAGAATAGCTGATTTCAATTTTTTTTAGAATAGCTGATTTAAATTTTTTCTTGTCGTTGTGGTACGACCTTGTCAAATGTTGTTTATAGCAATTCCAAGATGTATCTAGTACAGGTGTTAGTGTTAAAACAGAAGATTAAATTTTTTTCCTGTCCTTGTGGTTGTTGCCGAAAATTACAACAATTCCTCTTGATATAACATGAAATAAATACATCTTGCCAATTTCGATCGGCTGAATTTGACAATGTCGGCTCCTGAAATAAAAACAAAATGCCGTCAATTCCTACTGCTTCTATCTTACTTATTTTGCCATGATTTTTGAAAATATAAAAATTTAAGGGATTCGAAAAATAAATTTTTAACCCTTCACATGGGGAATTGAATAATAGAATTTGGATAGGTAACAATACCGACAGAGAAAAAAATTTATTTGAAATATAAAAAAATACATTCGTACCAAATTCTGTAGACAAATTTTGTTACCATTGTGGAAAACAAAACTGGACTTTACTTTGGATAGTGGAAAATCAAGAAATTGAAACTCATTTATCACAATAAAACCTGGACTTTACAGTTTAAGTGAATTGGGTATCAAGGTGCCGAAATACTCATTATTACGAAAAAACTGGACCTAACTTGAGGGAACTGGGCAACAAGATGCCAGAACAGCCTTTAAGCCAATAATGTAAAAACGAAACTAGATTAGTGCGGCGAATAAAATGCAGCATATTTTATTTTGTGAAGTTGTTAACACCGTTCTTTTGATCAATGCGCTACGAGTCAAATTTCTTCCAAGTTGTTAAACCGTAATTTTCATCTGGAACATTCACCAATTCTATTTGAATCAAAAGCTGACAAAAGACCACAACTTTAAAGCAAGAACAAGGAGTTTGCGTAAGTATTATCTTAATCCAACTTGGGGTGCTCATAGTCTGTTGAGTGCGTGTTCTCATTTTTTTAAACTATTATTATGTGGCGCATTAACACAACTTAAATTTGTTTTTGGTCATATATCCTTTGCATATTATCTTCCTACATTATTACCACTACGATGTACTACTTCTAATGTTCCTCTCTACGATGCAGCGATCGCTTCATGACAGCAAGGAATCACGTAGGTAATTTTTTTTTATTTTTTTTTATTTTTTACTTCTCTATTCCTATTCTCTTCACTATTCCTCTTTTCAATTGTGTAACTTACCCTCCCAATTTACCTGAGCTAGGCCGGAATGAAATCCTGACAACGGTTTTCGTTACATTTAATTAAACAAATAAATTAAACAAATTTCAATATATTCTTCCAACTGGCTCTAACCTTCGCCATTTCTCGCCAGTTGGTAACACCAAGGATACGGAGGGATTCTTCTGCTTGGTCTTTGCAGCGGTGTCTTGCTCGTCCTCTTTTCATTCTGATAACATGGCATAGCCAACGCAATTGGCCTAATTGGATTCGCCTAGCTATGTCCACGTCAGAATATAGATGATATAGCTCTGCGTTCCATCGACGTCGGTACTCACCGTTTTCTCTAACAGGACCACATATTTTACAGAGAATTTTTCTCTCGAAAACTCCCAGGTGTTTTTCATCCCCTTACGATATGACCCAAGTTTCGGAGTCATATGTCAAGAAAGGTAAAATGAGAGTCTGATATAGCAGGACTTTTGTCCGTCGAGAGAGGGCTTTGTTCCTAAACTGCTTGCTGAGCCTAAAATAGCATCTATTTGAAAGCACAATTCTCCTAACGTGGCCGTCGGTGGTGCAATGGTTAGTGTGCGCGGCTCTTGTACAAGAGATCCTGGGTTCGAACCCGGCTCTGACCACCTTCAAATTTTCTTTCGGCGGCGGTCACCTCGCATAGTGACGGCGACACTATCGAGTATCTAGCCATGAAAAAGCTTCTCAAAATACCGTTCGGAATCGGTGTAAAACTGTAGGTCCCAATCAGTGAGTGAAAACTGGAAAGCGCACAGCTCAGTGATTGTGAGAAGTTTCTCCCCAGTCCCTTTATGGGATGTAATGGGAAACTATTTTTTTATTTATCTCTAGGCTGACGTTGTTGTCCTTGTCCACAGCGGATCCAAGGTAAACAAATTCATCAAATCGGTCAAAATTAAATCCGTTGTCAACGTTCAAGTGCGGACCAGGTCGAGATGTTTCTCTAGTCGTTGACACCATCATTTTTGTCTTACCCTCATTAACAGGAAGACCCACCTTCGCTGATTCCTTTTCGATTCTTCTATGTCGTCAGCATACGCTAGTAACATATGGCTTTTCGTGTTAATGGTCTTGTTCGTATTTACTGCAGCCTTTCTCATTATTATGTCCATTAAGCTGTTGAAGGGATTGCACGAAAGTGTGCCGCCTTGTCTAAAGTCCTCGCTTGGTACAGAAGGGTTCAGTAAGGTCTTTCCCCACTTTCACTGATGATTTGGTGTCGGTCAGCGTCATTATACAGAGGCGGATCAGTTTTGCCGGAATATCAAGTTCAGACATATAGATAGTTACTTTCTACACTATCTTCCATTGTCATTACCTCCTGATCTTCAATGGAAGAATCTGAGTGGAGTAGTGCTGGAAAGTGGTCTCTCCACATTTTGAGCACACACTGCTTCCTAGTCACTAGATTCCCATTCTCGTCCTTGCAGGAGAGCAGCCCATTATTAGGCCCGTTATTCAATCTTCTTAGCGTTTGGAAAAATTTTCGGGATTCACCATTCATCTGCACATTTGGGTTGTTTCACTCTCTCTCTGCTCCCACTGCCATTTTTTCCGCCCAAATAGTTAGTTTTCCTCCCTTCTCAGCTTCTTGTACCGCTCACTCGCACCGAGCATTGTAACTGACTGTTTCGTTGTCATACGTAAAACGTCTTTTTCATCAGTTGCAATGCGACATTCTTCGTCGTACCATGGCTTATCCTTCGGCGGTTTTTAATAGCCAAGTTCAGACCTTGCAGCGGTATCCAAAGACTGGGAGATGTGCTTCCACTGCGCATCTGGGTCTTCGGGAGGGGGGTATTTTGCTCTAGCAGGATAGAGAGCTTCTGTCGATTGGACATTGATGTCTCCGGTATTTGTAGCTTGTCAATATCCAGCTTTTACTATGTTCGGCTTCGTACGTTTTTCGCCCAGCTCAGTCTTGTGCGAACTTTTGCAGCCACCAGGTAATGATCCGAGACGATATTGGCACCTCGAATCACACGTACATCCATTACACTAGAAGAGTGCTTGCCATCTATAACCAAGTGATCAATCTGGTTTTTCGTCCGTTGATCGGGAGATATCCAGATCACCTTATGAATGTCCTTATGCTGGAATCGTGTGCTACTAACTACCATGTTCTTTCCAGCGGCGAAGTCTACATATCAGTTTTATTCCATTATGGGAGGTGGTATCATGTAGACTCTGATTACCGATGGTTGGTCGAAAGACACTTTCCTTTCCTAATTTGACATTCAAATCGTCTAGATTATCCTTAATGTCGCGGTCAGGGCAGCGTTCGTATTCTTCCTCCAGATGCTCATAAAATTATTCTTTGACTTCATCATCTTTATCCTCTGTCGGTGCGTGCCCACAAATTAACGAGATGTTAAAATATTTCGCTTTGATACGAATTGTGGCTATGCGGTCACTCACTGGGTTGAACCTTGAAACTAGGTGTCGCAGTCTCTTGCCAACTATAAATCTGCACCCAATTTCGTGGTTTCGCTCATGGTAGTTGTAGTAAATATCGAAGTTTTTCTTTCTGGTGCGACCAGATCCTGTCCATCGCATTTCCTGCATCGCTGTGATGTCATTTTTATATTTGCCGACGACATACGCCAGTTGGAAAGTGGCACCAGTCCTGTATAGCGTTCGCACATTCCAGGTACATATCCTTAAATCATGGTCCTTATAACGTTTGCGAGGTTTGTCAACAGTTGGGGGGTTCTTTGCTCAGTATATTCTTCGTGTATTTTCATTGCCAATATAACGATGGCGGGAGGCAAACCCAGCCCACCGTGGTTTGCATTTTACCTACTGACATATTTTACCTACTGATTAAGTTTATCTACTATGGAAAATTTGGGGAAGGATTGTATACCTATGCTACCACTTATAGTATCCCAACCGTTAATGGGGTGGCATTTTTCAGATATGTCCACTTATCCTTGCCAAGATTTTCTGACTATCTTCAAGATCTCAGAGACGTATTTTCACATGAATGTACAGTTTCTTGACACATTTCCTGGGCACATTTCGGTCCGATTGGTTCAACTGTTTCCCGAAAATTTATATTGTTCTCAAAAAGTTTTAAATTAATATTTTCCTAACCAACCACAGGACGTAAAGTCGTTCCAAGTTATAAACATTTAATCAATTTGTTTATTTCCAATATGTTATGAATTTTCGTATCTTATTTGTCATTTCTTGCATTTGTATTGTATTTTACAAAGTTATCAACAATATTTCGGGCCCACTTCTTTTTACATATGTTAGCTGTATTTAGCGGATGTGAAGCCGAGAGTTATACAGATATAAAGTATGTACAAACAATCTGCGCATTCACAACATAGCATTATACATAACATTAGTTAATAAAATTGGAATCAGATTTGGCTCCAGAAGGACTGATCTTAAAATTCAATCATAACACCAAATAAGAATATTTAGTTTTTTACATTTTAAAATAATTTTCATATTTTAAAGATTGGGAAACGAGAGAAAAGGTGAACCGGAAATGCATCCATCACAATTTCGGTTATGGCTTGTGCAGTATGCGGCTTGATCCATCTTGTTGGAACCACATGTTCTCCAGTCACAAACAATGCAATTGGGGAGGAAGAAGTCATTGGGCCGTCTACAGTAGTAGTTCGGCGCGCGGCGTTTTCTAAAAAATAAAGCCCTTCCATCCGTTTGTCATGAAATAACTCCTATACTTTTAAAAGATATCCAAAGAAACGACATAAAATGAATTTGGCCTAACACACCCATTATCGTTAGAACGTTCCTTTTGTTTCATAGAAATCTATTTTCGACTTTAGTAAAGATAACAATGGAAGAGTTTACAAATAAAATATCCCTGAGCCGTATTGCGTATACAAATACTCACCATGTAATAAACCTGTCAGGTAGGATATTGCTGGCAACGTTGTAGCTGTGATTATCCGTTTTGTCATCAAGCTATTTGTTAACCGAGTGATGTGATTCTCTCAAAGTTATTGTCAAGTTGACAAAAGCGATGCCGAAGGATGTTGGCGTAGTGTTTCTTAAACAATGAGTGAAGTGAAAACACTTAAAATCCTTAAAAGATATCGTTACAAATTGTGTTTAAATTTGGCTGGGGATTAACTTTAGTAATATCCGTTTTCCCAACATATCAAAAAATTCTCTTCGCTATATTCAATTGGAATGCGGGACTATGATCCAGGTTTTATTTTCCTGCATGTTTAACTTTCACACATTTAAGGAGCGGATACCATTTTCAGCTTATGAGTAGGAAGAGGTAAAGTTTTTGTTTAACATGTTTCATATGCTGCATAAAAGGCAATAGGTTTGATAATTCTATCATACATTGTTCTGTTCTGAGCAAGAAGAAATTACGTTAATAAAATAAGGAAAGCAAAATATTGCCTTTGAAGGTTTATGTGGAAATATTCTTCAAATATTTGATATTTGTTTCTATTATACTGTACATGATATTCTGGCTAAGGCCTTACATTTCAAAACATGACACCGGAGGCCACCTCAATAACCCAACAATATCAGAAAACCCATACATATGTATGTGCAAATTATTGTCATTCTTACCATTGCTATACCATCCTCGTGCATCCCCAACGTTTATCCGCATGAAAATATCGTAAAATCTAAACATCTGCATTTGATATTGTCTTATTTTTCAATTTACTTTGACTGGATTTTGCCGCGATTATACATTCATCCACCTATCTGTTCCCTACAAATGTCACTTCCCATAATATGCATGACGATGTGCCGCAATATCATCCCTTCCTTTGCCAGAATGTTGACAATGTATCGATACACCCGTTCCATTACCTGCTGAGAGGTGTATGAGTGTTTCACCTTTTTTTTCCTCGCTAAAAAATTGAATTTTAACGCCTTTTCACACTGATTTTGCAATTTTTTTCTTTTGTCACACAATGGGACCTTCCACGTTTGTGTTGCGACGTTGCTGTCTGATGATGTTACCATTCTGATTCAGTACATTTTTTTCATTGACTTGATGCCTTTTTTATATCATCCTAATGTTGGGATTTAGAGGTAACACGGAACAACAACAACAGCATATTTACCCATATAAATAAATTCATGAAATTGTGGGGAAAAAAAGAATTTGCAACAATTTTTTAATATTGTGATTTTAGGGGTTGCCAATGTCGTTGATTCGAATGTTTTGTTTTTTGTATACAATACAGAAGAGTTGTCATGATGCGATAAAAAAAGGTACTGTGGCTTCGTGAGAAAATTATTCTACACTGAAAAAACTTTCTTCGTAAGTATTACGCAAGACTGAACAGATTTCATGAACTGCCCATTAATTTACAGGAACAAAAGATTTATGAGACATTTTCGTCGATTCTCCGGACAAGTAGAGACTTGATATTATATTGCGATTTGTTTCTTTTATAGCAAAAATTGTGCGGTAATAACAATTTTTGATATGTTAACATCTATAGGCGCGGGTGGGACCTAAACTCACAAAGTCAATACATCCAAACACAGTTTGTCCGACTACGATCACAGATTGTTTGGCGGTAAACTCCTCCTAAACGGCTGGACCGATTTGTATGAAATTTTCGGTGCATATCGGGTAGGTCTCAAAATCGGCTAACATCTATTTTTCATACCCCTAAATGATAAGGTTGACCCACCCCTATTAGAACACAGATTTGTCCGACTGCGAAACACAGATTGTCAGACTGCGAAAAAAACACACACTGATGTAGGAGCAGCGAATAGTTGTGTTGTGTGGGTGCGGAGCACTGAGGATACCCAATAAGCCTAAAGTCGGTCTCGGATCCGATTTGAGTCCGATATGTCGGATTTCGCTTTCGCTAATCCGATTCGGATCCGATTTGAGTCCGATATGTCGGATTTCGTTTTCGCTAATCCGATTCGGATCCGAATTGAGTCCGATATGTCGAATTTCGTTTTCGCTAATCCAATTCGGGGCCGATTTGAGTCCGATATGTCGGATTTCGCTTTCGCTAATCTGATGCGGATCCGATTTGAGTCCGATATGTCGGATTTCGCTTTTGCTAATCCGATTCGGATCCGATTTGAGTCCGATATGTCGGATTTCGCTTTTGCTAATCCGATTTGAGTCGGATATGTCGGATTTCGTTTTCGCTAATCCGATTCGGATCCGGTTTGAGTCCGATATGTCGAATTTCGCTTTCGCTAATCCGATTCGGATCCGATTTGAGTCCGATATGTCGGATTTTGCTTTTGCTAATCTGATTCGGATCCGATTTGAGTCCGATATATCAGATTCCGCCTTTGCTAATCCCATTTGAGTCCGATATGTCGGATTTCACTTTTGCTAATCCGATTGGGATCCGATTTGAGTCCGATATGTCGGATTTCGCTTTTGCTAATCCGATTCGGATCCGATTTGAATCCGATATGTCGGATTTCGCTTTTGCTAATCCCATTCGGATCCGATTTGAGTCCGTTATGTCGGATTTCGCTTTCGCTAATCCGATTCGGTTCCGATAATTTGGGGTGATGTTCCGAATACGATTTGCTGCTAAAATCTGCGTCAGTTGGAGTATTATTTGAAAAGGATTTAAAAATTATTTTACTAATACATTTTTCGCCACGTATTGTACTTTTGGGACAACAGAAATAGCTAGAGTGACTTTCTACAACTTAACTACTCTCATTCTGTCACCCAAGCACTTCCCTAATTTCATGATAACACTTGTTCAGCGACACCATTGTCATTTATCATTGACCATCTGTCAAAATAAAACAGATGAAAAACAAAAAAACAAATCTTCTATATTTACCTGCCAGTACTGCGGCCGACTTTGTAAGGACCTGCTGACGCAGTGCCCTTGATGATGAAGTGCCGCAGCACATGACTTGGTTTGGGTTCAAAGAGAAAAAGGCAGCTAAAGAGTTAATAGTGGCAGCAGGTATCAAAGGTAAGCTAAAAGTAGGCCCTAAATGTTTACATTTTATTTTAATATACATTTTTAATTCTATATTTCAGCGGCATTTCAGCGGAAATACCCAAATGATCCGTTAGAAACGATGGAAGTAAGAAATTCTTCCAATATGCGACCGGCCGCGTTACCAAAAAATTAAATATAATGAAAAAAAATGAAAAAATGGAAAAAAAATGACTAGAATGTAATATCGAAATGATTTCGGACCCCATCGTAATGATTTAAAATTCGAGCAAATTTCGCTATCGGGTCCGAATTCATGTCGCTATCGGGTCCGAATTCATTTTGCTAGCGGATCCGAATTCATTTCGTTATCAGTGTTGCCAGTTTAGGGGATTTATCCCCAAATTGGGGATTGTTCTTCAAAACAGGGGATTGTTTTTTTGGTTCGGGGATCTGGGGATTTTTTGGGGATGAAAATGTAAGCTGCATTAAAAGCGCATCTTTTGTATCATTCCTTGAAAGTGTTGATCCGGTACTACCTAAATCAAAGCATCGTACGTCGTACTAGAGAGAATATTTAACTCACCTGACGTTTCCTTTCACACTCTTCGTGATGCGGTCGGTGTGATAGAGAGATGTTTGACGAAAAATGACATACACCAGGTGGAATTACAATAACCTCTGACTTTAATTTTTCATGTCGTTTTTGAGAAAACTGTGAAATTTAAATGTGTTTTACACTACTTTATTGACTGTTATTGTTAGCATACATTTGTTGTTGTATTTAACACAATAATTTTGACACAAACAACGAAATACCGTTGTTGTTATTTCGTTGGTTGTTTTGAACCATTGCCTCTATCTGGTATTATTGAAGTAATTCTTTCCAACATCCACCGTTCACATCACACCAGGCCAAATGTCATAAATTTGCTGAGTTATTGCTAAATGTTGTCAGCAAAAAGAAGGGCATCCACTTGTCAGTTCCTGAAAATATCAAATTGTTTTACTGGCAAGGCTGTTAAATTAAAACAACATTTTTGATATTTGGTGTTACTGAAAAGAATAGAAGCTTTTTTTTTGGGATTTTCGGGGATTAAAAATAACAATTCGGGGATTTCGCCTTAAAAAAAAATGGCGACCCTGTTTGTTGTCGGATCCGATCTCGTTCTCGAAATGATCTCCGAGACGTCGGGTATTTGATAATTTTCGAGGGGAGTTTTTTTATTCTTCCAATGGTACGTCTTTCGACGGAGGAGTACTTTTTATAAAATAATTAAGTAAATCTGTATTTACACCTAAAGATTAACGGGCTGTTTGTATAACATATAAAAAATTTACTTAATCTACGTACGGGTTGTTTATCTTTCGGTGTAAATTCAGTAAAAACTTTAGTTAGCATCAGACCCACCTATATTACAGACTTACTACACAAAATATAACAACATAAACAACTGTTGGCAATTTCGATAAGCTGAGTTTGACAAGGTCGCCCCTTGATATATAAACAAAATTCCTGCAATTCGTACTGCTTCGACCTTACTTATTTTGCCATGTGTTGTATTTAAAACCCTCTCAAATAAAATTTGGTGAGTCAAATCCGAAAGTACTTTTATTGGACCAAAAGGAGTTGGGGACTTTTTGAAATAGAAAGTAGTTAAAAAATACCTTATCCACTACAAATACCATCTCTGGTGCGGAGCACTCTGAGAGCAAAGAGACTAATGACGTGGTTATACGTACATATATAAAAATGAGATAGCAAGAGAGCAACGAAATTTGTGTGAACTTGTGTAGTGTATGTACGAACATAGCAATGTATGTATGTATGTACAGGTGTCTGTTGCTTTGCATTCTCTTTGTTTTGTTGTGGGAATAAAACAAAAAGTATTAAGCAAGAAAATAATGACACATGTGCTTGCACTAGGTCTTTAAATTTTTATTATTTAACTGTAACGTCATCATATTTGACATTTACTAATGTGTTCATACATCAGGCCAAAGATGGAGTATAACTCCCATATATGGGCAGGT
This sequence comes from Phaonia tiefii, assembly GCA_963931995.1. Taxonomy (NCBI): domain Eukaryota; kingdom Metazoa; phylum Arthropoda; class Insecta; order Diptera; family Muscidae; genus Phaonia; species Phaonia tiefii. Next base: position 87,800,176 of record OZ008370.1, on the reverse strand, counting down.
GCTCCTAGGACTTCTTTGGAGCTTCTCGACCGTGTCCAGAAGAGAGCGACGGTGTTAATAGGGGACAGTAGGGTATCCAACTCTATTGCCTCCCTTGAGCATCGTCGAAATGTGGGTTGCGTGTCACTTTTCTATCGATATTTCCACGGTATGTGTTCCTCGGATTCAAGGCAAATGTCAACAGTCACTACTCCCTCTTTCCACCCTCTACTACCTCAATTTTCCTTCGCCAACACAATGCACTGCATTTATAGGGGGCATCCCCTGAGTGTTGGTTTGATAAAAAAAAAAAAAAAAAAAAAAAAAAAGAAATCGAACAGGTACCGTGTAACAAAAAGGTGTTAACACATTAACACATCGCCCGTGAGTTCGAACACTCATTGGATTTTTTTTACTGGTAACTTATACGTTAAATATTTTCAAAAAATTCTGAAAATTATATAAATTCTTTAAAAAAAAATCGTATAAAGGCTGTGGTTTAAACATTTAAAGCCCTTAACAACTTTTTTAAATTATTTTGTTATTATTTATCGATTTTTAAATATATAGATTGAACTTTAAACGCTTGAACTTTAAATGTTCGTGATAGTTGTTGTTTTTGCGTACTGGGTTTGACGATTTTTTACTACTGACATTGTCTGCTAGCGTTAACGCCTTATTTCCGTCGATGTCGGGCTACAAATTATACAGCTCGTGGTTCATCCGTCGTCAATACTCGCCGTTCTCTAATATAAAAAAAAATGGTTTCCCATTACATCCCATGAAGGAATTTAGTGTGGCGTTACGTTAATATTATTCTTGTTTCTTTATGCCCTAATGCACTACTTTTTCGACCCCTCTGTATTGGGGAGCTAAGCGATGTTAGGCTATTTTAAGCGGATCCCCATACAAAGTAATCGATGAATTAGTTTTGGGGGAAATAATAAAAAACGTTTATTCTTACAATAGTAATCACTTGAAAATGCCATTATTACGATATGAACGAAAAATCATAAAAACCAAAGGACATAGCACTGACTTAACCTTGGTGTCATTTACGCACTACATAATTTTTCCCGCGTTTTCCTGTATTAAAACCACTACTTTGGCAACACTAGTAGTGATCTTGAAAGTCTCTAACCAGACGTAGCATGGAATATTCATGACCAAATATTGACTAACCGTAACTGGATTAAGCTTTGAAAATCTAATTTTGATTGGACAACATAGTAGACAAATAAATATTTTTCGAAAGTAGAAAGTTTTATGGACCTAACAGTTAGAACTGTAAAACGCATTTTTTGTAGACCTTTGTTGGAGACGGAGAAGAATCGGTGATCCTATATTAGAATAATCCGAATCCTGATTAAGGTTTTATGACAACATCAGGAAAAATAAATATTATGAGCCAGGAACAAACTCTAAATTGTAATTTGGACAAGAAACTGACATGAATTCAAACACCACCCAAATCTTTAAGCTAGAGCAGTGGTCGCCAAAAAGAGAATACTATGGATTAGTGTAATTGCACTGCAAGACATTGGTGCTGGTATTCTTTTGAAGTTTACTGTGCAAAGTAAAAAAATAAGAGTTTATAACGATTTTTTTTATTAGAAACTTTATTATTTCATCTCTAATGTATATACAGAAACAGTTAGTTAATAATTTATGAAACACCATTTCATTCATTTGGCTTTATCAGGTCAGTTCAATTTTCCTTGACTTTTTTTTGACAGTTTCTGGTTCTATCTCACGAATGGCTCGGACGATTTTAGACTTAAGGGTGTGAATCGTTTTTGGATTATTCCTACAGCATCGTTCTCATGAACTTTTTGCACAAACTTGCGTACTGCACGCGCGGTGGTTTGTTCACTTTGGGCCAAAACTTATTTACCACTAACGCACAGTTTGGGCAACACAGCACTCACTTTGGAAATACATTTGCAATACCCCCCTCATTGTTCCAGCATAAGGCGACTCAGTTTGGTTCTCGGAGGAATGATACTGACTGATAGTCAATATTTCGAACTGACAAATTCTATCAGTGTAAAAATAACATAAAAAATAAATAAATAAATAGTTTCGCGTTACATCCCACGAAGGGATTACGGAGAGCTTCTCACAACCGGTGAGCTGTGCGCGTTCTAGTTTTACATTCATTGATTGGGACCTAGAATTTTACACCGGTTCCGAACGGTGTTTTGAGAAGCTTTTTCATGGCTAAATACCCGAAATTTAAGGTGGTCAGAGTAGGGATCGAACCCACGCCCTCATGCACAAGAGCCGCGCACACTACCATTGCAGCACCGACGGCCATAACATATGATGAAATATGAAATAACATATGATTTAAAAAAAATACCTTCATTTGGGCCACCAATTATTGCTGGTCATTCAAAAATATTTCGAAACCACTGAGGTTTATTGAGTGCTTGTATTGCTGCATCTAAATCAGACATATCCTTACCCTGGCATCTCATAGCCCGTTCTATCCACATCACATGCTCAAGTATGCGCGTTTGCCTGTGAGGATATGTTTCCATAATAACATGGAATATGCTGTATGAGTCTTAAATCGTTTTGCAGATATTGTGTTTTGTACCTGCAGTGCAGTACAGTGATGTTTTTATTCATGGGAATATCTATGTATGTATGTATAAATTTGCCGAATACTGTAGCACCGGTAAACAGTGCGTAACAGATTATGATACACTGTGGAAGAAAATTAAACTTTTTCGAAAATAACAAGTTTCTGACAACGGATTCTTGTAGAGGGAGCAAAAAAAATATACGCGTATCGGCGGTTTTCTCTGAATTTGTTTAAAGGAGTTGAAATTTTCTCCCTTTTGCACTTGAAGAATCGACATTGGAAATCATGTTATTCTTACATTTTAGGTATATGATGTGTTCAGTAATTTTATGTAAAAATTTACGAGAAACATTTTTGTGGAATACTTTAATCATCTACATGGGTCTTTTTTGTTTTTTTATGGAAAAGGATAAAAAAATACCCCTACAACAGGGATGTAATGGTTTAGGGTGTAAAGGGTTTTCCAATTTAAGTAACATGATCTTTAAAAAAAAAACAGTAAATTTTTGTTAAGGAAATTCAAATATTTGTTTATTTAATGTGAAGTACAATCGATACAATTAAGTTCTGAATAAAACGTCTTTCAAATGGCCTCCACGTCTTCTTTTGGAGGAACGAATTCGATGAACCCAATTTTGTAGCACTTTTCCACTAAATCAAATCGTATGTCATGAATAGCACGTTCAATATTAACTTGTAAAGCTTGAAGAAGAGTCTGGTCTGCTAAAGACCAATGACTTTAAAAACCCTCACAAAAAAAATAGTCTAATGGTGCTAAATCACAACTTCTCGGAGGCAAATCAATGTCACAATTTCTTGATATAATCGAATCTCCAAACTTTTCTCGCAGTAATTCGGTTGTTGTACGTGCTGTGTGGCACGTAGCCTCGTCTTGTTGCAACCAGATGTTGTCAGGATCAACTTCTTCCAATTTCGGCCATAAACAGTTGGTTACCATCGATCAGTACTGCTCTCCATTAACAGTAACGGTGTTACCAGCTTCATTCTGAAAGAAGTACGGACCGATGATTTCACCAGTCCAAAAACCACACCAAACTGTCAATTTAGGTGAATGTAATGGTTGTCCATGTATAATTTCTAACTATTCGACGAATAGCGAGCACAGGTGGGCGATTATTACGTCCATAAAATGGCAAAATCGTACGAAAAGTTGGAGAACGATTATTTTGATAAAAAAAATGGAATAATTTGTAAAGGATGTTCTTGTGTATATATCTCCATGATGAAATTGTAAACATAACGGGATACAATGAAAAAAAATGGCCGAAACGTCACTTAGAAATCACAGCACTCAAATTGGAAAACCCTTTACAAGAAAAATACCATAAAATTCTTCTATAACTTTCTTAACACACGCAAGATAGTAACTTGGTTTTGTCAAAGGCTGAGGTAGGCTCAGTCATGTCCAGAGTCTTTTGTTAAGATCCACTAAAACCTTCGAAATAAAAGCAGATTGGTTTACCCTTCTGTGGGGTTTAAATTCAAATTCTTTATTGGTTTTCTTATGATACAAAATAATTTAATTAAAAAAAAAACAACATCAGTTTATCTACACGTTGAGAACACACTTCTGGGAATAGTTTGGAACGGTTGAGGTTACCCTTCTGGGAATGGTTTAAGAACACTCCTTTGGGTTTGATCTGGTAGCACTCTTCTAGGAGCGGTTTGACAACAATCGTCTGGGAACGGTTGAGAATACTCTTCTGGGAATGGTTTGAGAACACTCCGTTGGGTTCTGTCAGGGGTTTCTATGGCACAGCTGATCGAAAAGGTACTAGGGAAATTATGTAGAATGAGAGACCAAAGAAGACATACCATGCAGCAAACTAAGTTTAAAAGTGTTTGATTGATGCTGTCACTAAATTATGTTTGCATCGACCGAAAATACGCATTCGCTTTTATTTTTGTCCGTATTATGCCAACCAAAGAGTAAATTACCAAAACAACTCGAACCCGATGAAATGGCCTACTACCTCGTCGTCATGAAGATTCATCGAAGAGAATAATAGAGGCTCTTTAGTATTGCTCTGTGACCGAAGAATGCAGTATTGCCAGTTTAGGGGATTTATTCCCAAACTGGGGATTTTTTCAAAATAGGGGCTTGGTTTTTTGGTGTGGGGATCTGGGGAATTTTGGGGATGAAAATTTAAGATGTATTAAAAGCGCTTCTTTTGTATCATTGTTTGAAAGTTTTGATCTGGCACTACCTAAATCAAAGCAAGCATACACCCACAAATAATATTTGGTTTTGCATATGTGTGATTGCAAAAACAAAGGAGAAAGTTAATGGAAATGCAAACATTTTTGCAATTAACTTGCAGTAACTGCTCACGATTGTGGATCTGCACAGAATACACACAATCTTTCATGTAGCCCCACAAAAAGAAATCAAGGGCTTTCCAACAAGCCCAAAAACAAAAAAATCCGACCACTGGCTCAGAAGTTAGCAACTTTACCCTACTACTGTCCGACCGCCAATCCGAAAATTTTGAACCCGCTGCCATTTCGCACCCTTGTATTTTCGGACATGGTCCTAGTGGACTTTTCTTCATGAAATGAGCCAAGGAATACGCTGGAGAAATTTGTCCGGAACTTCCCGAATCACCCTGTATAATAATTTATTATTGTTTAAAATTTTCAATATTTAAGTTTTCGTTTTGTTAAACTGAATTCTAAATAAATTCTAATTTTAAAACTTTCTCGAACTCCCTTGAGAACTGTGGTGAATTTTCAGGGGATTTTAGCTTTTTTTTGAGGATTTTCGGGGATTAACAATAACAATTCGGGGATTTCGCCTAAAAAAGAAACTGGCGACCCTGACCGAATTCGCTATGGTGAAACAGCCAGCCTATGATTTTACAGTATAGTGGAATATGCAGCCTAAACCACTATGGTAAATGTATTTAAGTGAAAAGTTGTACTCTTGATTCCTTTCGGAATTAGAGTCTATCCATGATCGTATCGGGTTTTTCCCTGGGTAGCGACTGATTGATGATGCTGGTTTACCCCAAAATTAAGTACTCCAGTCGCATTGATGTAAATGAGAATTACAGCGAGCCACTTATTCGTGCGTGGTCGCTGTCGCACACTGACCATTATTATCAGTGTGTATAATCGTTCGCGACTAAAGTTGACTGGTATGTATGTTTACCATACACTATCGATGGATCGTGTGTGTGGTTGTTGGCTGTTTGAGGTGTTCGTTATAAGTCATTGTTTTTCGCGGATATTTGCTTAAATTATATACGGGCGGATTATGATGTGACGGAACAAGCTATAAACACACTTGAATGTCAAAAATAATTTAAAACTGCAAATACATTTAAGGCTTAATTTCGTACTTATTCTGGGTTGACGATAAAACGTCAGACAAAAATGCATTTAAGGGAGAATTAATACTCTTCCGTTTATAGCGTTCTTCAATAGGTGCACATGTTTGCTCAAATCCAGCGTTTTGCATAAGGTTTTGTATGTCTAGACCAACAAAAACGGATGTTCTGAAAAGGTAACAGGTAGTATTGAAATTGCCCTTTTATTCTTACTGTCCCGTCTCGTATTACTTGTATAACGCAACAGTTTTTGTGAATGCATTGATTCGATGTGAAGAACTTTCATACCTACTACAAGTACAGTTAAGACAAATGTGAAAAAATTTGAGAAAAAAAATCAATGAGTGTTCGAACTCACGGGCGATGTGTTAACACCTTTTTGTTACACGGTAACTGTTCGATTTCTATGAACACATTAGTAAATGTTCCATGGGAAAATAAAAAAAGAGTAGTTGTTGTGCTGAAGGCTCTTTTGCTTTTGCACTTTCCTTTTTCTTACATCTGCTTTAACATTAGATGTAGTATTGTCAAAATAAATAAAGCTATATATAGCTCACTGAAATAATAGTTTTTGTTTTGTCATAAATAGAGCGACGACAAAAAGTAATGAATAGCGTAGAGAACTGATTGCACTCTTTTTCCGCTCCCATGTAGAGAGTCGGAGTAAAAGAGTATAAACCATTTCGTTTTCATTTATGACATAAAACAATACAGAAAGAATAAGCGTTTCAAAAGTCATCAATGTTTCACATCAAAATTATGAATGGGCCAAATTATGACAAAAAGAGTTTAATACGTTTTGTAACATTCGCCAAATGGCGCCCGTGCTTTTGAGTCATACAATTCTTTTCATGAGTTCTCTATACTATTCAATACGTTGACGACCTGCTTGTGTGCTCGCTGCCGGTACATCAGTACCATAATACTTCAAACAGAGACTATTGTTGTACAACAACCACGTATGTGATGCTAACACTGTGTGTTGTTTGCATGTGTTCACTTTGTTAGATTGCCCTACCAGTGCCTATAGATGTTAACACGTCAATAAATATTTTGGGTGCAAGCTTCAAACGAAATGCCCCAATGTAACGCAAGTTGAACAAGTAATTAAGTCAGTAGTCGGCTGGCTGATGTTGATGAATAAGATACAATATTCCCTCTTATATTTTATTTGTGGATATTAAACTACAGCTGCCCACAGGTGGGTGGTTGTGAGAAACTCTCCCCAGTTCCTTCATGTGATGTAAATGGAAATAATTTTTTTTAAGCTACAGCTTTCTTATGTTCGATGACAGATTGTGTAATTTTAAGTAAATTTTTTTTCGATACACACCAAAACCTTAAAATTCAATTTTGTGGAACATTTTAGCGCCAACGCGGAATAAGTACGAAATTAAGCCATAAATGGATTTTCAGTTTTAACTTAATTTTGGCATTCAAGTTGCGTTTTGAGCTTTGGTGTTTTAAGAAACTTATAATAGAATATTACGAGGCATATTTTTATAGTACACTTTTCCACAAAAGAACAAAAAATACCCTTATATTAAATAGGTAGAGGGTTTAAGATGTATTCCACAAAAATGTTTCTCGTAAAGTTTACATAAACTTGCGGAACGTTTCCTATTCCTAAAATGTAACGATAACATGTTTTCCTATGCCGATTCATCATAATAATGTACAAAAGGGGGAAAATTTCAACCCCCTAAAAACCTCTACCAGAATCCGCTGTCCGGTCCCTGTTATTTTTGTGCTCCACAGTGTTAAACAACTATTTGGTATTGTCTATAAAGTTTATAATGTGAGCAATATTAACCCGGCGCGTGCCACATCACATGATATTCTATAGAAGCCAGATGTACGTGTATCTAGGAACTATTATTCGAAAAAAAAACTATTTTAATAAAAAAATATGTAGTTAGTTCCTGGCAAAGTATCTGTATTGTTTGTGGCTGGAGTGGAGTGGCATATACTGTCTGTTTAAAATAGTAAAGGGTCCGCCATCTAACTTGTTTTTTTCAACTAGTGCTTATTTCGTGAATGGTAACACATAGCTCATGTCTGATTTGACAGATAATTAGTTTTATCCTTCCGCTGAACGAATATGGTTGTGTATACGCTTGAACAACGCTGGGAAATATTGCGACATTACTTTGAAAATCATGGTAATGTTGCAGAATGTGTGCGAAAATTGCGTACGGATTTTGGAAGAAGAGAAGCACCGTCAGCTGCGTATGTTCGTTATCTTGTGAAAAAAGTGAAAGAAACTGGCATCCTCATCGATAGACCAAAGCGTGAAAAGCCAAAAATAGTGCGTACACCCGAGAATATTGCTGCTGTGGCAGAAAGTGTGCGTGAAGCGCCATCAACATCAATTCACCGTAGTTCTCAACAATTGAACATTTCGGAGACATCGTTGAGACGAATTTTGCATAAAGACCTTGGTATGGGGTCATATGATGTCGTTTGGCCACTTCGGAGCTGCGATTTGACACCGTTGAACTATTATTTGTGGGGTGCCCTCATAGATAAGTGTTACGCCGACAAGCCAGAGACAATTGACTCTTTAAAGGACAATATTCGTGAAGTCGTTGGTGAAATACAGCTGCACACAATCGATAATGTGCTTAAAAATTGTACCGATCGTGTAGGCTACTGCATGGCCAGCCGAGGCAGCCATTTGAATGAAATTATTTTCCATTATTAACCGGAAGGATTGTACTTTCAAATAAAAAAAGAAATTTGAGAAAATATTCAGTAGTTTTTTTTTTATAGCATTTTCAAAAAAAAAAGTTATTTGGCGGACCCGTTATTATGTTGGTATTGCGATGATTAAAATTGAAAAGTATCGAATTCGAAAGATTCCAAAAAATTCAGAATCAACAAATTTGAATTTTTTAACCGATTTTTGTTAGTTTTTAGATAATGTATGTACATGCTTTCAAACCAAATTTGAATCTGTTTTTGAATTGTTAATGGTGATAAAAACTTTTTTGAAAATGTGGTAAATTGTTATATAAAGCTGGCAAAGTATCAATAGCCAAAACTGTATTACGTCGATAGAGTATAATTTTTAGAGACATTTCTCAGGCGTTATGACTTTCAGATACATAGTGACAAGTGTTTCATATTGTTATCTTAAAATGCCGCATCTAACATAAAGTGTTGGTTACAGGAGAAGCAAACGATTTTATAGCATCAACATCATTACAAGTTTTAAAACATCAACCTCATTAAAAGTTGTAATTGTTTTTGTTGTAATTGTGCTAATTATGGAAGTCACGTGAGGTGCATTGAAAGGAAAATGTACAGGAATGAGAAATGCCTGCGAGTGTTATTTACATTGGTGAAATGTAAAGTTGCAAATGACTTTTGGTCGTGTTGCTGGCGCAGCTCAAACTATTTTCAGACACTATTGAAAAATAAGTGGATGGGTTGCAATTAGTGTATTCAACAAAAAAAATGGTTTTTCAAAAATTTCGGTTTTCGGTTTCTTCGAATATTGGCGAAACCGGTTTTCGGTTAAACCGAGGTGTAGAAACTGGTTTCGGTTTTTATGACAAAACGGACAACTATGCATTTTATAAACATTAGATTCGTTTTTTCGTAACTTATACACGTTAACTCATACAAAATGCAAACCTGTACGTTAACATGTCTAATTTTAGACGTTGAGAATAACCCCGATAACAGTGTTACCAAGTTTGGTATTGTTGTATGAGAAATATAAAATGTATGTCATTCCATTTCTTATATTTCCACGACGTTTCGAAAATTATGATTTAAATATATGGGGTAGTTACGTTTTTTAACAAAATATTTTAAATGTTGTATAAAATATTATTGAATTCCACAAGCAGAATTCCAAGACAATAGTGGAGACAAATGACAACTAAAGCAAACCCAAAAGGGAGTGAAGAGAAGAGAAAAGCCGAGAATAGCTCGATTCAGATACATTCGATTCACTGATATTCTCCCATGACACGATTCGCAAGAACGCCGTCGGTTCTGAATGCTTGATGATCTTTGTATTCTTTTTTGGTACACTTTATGTACTTCTTGGTACCTTTGTGTACTTTTTGGTACCTTTGTGTACTGGTTGGTACCTTTGTGTACTTTTTGGTACCTTTGTGTACTTTTTTGTACACTTTATGTACTCTTTGAATCAGGGTTGCAAACCGTTCCAAAAATCGGGTTGGTTCGGTTCAATGGTTCGAACCACATGGATGAAACTTGAACCGGTTCGAGAACCGGTTCATGGGTAGCTCTGAACCACCGGTTTGGTTCGATTCAAGTGGTTCATTTTTTTACTTACTGTGTCTGTATGAAGGGAATAAGATAATTTTTTTGTACAAATAAGAAATTTTTTTGAGATCGCATTGAAATATATTATATATAATTATCAATTACATAGATATTATTAAAAAAAAAACAGTTAAAACAAAAAAAATTATATTTCATAAAAAAAATTTATTATAACTAGACATTTGTGCTGGAATAACGGAAATAAAAAGACACGGATCTACAAAAACAAAAGAGCACAAGTGCATATGCCCTAGGCGACCGTGTGGTCTTAATAATGTAAACTATTCAGAATTCAAATTTAATAAAAGTATGTCTTCCAATAGGTCTTCATCTAAATTTGCTCTTAAGTCCGATAAAATAAATTTTAAAGTTGAAAATGCTCTCTCGACGGACACTTGCGTTGCTGGAGCAGCTAGTATTATTTCAGCTATGCTTTTTAATTTATTCTCCGACTGGTTATGCCAATATTGCAAAACATCTTTATGCTGAGAAAGGCGTTTAACGTTGTCGAAACAATTAATTATATCGACAATTGTTTTTTTATTTGGTAACGTTTCCTTTCTATCCAACAGCTCAAGTATTGATTCCAGTTCATCATCAGAGCTTATTTTAGATTGTGGAGAATCCGTCGTAGTTACCGTAATATGCATTTTAGATTTAAGTTCATAAACTTTTATCAAATGTTTCTTCGCTAAATGTTTTTGTGATTCAGAGAGTAAAATCTGATACCTTGGATCTAAATAAACGGCAGCTAAAACGCACGATTTGTTTAATAAAAATTCTCCTTGTTTTTTCAATGCTGGTATAAACTTCAGATTAAGCCATCCATTCGTTTTTTCTACTTTCATTTTGCAAGAATACCATGCAAAAAACATATCGCTCAAAACTAAATTTTGACGTAGAATACGTCTTACCTACGGTATGAGGAGTCACGTCAGGTTTTTATTGTTGTAATCTTTATTTCATTGAATTTGAGGAAACGGCTAGATGAATTTTTTTAAAATTTTTTTTGTAGGTAAATGAAGATGTTATCTTTCGTTTGATATACATTTTATATTGGTTGATATATTTCTAGTATTTTAATTTCTCAAATGAAAATTGTTTAAACACATACACTCAAACATATGTGTGGTGTTTGGTTGAGTGTTTTTGGTTGCTCAACATTGCTTAGGAGCATGTATCTAGTAAAAAGTGAAACGAACAGCAAGCTAATGTTGCTTTGAAACATGTATCTAGTAAAAAGTGAAACAAACAGTAAGCTAACGTAATAAAGCTTTTTTGCGAAAGCTTCAATAAAGCTGTTGTAACATTAATTTTGAATTGTAAAGCGTAAAGCTTTCACACAACGCTCGAATGCTAATGCGAAGACTCGATAAGGTAAACCTTTTTTAATATTAGGGCAGCCCTCTCAACATTCGCAGAACTTATTTCAATAAAAATATTAATTAAAATACATAAATTAAATTAAGTTTAAAAAAATTGAACATAATATTTTTTTTTTAAACGGACTTGAATCAAATGCCGTTGGTAAATATAAAAATTACAGCAGACAGTTGTCCGAGGCCTTCGGCCACGGACTGTCCCTGCAGGCTGTGTCAGAGACACGGCCATTAAGTTTAACGTAGAATACGCCATCCGATAAGACAGAAAACATATATAACAATAAATGATAAATAATATAAGCAAATGAATTTATTGTTATATATGTTTTCTGTCTTATCGGATGGCGTATTCTACGTTAAACTTAATGGCCGTGTCTCTGACACAGCCTGCAGGGACAGTCCGTGGCCGAAGGCCTCGGACAACGGTCTGCTGTAATTTTTTTTCTTTGCAGTTTAATTGATATGTCGTATGCCGGGTTAAGTATTTCGCATACATTTTCAATTTTATGCCAGTCATTTTCATTCATATATAGCTCCTTTATATCGGTAGAGCTTTCCAAGCAAAAGGTTTTTAACGCAAGTAAGCTCTTAAGCATATTGTAGGTTGACCCCCATCGTGTCGCACATTCAATAACTGGTTTGTTCAGACTTTTTGTTCGCAAAAGATTTAGCAATGTTGGTGTTCTTAGTGTCTTTACTATCGTTCTAGCTTTACTGCGAACTTCACTTATTTCTTTTAGAAAATCCGATACGGCTAAATTAAGTGTATGTGCGGCACACCTGATAACATTAATTGCATCGTGAGGTAATAAGTCCTGCTCAAGCTCTTCATAGATGTCATTTGGAATATAATCGCAAACAAATTCTTCGTCGTTTGCGCCATCTTCGGCTTCATTATCTGTTGAACATCCTAAATTAAAAACAAAATTAGAAGTAATGAAATCTTTAGGATTTACTTTAATATATTTTTGTTACCTTGGGAATCCATGAGAATAACTTCATTTTGACTTACTTCGTCATCACTGTGCAACCATTGATTTGTATCAATGTTTTGTGCATCAATATTTAATTTTAATTTTTAATATAAATTTTAATTTTCCGGCGCTTATCATATTTGCAGCATTATCGACCGTTATGCTGTAAATTTGGTCCATATTTATTCCGAAGGATTGGAGAACGCTTATGATAATGTTACATAAGTTTAAGGGCGTATGCTTGACGAATATTTCCTTCATGGCGAAAGTTTTAATTACAATGCAACCATTATCAATGTACTGCGCGTTTATTCCAATTCTAGATATGTCCAGCCTACTAACACAATCGACTTTAATGGAAAGAAAGCTACGATTTAGAAAAAAAAACATTGAAATGGATACACTTTATTGAAAACTGTAGTTTACCGATGTTTAAATGTCGACGTCATAGCAGATCGTAGTGTCGCTGCTCTGTTAACAACTTCTTCCTTAATGTTTTGCCGGTTTATTGATATGCCCACTGCTTTACACAGAGGATCAATAATTTTGCGGAAGGAGCTATCTTCTAACATTCTGAGCGGTCGCCCATTCTTTGTCACCAGTTCTACGCAGCCGTTCAATAAATCTTCTTTCGAAACATTTACAGTCGCCGTTGACGTGCTTTTCACAATATACTTCACAATGCTGTTTTCGTGCAAGTCCTTCAGCTTCTTTTTTGCAGATATATCGGCAAAAATTTCTTCAGATATATCAGCGTGCTTTCTTTTAATGTGCCGGGTTAGATTTTCTGTATGTTTTCCTTTCATTTCTATTTTGCAATGTTTACAGACACTTATTTTAGTCTTCGGGTCATAAAAGAAACACTTGTGCACTGGATTTTTACTCATTTTACTAGTTTTATGATTAATTTGTCAACAAAACTCGCGAACGACACCAAGATGAAAAGAAAAACATAAATGACTTCTCCGAAATGTCATTAAAGTTTAACCATAAGGGTTGTATTTTTAAGGCATAATTTAATTCAGTACCTAAATAAGAGCTCAGGCGTCAGTCGTCATTTTTTTCACAATAAGTAAAAATAGTTTAAAATAAGGCAAGATGTTGCTGTTTAGGTGCAGTCCTAAAACAGTGTATGGATTCACACTATTGATTTTTGACATGAACTATAATTTTTTTTCACAAAAGGGTTTAAAGCGAATTTTCATTATACAATGAACCGAACCGGAGCATTTTTTTTGCGGTTTTCGGTGCGATTGTAACTAAATGTGAAAAAAATCGGTTCGGTTCATGGTTCGGTTCAAAATCGAAAAAATCACGGTGGTTCGGTTCAGAAACCGGTTCGGTTCAGAACCGGTTTGCAACCCTGCTTTGAATACACTATGTACTTTTTGGTACATTTTTTAGCACCGTTATGCATTTTTGTGGTGCAGTTTATGTACATTTTCCTACTTTTATTGTACTTTTGGTCAAGTACTCCTGGGGTTTACTTTTTGAAAATTGACGAAATTTACGTAGTTTCTGGTGCAGTTTATGTATGTAGGTTATGGATCATGATCACTACTTTGTGGGACATTTTCTGCACTTTTAAATGCAAGGTATGGTAAATAAATGTTGTATTTAATTGTTGGTACATTACATGTACGTTGTGGTAAAATGTATGTACTTTTCGTGCAAATTATGGCGAATAAATAAGAATACCGATTCACGTTCATCAGTTGGAGCCATTTGCCATTACTTCCCTCCTCGTCTGAGTCGAAAAAGTGCGCGCGAAAATGCATAAAAACAAATACACGGAGCTTTCTCTTGGATTCCTGGGGTTCTAGGTTATTTTTCGCACGTGCTCTCGAGTCGTACATATATTTTTTACGACCCGTGGCGATCGAGCGGTCAGTAGGTGTTCGTTTACGATGCTTGGTGTATTTTTAAATTCGGTCATACTCCAATATGGCATAAAAGTCCTGAACCAGTGCAATCGAAATCTCGTGTTTGGAGATTTCTTTTACCCAAACATCTGCATTTCAGTATAATAATTCAATGCTACTAACCAAGTGGGAGAATGCTGCTGCAATGTGAATGCAGTATAACCACCTCATATATTACATTGAATTTTTTAGAATTATGTTTTGTGTTTGACTTTTAAATTAACGAATTGACAAATATAAAGAAAGAATTATCGGATAAAGCCAAGTTGTTTATAATCAACGTCTATGCGTTTTTTTTTTTTGGAACACAGTTGATGTTAACTTATATAGGTTACGAAAAAAACGCCATTATCGATTATTTTTAATTCGTCTCTTTGAAGTTATCTAGCACTTATTTATTAGTGGACAATACGATATTAGAGCCGATACGATTTATTATTATCTAGCACTTGGGCTAAGATTTGTGTTTTGGAGTGTTAGGACACATATACCGGGTTTTTCAATAAGAACGCTACAAAAGTTTTTTTAAATAAAACTAAACCGGTTATAGATACCAATGAAATTCTTTATTCCTGTGAAAGTACGTTCGATGCCATTATGTATGGAACTCGATTTCTTTTGCATGGCCACCACGAGCACGCTTGCAGAAGTCCAGACGCTGAACCCAATTTTCGACGGTTTTCAAGCATAAATCGGCCGATACTGCTGCAATTTCACGTTCGATATTCGTACGAAGTTCACCAATCGTCGCTGGCTTGTTGGCATAGACCATAGACTTGACGTAGCTCCACAAGAAATAATCTAACGGCGTCAAATCGCACGACCGAGGCGGCCAATCGACTGGGACATTTCGTGAGATAACACGTTCACCAAACTTGGTTTCCAATAAATTGATTGTGGCATTCGCTGTGTCTTGATCATCATGGTAGAAGTACGGCCCAATGACGCACCAAGCCGTAATTTTTTCGAGACGCAATGATGACACACGGATTACGTGTGGATTGCTGTCTGACCAATAACGCATATTTTGCTTATTGACGAAGCCATTCAGCCAGAAATGAGCCTCATCGCTGCAGATGATTTTCCAATGAAAATCCGAATCATTTTCAAGTTGCTGCTCAGCCCAATTCACGAACATACGACACTTATGGTGGTCAAGCGGCTTCAGTACTTGCGTCAATTTGATCTTGTAAGGATGTAGGCCAATATCTTTTCGCAAAATTACTCACAACTACGGGCACTTCTTTGTCTCACTGGCACTGGAACAACTTGTACTGTGCCTGTGGATTAAAATTTTCCACTAGACGCTCAATTGTTGATCTGGTAGGACGATTATGACGACCATAAATTGGACGTAGCGCTCTTAAAGTTGAGGCCACTTACTCCAAATTTCGGTAGTAAATTTTAATAATTTCGACTCGTTGTTGGCTCGTATATCTTTCCATGTTGAAGTGGCAAACCGTACTGAAGAGAAATGTCAAAAGAGCGGAAAAATATGGCGGCGTTTGCTGTCCCTATCGATTTACTTTTGTATCGTCTCTGTTGAAAAACCCGTTATCTGTTCTCATACATATTTGACTTACCCAATTAGGCAAAATTATCGTTGAAGAAATATTCCTTTGGACGTTTTGTACTTCTTTTTTTTTGGACGTTTTGTACTTCAATACTGTGGTTTTTACATTTCTGCCAACATAGCACCTGTGTTGTCATTAGTTCCGGAACTTACGTCTACATCTTCTATTGCCATTGAACAACAACTAATTACACCAAATTATCGGCGAAATATTTCGCTAGCAAAGCCTTGTGTGTCTCTCTGATGCGGTCAGTAATCATACTGAACTATGAAAAAAGCTTTAGGTGTGTAATTCTGCGGCGTTATATCAGGTGTGCAAACACCGAAACAACCGGTTAACCGACTTGAAATAACGGTGAAATCGGTTCTTCGGAAATAGCAAACCGACATACGGTTAACCGACCGGAACACTAGTTGCAATCGATTGTGTTTGTATTCTTTCATGCTTTCTGTTATATTTTATTTAATTAATGGAAAAGTGAGAAAAATTTATAAAAAAATGTTGATGTTGCGAGACAACTGAGAAGAAATATAATATATGATTCTTTTCACCCTGATTCCGGTTAAAAGTTTGAGAAGTATCAAAATGGAAGCAGATGATGGAATTTAACACCACCCACAAAGAAATAGATGTCCAAAACAAAATTTTAAATCAATAGCCCTTCGAATTCGATTCAAATACTACACTGAACGGAAAAGTATCGTCACACGGATGAAAATGTTCATCACCCCAACAACTTTTGTCATCGAAAGTGAGCTAACGTAACGTTTCATTCCAGCTATGAAAATGTGTTCATCAACTGCAAATTGTTCGTTACTGTCGTGAAACTACTATTGTTGCTGCGTTGAGTTTGCTTCATTATTGCAACGAATTTGCTATGAATTTGTTTCATTGGGGCAACAAAGTTGAGTCAGTGTTGCAATGAATTTGTTTCATTACTACAATGATTTTCTTTCATTGTTGGAATGAATGTTTTGAAGTGTGTCTGAAATTATTTATAGACAATTGTACAGAAAATACACTGTTAGTATGACATTGCAGGTGTTTTGATAACAATTTTTTGAATTTTTGTTTTCGAAAATCTATTTGCTAAATAGATTATGTTCATTCCAAGTTAAAACACTCGTCTGGAGAAGATTCTGGTAGTCGAGGGGTTGGGTTATTGTGGCCGTCGTATTCAGGTCCTACAATTAAAAACATATACGAGAAATTTATTGTTAAGATTTGTATTTAAGATATGTATATATATATGTCTGTAGTTACCATGAACATAAGATCTACTCCCCTATGCTCTACTCCTTTAACATAGAACAACATTATTGTTTTGTTCCATCATGCTACTGTTGTTGTGTTGAGGGTTTTGATTTTCGATTGCAGCGCCAAATCTCCCCGTCAGTAAGCCAGTGATCGCTCTGTATACAATTTCTTCAACTGCTCTTGTATTTATTTTAACCAAATTTGTTGAAATTTCGATTGAATTCATTTGATTGTACGTTGAATTGTTATTTTGGCGTAGAATACGTCTTACCTTACGGTATAGGGAGTCATGTCAGATTGTTATTGTTGTAATCTTTATTTCATTGATTATGAGGAAACGGCGAGATAACTTTTTTTAAAATTTTTTTTGTAGGTAAATGAAGATGTTATCTTTCGTTTGATATACATTTCATACTGGTTGATATCTTCCTAATATTTAAATTTCTCAAATGAAAATTGTTTAAACACATACACTCAAACATATGTGTAGTGTTTGGTTGAGTGTTTGAGTTTGTAGCGTGAACACAAACTATGCTGCTGTTTCAGTGTGGACACAAACCTTCGGCTGTTGTTTTGATTGATGAAATATTGAAATTTCGTATATTTACTTATGTATTTAAGTGAAACAAAATGTTAAATGTGAATTTGAATTTAACATGGATATATAATTATAAAAAATATAAATCAAATTGATCTGTGTCTGTTATTTATCATTTATCCTTACTCTTTTAATTTAAAAACATATTTATCCTATTTTTCCTACCATAAGCTTATGTATATTATCAAAAGTAACTATCAAATAAATAAATTCTGTCTTCTTCTTCTTCTATCTTATCGGATGGAGTATTCTACGTTAAACTTAATGGTCGTCTCTCTGACACAGCCTGCAGGGACAGTCCGTGGCCGAAGGCCTCGCACAACACTCTGCTGTTTTATTTATGTTCGTCGTACTTGAAACACTTTCTTCTTTGACTTCTTCGTTTTCATTGACCTCGACTATATGTCAAATGCCAACACAACGAAACAGGCGCGACCGAATTATAATTAAAACACAAAACACGAACATTTTTTTGCGATTTGTACCATCACGCGCATACACACACACAAATGTTCAGTTACATGTTTCGGGGTTGTTTTTTTTGCCATCGATGCGTCACTTTCTTTGCTGTCGTGTTGCTCCTTGCATTCTGTTTCTTTATCTATTTGATTTATAGATTCGCAAGTTACACAAACGATCACAGCAAACATAAATTCACACAATATAGTTTCACAATAAAAGATTATTACTAAGTATGTATAACTAATTAATCTCTTTTAACAAATTTATTTAAATTATTAAATATGTCTTCCACTTTCGGTTGTTGCAATTGCACTAATTTTAAATGCGTACGTGACCCACAATTCACCCTCACAATTTCCTCTTGCTGACCTCTTTTTTATGCTCGCTCATTTTTTCGACTGTTTCTCTCTCTATACCATCATTAAAATTAGTTTCGTTACAATAACGAAATTGTTTCGTCAACTAAAAATGTTGACAAACCTCCAAAATAAATAAATATAAACTATAAAAAGTAAGACATAAACCAAATATCAGTAGTTTAAATCTCATGCCTTTACTTTTTTTTAATATTCCACCCATTTGTCTACAAAATTCAACTTAAATAAAATTGTTGCAGGAACGACAAGTAAATTGTTGCAGCAACGAAATGAAAAATTGCCAAAGAAGTCAAGTATGAAATTTGTCGTTGCAGCGACTACCAAATTGTCGGATATACGACACTTTTCACTATAGTAACGTAAAAAGATTAACGAAACTGTGTCATCCATGCGACGTAGCGTTTTTCTTTCAGTGTATGTTTGTCAATATTGCAATATTCGAAAATAACATTTTATAACTTTCACTTCATAAACAAATTATTGACCACTTTTGCATTTCCAATACACACAATGTTTGAAACAAAGTAAGGAAAATATTTGAATCAAATGTATTTGTTTTGTGCGATTGCGACACATTTCGAGCATTTGTATATTAAAGAATTATCCATGCATTTGAATTTTCCAACACCATAAATCCGAAAACAACTGCTGATGAAGGAGTCTGTGGCTGCATCTGAAATAGCCTTACAGGTTGAGCATCCATTTCGCGAAAACAAACACAAGAAAAAAAATTTTAAACTTTGTCCTCAATTTTCAGTTTTTAGTCAAATCATCACAGATTCTGTTCGCTTACTATTTGCATTGAAATTTAATCGAAAATGCAACAAAACAGTTTGTTGAATTGATCTTGTGTTTATTCTATTTTTTTAAACTTTCCATAATTTTCTTTATAAAACCAACAATTGTTTTATTAAATGAAACAATTTAAATCAACAACTCTTCCTACTTATATTGATTCACTAAATTTCGTCATTGACTCAAAAAAAAAAAATAAAAATTGGTAACTCGCATTCAACTTTCATTATCAATAATACAAAAATCGTCCGGGCACGAAATGCTATAATTTTCAAATGCTAACCTTAAATTTGGAAATTTTTTCCCAAACTTGCCTCTTTGCATTTACATTTTTTTATTAACTTGCTAGGTCCTTGCTTAGAACTCCTCTTTGTATGTCTTCTTTATGTATTTGGTTTGACATTTTGGACAACGCGCCTTTGCTTGATTTTTTATTGACTATATTTTCTTTTAAATTTGTGATGGTAGAAGTCAATCAGATTGTTGTATGTATCGGGTGTTTTTTTTAGGGGTATAGAACTTCGAATTGAAATAAAACACAAGAAAATCGTTTTAATGTCCATCAATTTGGCTTTATTGGAAGGATAATTTTATGCTATTAATGTTTAAATTTGATTTCGGGCATGTGGCCGCCGCGGCTGGCTCGAATAAAGCCAATTCTACAGGTCCAATTTTCAACCACTTTTTCCAGCATATGGGGCCGTCTGTCGGCAATAACGCCACGAATGTTGGCTTCCAATTCCCCTAACGTTTCTGGTTTGTTGGCGTAGACGAGCGACTTCACATATCCCCAAAGAAAATAATCCAATGGTGTCAAATCACACGATCTTGGTGGCCAATTGACAGGTCCATTCCGCGAAATTATGCGCTCATCGAATGTTTCCTTCAAGAAATCGATTGTGACGTGCGCTGTGTGGCATGTAGCGCCGTCTTGTTGGAACCACAACTCATCCACATTCGTGCCATCCAATTCGGGAACAAAATAGTCGGTTATCATGGCTCTATACCGGTCTCCATTAACGGTAACTGCCTCTCCAGCATTATTTCGGAAGAAGTATGGCCCAATGACTCCACCAGCCCATAGAGCACACCAAACAGTCAGTTTTTGTGGATGTAATGGCGTCTCAAGGGTCTCATGTGGATTCTCTTCACTCCAAATGCGGCAATTTTGCTTGTTGACGTAGCCATTCAACCAAAAGTGAGCCTCATCACTGAACAAAATTTTGCGATGAAAATGGACGGAACTTGCGGTAAACTTCGCGAACTGAACCATTATTTTCGAATTTCCAAACTGAACATAAATGACATTAGAGTTGCCAGATTTGACCACAAAATGCCAGTTTTATCTCTATTCGAAAAACAAACCTCTAAAAAAAACACCCGATATTTTAACACGGTTGTAAAATGCACACACATGAAGAGCAGCAGCTTACAGAGGTGCATGCAGTTGGCAACATTGCCAATCACGTACGTAAAGATAACAATCATTTACACTGACAGAATTTGTTGATCTAGTTGTGTGTGAGAAAGCTGTGTTTAATTTTGAAGATATTTTTCCGTGCTTTTTCGTTTCACGGTACTCTCAACTTGCACGCCCTATACACGCACGATATTTTTTACTCTGCACAAACACACAATAAAAAAAACAATAATTTATCATTGAAAATTATTCTCTTGTTTTTTAAGATATTCTCCGTGTTGATCAATACACTTTTGCATGCGCTCAAACCAATTTTCGAAGCACTGTTTCCACTCCGATTGAGACACATCCATAACATGGTGTTTAAACGCTAAAAGAGTAATGAGCGGATGACCGATCAATTCGACATGTTGAGTGCTCAAATAGCCGATTGTTCCAGCTGATTTTTCTCTTATTGTTTTACATTATTTCTTCGAACACTGTTGGCCAACAGATGATGGTATACCACTCAGAATTGACCGTCCTACGTTCCACTGAAGGTACTGTGGCCACATGACCGGTTATACCGAAAAAAGACGAATCATTTACTTCGATGTGCTTCTTCCACGAGCACTCGTCAAATTATGTGTTATCCAACGAGAACATCTCTTTTTCACGGTCAAATGAACATGCAATATCTTATTGGTGCTTGTCATACTAATGCCCAAAGAAGCCTTAATCCCACGGTGTGTCACATGTTGGTCTTGCTTTATCACACTCAGAGAACTAATTGTTTGAAAAGACGTCGTAGCAACCGTAAATTCGGCTGTTACTACCGAATTGAGGTTGCCACAACCGAATTGAGGTTGTCACAACCGAATTGAGGTTGCCACAACCGGCTTGAGGTTGTTACGACCGAATTTAGTCTCCACAACCGAAATTCGGTTGAAGGAACCTCGTTTCATAATTGATTCGGTTGTGACAACTGAATCTTCAAATTATATTCGCTCAGTCAACTAAATTTTTTAAAATTTCCGTTGAAACAACCAAATTTCAAATTAATTTGGATGCAACAACCGAAATTGGTACCTAATTAGGTTGGGGTAACCGAATCTGATCCTAACCAACCTCAATTCGGTTGTAGTAGCAGAATTTGACATCAATTCGGTTGCAACGACCGAATTTGGCGTCAATTCGGTTGCTGTAGCCAGATTTCACATGAATTCTGTAGGTACAACCGAATTCATTTTCAATTCGGTTACCACAACATAATTCTATGTATTTAAAATCTGGCGTTTAAAACGTTCCACGCCGAAAATCGTAAAAAAAAATCAGCGCACGAAAATTCGGAAATTTTAATTTGAAATTGAAAATTGAATTTTTCAACTGACTGTAAACATAAAAAATAGTGCTCGATAGTGAAAACGTCAAAAAATAGTCAAATTCCACCAGTATTGTCAGGGCCCAAAATATATATAGCAACCCTCAGTGACAGGAAAAGTTACTGCCAAGACCGTAGTGCGTGGTGAAGAACCACATCCTTCTCGAGGTGCCCCTGATGTTAACTAAACTCTATGGACCAAGACTGGTAAGTTGATAATAGTACCGTCTAATACGAGGTCTTTGCCTGCCTAGAGTTTGTTGGCACCCCCAGCACTAACATCGGATACGGCGGTCTAATGAATCACTCGTCTTAAATTTCAATCAACAAATTAAAAGAAAAAAATGTCCCCCTCGATAATGAGGTGTGATTTTAAACAACAGTTTATGATTGGTGCCTGGAATGTGCGAGCTCTCTCTAAGCAAACTCGAGCAGTTAAAACACGATATGGAATCCTACAATGTGGATGTCCTAATCCTATGCTTAATATTGGAAAATCGCAAGGCAAGTACTAGAGTCAATGCTTTATACACTCCACCAATGATACTCAACGTCTAAATGGAGTCGATCTTCTTTTTTTTCTAGGGCTAGAAAAAGGCTTTAATATCATACGAGGCTATATCTGATCGCATCGTCATTGCCAGTTTTAATTCGAAATTCCGTAGGATTTCTGTGGTGCCGGCGTATGCACCTACTGTTCTTTAGCCTTCTTTAGCCAACTGGAAGCTCCTTGTCAATTGGTGACATAAAACATGTCTTGGCGTCTTCAATGCCTATTTCGGCAATGACAACAACAACCCACAGGAAGTGATGGGAAGACATGGTATTTTAACTGTTATCGGCGGAACGAAATTTCCCCTTGAAATGTGCACATGGGAATCACCTAATTGTCAAACCTTGAATCAAATTGACCATATACTTGTCAGCAAAATGTTTCTGGGTTCCTTGCTGGACGTCCAAACTAGACGTGGTGCTGATAATGATAGCGACCACTAACTCTTAGTGGGCTACTTTCGTCTCCGTCCAGCGGCTGTCAACGGTAGTATGAGCAAAATCGCTGTTTGTTGTTTTCTGTTATTTCCGTAAAAACAAAACAATAAAAATGTAAAAAACTTCGCATTATTACAGAAAATATTTATGTATGATTCATTTTGTTCGAAGTTGTCCGAATTGCACCGGTTCCATAAAGAAAGTAGAATCAATTCTTCTGGAATCAGTTTAGAAATCTGTTCTAGAACTACTTTTCAAACATGCATGACTGACACATAAGTTCCATGGAATAGATTCCAAAACTAGTTCCATCAAACCGGTTCTAGTGAAACCTTTTGTAGAATCAATACAGAAGGAAACCTGTTAGAGAAATTATCCTGGGTATAATTAAAATGTTTCAAATAAACATAGGACTTTTTAGGTAATGAAAAAGACTCAAAATTTTCGTGCTAAATGCTAAAAATATTTAAAAGTTACTCTTTGACCTTGAATTCCTCAATAACTACTGAACCGATTTTAGGTATAATTGAAATAGGAGAAAATATCAAGGAATTATCTTTTCACTAGCAAAAATCTTAAAAAAATATTGGTTCAAAAGTTACAGAGTTTTGGCTAATGGAAAACGATTCTAAGCGCCTGTACAATGAATGAATGGACATTGAATATTCACAAAAATTTGCATGGAAATTGATGTTAAATCTAAAAACTATTAAAGAATATTATATCTTAAAGATCAAATAATAAAAACTAAAAGGGAAATAATGCACAGTTACTGTTACACTGTTATGCCCATCACATGGTTTTTTTTTTGGTGACACAACAACATCTTTCGATGAAAGAAAAATAGAAAAGAAATGTGTGAATATTGATGGTTATGGCAAAGTATTGTTGTGGATGTTTTCGTACAAGTAGGACTTGAGACAATTCTCGCTAAGTTGAGATTTTTTATCCCTATAAAGTCGGATGATATACCTAAATACTTGTGGAGAAGGGAACTGATGTTATGCCTTAGTGGGCATCGAAATAGCTATATTATTCCCAACCATCCACCGTAAAAATCAATTTCACATATTTCTTGAATACAGAACATACAGAACAATACTTGAATACAGAACATACAGAACAAATAATCGAATTAGCTGTAACTGAATTTAGATATTGTCTCAACCACATTAGATATCAGCACAACCGAATTAGAAGTTCTCGCAACCGCATCAGTGGTGCTCGCAACCCCATTAGAAGTTGTCAAAACCGCATTATAGGTTGTCGCAACCACTTGCAGGTTGCTTCAACCGAATTTCTGTTGTGTGGAACTAGATTCAGCCTTAACAGCTTCCATTCGGTCGATGCAACTGAGAGTATCGGTGGCAACAGCAGAATTTACGGTTTACGGTTCCAAGGAAATTCGAAACGATTTTAAAGTCCGTTGAGACCGGTTCGTATTTGCAAGGAATATATTGATTAGAAAAATGGATGATCAAACGGATATGACTTAGTCGATTCTGAGTTGATTGCTATATTAGGACGCGCCCATGTTTTATACTTCTGTGTTATGCGAAAATCGGCGATAACTGAGAATAATGTGTCGCCGCGGGGTAATAGAATCAATATTTCAAATATTTAATTGTCTATTGTTAAAGATCGAATAATAAAAACTAAAATGGAAGATATAGCAAAACAACATCTGGTGAATGGGTTTGTGCCACCACAAATACAGAACAAATAATCAAATTAGCCGTATTGGAATTTAGATATTGTCTCAACCACGTTAGATGTCACCACAACCGAATTAGAGGTTCTCGTAACCGCATCAGTTGTTCTCGCAACCCCATTTGAAGTTGTCAAAACCGCATTAGAGGTTGACGCAACCTCTTGCAGGTTGCTACAATCGAATTTCTGTTGGGTGGAATTAGATTCAGCCTTCACAGCTTCAATTCGGTTGATGCAACTGAGACTTTCGGTGGCAACAGCAGAATTTACGGTTCCAAGAAAATTCGAAACTATGTCAAATTCCGTTGAGGTCGGTTCGTATTTGCAAGGTATATTTTGATTAGAAAAATGGATGAAAAAACGGACATGACTTAGTCGATTCTGAGTTGATTGCTATATTAGGACGCGCCCATGTTTTATACTTCTGTGTTATGCGAAAATCAGCGATAACTGACAATAACGTGTCGCCGCGGAGTAATATAATCAATATTTCAAACGTTTAGAAAATAAGTAAAAATTTTGTCTTTTTTATAATAGTATACAAATATCAGTCACTGCCTACTAGAAAATTAAAACCTACAATATTGTTGTCCCCTTTGGTTTCCCGAGACATCCCATGATGGGATTAGGGAGAGCTGCTCACAAATCAGTGAGCTGTTCGCGTTCTAGTTTTACACTCACTGATTGGGACCAACAATTTTACACCGGTTCCGAACGGTATTTTGGGTAGCTTTTTCAGGGCTAAGTACTCGATATTGCTGCCGTCCCTAAGCGGCTATTTTTGTACTACTAATCTGATATAAACTATATTTGTAATTACATATAAGCACAAACATATTTTTAAATTATATTTTAAACTAATTGGCATTAAATCTCCTCAACATGGGTCATATTAACGAGAGTTTGGTACTTTGCCAAATGTACGTACGTCTGGAGTGGGACAAAATGACCATAAATTTGTCAAGGGCTTCATTTTTCTGATTTGTTTTCGCATTTAGGCCTTTTTTAGAAATCATAAACTTAAAGGCTTAAACACAAGGTATTTGTTATACCGTAATACATTTATGCATTCCATGCATGTATCATAACCTTAAAGACTTAACTTCCACAGAGTGCAAAGAAATAAAAAACAACACAAATTTACGCAAAGGAAAAGTGTCAACCCCTTCAATTTCATTATTTTGCCCATAACACATAAAAACCGGAGCTGAGCCGAACAACATATAAAAGGTGTAGCAAGCAGCACTTCACTTCCGTTTTATAACAGACATCCGTTTCCGAGTGAACGGGTTTTTATGAGTTGATGTCTTAATACAAAAAGGGTCATAAAATGATACGAACTAAACCCAACACAACATTTATGAACAACATAAAGTCTTATGCAGTCACAAGAGAAGATGTAAAAGTTTTTTGTTTGTGTTTTTTTTTCTATCAAGTTTTCCTGTCATTTTTAATATGATTTGAAATACAAAGGCCTGTTTGGTTGTACATACAGCAATTTGTGGATATGAAACAAATTTAAATAAATCCCTCCTTCTACATATATGTAAAGGGATTTGATCTTTAATATTTGGGTTCGAACATCGGTAGGCTTTTGGTAAATATTAAAGTGGCATAATGGAGTTTTCTTGTCAAAACCTGTCAATAACATACGTCCTATATGTTATCCTAAATATTTTGGATATAAACGTACATAACATGAGTACCATTTGTATACGCATATGTCAAAATTTTGACATCTATTACAATAAATGCTAAAAAAATATTATTTGAATTTAAGTCAGATAAATTAAATTTATAAAATATGACCATCAGTTTGTTACATTTTTAAAAATCATCATATCATCTTAAGATAAAGATAAAAAAAGTATAGCAATAATCGATATTTGTTCCTCAGTACAAAACAGTGCACGATTGAGAAAATACGAATTATATATGGGCGGCTCCATTATCGCGGGTGCAACATTTAGAAACATATATAAAGTTCCTTAACAATAAAATAAAAATAATTCTTAATGTAATTAATCTTGGAAGAATAACATAATATGTTCATGATTTATATTATTATATATTATTATCATTTTCACTTTGTAGTAAAATACAACAATTGAGGGGCTTAGAAGCAAAGGGATGCAAGTGACTTTTGAAAAATTTTTAGTGGAAAAAGTTTAAAGTTAAATTGCAACGTAAATATCCCATCTATATTATTACTTCTTTAATTTGAGAAAGTTTGAGATATATTTTTATCTAACAAGCTAAAAAACTAACTTCTATTTCACACTCAAATACACAAGAAAAGCCTTTAATCCTTAAAAAATGCACTTGCATCCCTTTGCTTCTGGCCCCTTCAATTTTAGTTTGGAATTTATATAGTCAGGGTGCAACAAAATTGGGCGTACCATTCTGGATCTAAAGGCAAAAACACTTAAGTCTGTTAATTGTGAAACGATTATTTTACGCTATATTTCGTGAGGTATTAAACTTCAAAATAATGTAATGAATAACAAAAATAAACACTGAATTATTCACTTTTGAAGCAATCGCTGGTGCCACATGAAATTATAGCGGGTGCAAACCGTCTAATTAAAGTGAATACAAACATCATCAATAAAATCGTATGTGGGAACAAAATAAGAGTCAAGGAATATTAAAGATTAACCAGTACCCTTCTCTGTCACCTGTCTTAATGATTTCTTCTCAAATATGCCAATATTCGCCGAAAATTTTATGAATATATTATTTCCATCAGTCTGTTTCTCTGGCGCTTCCAAACTTCGCGATAATCTTTTCAAATTGAACATCCGCTTGCCATTCACGAGATTTTAGTGAAGCGTTTGCCATAAATTTTTACCAGAAATTGTACTTTAATTTCTCCATCTTAATCCATGTATCACTGACACACCCGCACGCTAAAATTTTTTTTCTTTTTTAGTTGTTTGGATGCAAATATAACATGTTTGTAGCTTGTCGCATATACAGTATACTTGTGTCCAAACACATTATGTTTGCTATTTAATATAACATGTTTGGGGCACAATGATTAATTGGTTATAATATATGTATTTGTGAACCAAATGTGGTTTTGCCAAAAACGCTGTTGTCTGTCACCATAATGAAACAAAAAGCAACAGATCTTCTATTCACGAAATCAATGCTTGCAAACAGGTACATGGTTCCTGCAATATGTTGCTGGGGCCGATATTTTTCAGCATGCGTACATGTCAAATATGTATTGTATTACCGTTCCATAGTTATGACCATTTTACTGAAATGCAAACATTTTTGTTTTGTTTTTGCAAGCGAAATAACAGCACACATTCATTTGTTTTTGTAAATTAACACGTTTAAGATTTTTGTTGTTGCAATTGTTGGCTGAACTTTGAAACAGTAAGACCTTTGGAAAGGTAAGCGGTAGGGCTATCTTCTAAGAGAGAAAACACATAAGTTACCTGCCATCTGGCTGAGAAAATTGAGGTTATGTGCACATTCTTATGTATTTTTTGTAAATTTGTTTTGAAATTTCTGTACTCGGCTATTTCACTGTTTTTTAACTTTTTTTTATTGATTCTGAAAGGTCTCCCAAAAACCTTTCCAACAAGCTTAAAAACAAAAAAATCTGACCTCTGGTTCAGAACTTGGCAATTTTACCCTAGTATACTCCGACCACCAATCCGAAAATTTTCAAACGGCTGCCATTTCTCGAAACGGAAATGCAAAAATAATAAATTGTTTACCTGCATAGGAGGCTTTAACCGATGGCTGCCTTTCATAAACCAAGCCGTTAAACTAAAATTTTTCAAATAAAAAATCGCTAAAACGCTCTATTAAAGATGCCGTATTAAAGACATCCATTGGTTGAAGCTTCTCATGGAAGTAACAAAGGTATTATTTCTGCGATTCGAGTCACCGGTTCCGAGTTAAAGCCAGTTTTATTTTAGCGATGTTCTTATTTTGGTGATTTTTTGAAAACAATTTCTTATATAAAATTGGACCACTATTAAAAACCTTTAACAATTAATAAGTTTTTCGACTGGACGCTTCTTTTCAGAGATATTGGCATAAGGGCGTTTTAGCGATTTTTTGTTCGAGAAATTTTGGTTTTAGCAATTTTTTGTAGCGTCTGCGTTTTTCTTCCGATGTTCTTTTTTGCACACATCATGTCTTTCTTATTTTGCACACATCATGTCTTTCTCCTTCCATATCTTGCTCATATCCAATTGGAGAATAAGATAACAAACAATGATTTGCTTACAAAAATATTGCTGGCTTATTATTTCAACACCAATATCGCCTGATATTTTTGCAACTTACTTTACTTTTATTGACTATTTTACAACCTCATGAGGTCAGACGTCTTACACATATTATTTAAACAAACAAATTAAACAAATTTCAACATATATTTCCTTTGCCTTTTCCCGCCAGTTGGAAACACCAAGGATACGGAGGGATTCTTCTGCCTGTTCTTTCCAGCGGAGTCTTGGTCGTCCTCTTTTCCTGCTTCCATCGTGTACGTTATCGAAAACCTTTCGCGCTCGCTCATCTTCATTCATTCTGAGAACATGGCCTAGCCAACGCAATTGACCCACTTTGATTCGTCTAGATATGTCCACCTCAGAATATAGATTATACAGCTCTGCGTTCTAGCGACGTCGGTACTAGCCGTTTTCCCTAACAGGACCATATATTTTACGGAGAAGTTTTCCCCCGAAAACTCCCTGGTGTCCTCCATGCGCTTGCGATATTACCCAAGTTTCGGAGCCATATATCAAGATAGGTAAAATGAGAGTCTGATATAACTAGACCTTTGTCCGTCGAGAGAGGGCTTTGTTCCTAAACTGCTTGCTGAGCCCAAAATAGCATCTATTTGCAAGCACAATTCTCCTATTTATCTTCAGCCTGACCTTGTTCACGGCGGATCCAAGGTAGACAAATTCATCTACCACTTCAAAATTAAATCGGTTGCCAACGTTCAAGTGCGGACCAAGTCGAGAGGTTTCTCTAGTCGTT
Source organism: Phaonia tiefii (assembly GCA_963931995.1). Classification (NCBI taxonomy): domain Eukaryota; kingdom Metazoa; phylum Arthropoda; class Insecta; order Diptera; family Muscidae; genus Phaonia; species Phaonia tiefii. Next base: position 87,770,124 of record OZ008370.1, on the reverse strand, counting down.
GATACCATCAATTTTGCCTTACCCTCATTAACAGCAAGACCCACCTTCGCTGATTCCTTTTCGATTCTTGAAAATACTGCAGTAACCTCTCGCAAGTTTTGCCCAATGAAGTCTATGTCGTCAGCATACGCCAGCTTTTCGTGTCAATGGTCTTGTTCGTATTTACTGCAGCCTTTCTCATCATTATCTCCATTAAGATGTTGAAGAGATTGCACGAAAGTGTGTCGCCTTGTCTAAGTCCTCTCTTGGTACAGAATGGTTGGTGTTGGTCACCGTCATTCTACAGAGGCGGATCAGTTTTGCCGCAATACCAAGTTCAGACATGGCTTCGTACACTTTTCCCCGTATGGGGCTGTCGAAAGCAGCTTTGCAATCGACGGAAGGTGGTATGTATCGATTTGCTTTTCGTGAGTCTTTTCCAGGATTTGGCGTAGCGTGAATATGTGGTCAGTCGTGGACTTGCCTGGTGTAAAACCACTCTGATAAGGTCCAATCAGGTATTCAATAATTGCCTTTAGTCTTTCACATAATACGATTGACAAGACCTAATACGCGATGGTTGGAACAGATACACGGATCACCCTTTTCGAATACAGGGCATAATACACTGAGACTCCAATCGTCGGGCATAAATTCCCCCAGCCATATACCGCATATAAGTTGATGCATGTGGGCTAGCAGTCCTTCGCCACCTGCCTTAAAAAGGTTCAGCGGGTAGGCCATCCGCACCAGCGGCTTTATTATTCTTAAGGCGGGAGATCGCCGTTGTAATCTCGTTTTGATGGTGGAGGGGGGGACGGGGACGGGTTGTTTACAATCTACACTATCTTCCACTATCATTACCTCCTGATCTCCATTTGAAGAATCTGAGTGGAGTAGTGCTGAAAAGTGGCCTCTCCACATTTTGAGCACAAACTGTTGATCAGTCACCAGATTCCCATTCTCGTCCCTGTAGGAGGGCTGCCCATTATTAGGCCCGTTATTCAATCTTCTTACCCTCCAGAAAAACTTTCGGGATTCACCATTCATCCTGCACATTTCTGTTGTTTCACTCTCTCTCTGCTCCCACTGTAATTTTTTCCACCTAAATAGTTGCTTTTCCTCCCTGCTCAGCTTGTTGTACCGCTCACTCGCACCACGCATTGTAACTCACTGTTTCGTTGCCATACGTGCAGCGTATTTTTCATGAGTTGCAATGCGACATTCTTCGTCTTACCATGGCTTATCCTTCTGCGGTTTTTGATAGCTAAGTTCAGTCCTTGCAGCGGTTTCCAAAGGATGGGAGATATGCTTCCACTGCGCATCTGGGTCTTCTGGTCTTGCCTTTTCTTCAAAAAATATTTTAACTTAAAAAAAAACCTTGTCTACAAAAATTCGTTTTCTTAAAAGTACCCTTTCTTAAAAATAAAATAGTACCGTTTCGTTTCTTTTTTTGAGATAAGTAGCCTTTCTGAAAAAAATAAATTTTCTAAAAAAATAGCCTTTTCCTCAAAAGAGTACCACTTCTTTACAAAGTACCTGTTTTAAAAAAAGTAGTTCTTTGTAAAAAAAATCTTACTCTTTCTGCTTTTTCTTGCAGAAAGTACTTCTTCTTAAAAATAGTACTTTTTCTTAAAAAAAAACATTAACTTTTAGTAAAAGAAGTACCCCTCTTTAAAAAAGCACCTTTTCGCGAAAATATAATACATATTCTTACAAAAAGGACTTAAAAATATATTTCTTTTAAATACGTTCTATAAAACAAAATTTTCTTAAAAAAATTTATCATTTTACAAAAAGTATATTTTCGTAAAGATCCATTTAAATTATCCTATTTTTCAACGGGAGCCTTAGGCGTGTTGGAACTAATTAGTGCATAATATTTCAGAGGATATTTAGGTTGAAAAATAGCACTAAATTCAAAAATCACCTACTAAAGAAATAATTTTAATAATAAAACAACAGACATGCGTTTGCATGGAATTCCGAACCCTATTAATAATAATTATTTTTCTTTTTTCATTTCAGAAATAATCCGACAACAATGTAAGTTTTCCAACATTATCAATTATTTCGAATTCCTTAATATGTATATTTAATGTAATTGAGTCAGATATAGAGATTTAATGTTTTACACTGAAAAAAACTCTTCGTCGCATGGATGAAACATTTTCATTAATGTTATTATGTTGTTATAGTAAAAAGTGTAGTATATTCAACAATTTGGTAGTCGCTGCAACGAAATACGGCAGATAAGATTTTTCTTTCTACAATATTGGAAACAGATCAGTTCGAACAACTGATAATTTGATTGTTACGAAATGGCACGACTTTTGGATATTTGTCATTGCGATGCTGCATTGAAGTAATTGTTAAACTTTATAAACTATTTTATTTATTTACAATGGAATTTTGTTCAAGATTTTAAGTCGTTTTAATTTACAACTGCGCACAAACACATGGACATCGAATTGAGGTTGTGACATCGGAGAATTATGGAACACTACAAGCGTTTCACGTACTTCTCCAGTACGCGTATCGGAGCAGATTGTTGCTACATCATTAGCTTATTTTCTTAGAAACTTCTGATGAAATCCCAATGTCGTTTGTTAACGGCCCAAGATAAGATATTTTATTTTACAAACTATATTGTTTACTTATAGTGGAATTTTGACTATAATATATAAAGTGGACGTAAAGTTTGCGCTGCTGTTCCCCGTCACTCGTTCATACCAACTAACTGCTTTTGATTAATTCGCCAGCACTTACTTTTATTGACTATTTTACAACCTCATGAGGTCAGACGTCTTACACATATTAATTAAACAAACAAATTGAACAAATGTCAAAATATTCTTCCAACTGGCTCTATCCTTCGCCTTTTCTCGCCAGTTGGTAACACCAAGGATACGGAGGGATTTTTCTGCCTGGTCTTTCCACCGGAGTTTGGTCGTCCTCTTTTCCTGCTTCCATCGGGTACGTTATCGGAAACCTTTGGCGCTGGCACATCTTCACCCATTCTGATAACATGGCCTAGCCAACGCAATTGGCCCAATTTTATTTGTCTGGCTATGTCCTCGTCAGAATATAGATTATATAGCTCTGCGTTCCAGCAACGCCGTTTTCCCTAACAGGGCCATATATTTTACGGAGATTTTTTCTCTCGAAAACTCCCAGGAGATTTTCATCCGCTTGCGATATAGCGCAAGTTTCGGAGCCCTATGTCAAGACAGGTAAAATGAGAGTCTGATATAGCTGGACTTTTGTCCGTCGAGAGAGGGCTTAGTTCCCAATCTGCTTGCTGAGCCAAAAATATCTATTTGCAAGCACAATTCTCCTATTTATCTCCAGGCTGACGTTGTTGTCCTTGTTCCCGGCGGATCCAAGGTCAAATCGGTTAGCACAACATAATTCTATGTATTGAAAATCTGACGTTTCAAATTCTATAATCAAATATTAGAATTAAAGAATGTCAAGAATTTTTTGTGGTTATTAAGAACGGTAAGTAAAATATGTTTTGTATAAAAACGTCTTATTTTACAGAAATTATTTTAGCAGATATCAACAGTTTTCAAGTTTTTCAATTTCGGTCATGTGAGATATGCTACAATCGGTAACATCCTTTAACTAGGCTGTGACAACCTCTAATGAGGTTGTGTCAACCTCTAATGAGGTTGTGACATCCTCTTAATTCGGTTACGTCTAATTCGGCTGTATCAACCGAAGTTTTCTGTGAGTGTAGGACGACACGTTAGGAAATAGCGCCAATTTATGTAATTCAATGCCACGCACATTTCCCCAATTGGAATGTCGAAAATTCCTGAATTTTTTATATTTTTATCTAAGAGGACCATATAGACGAAATTTCTTAAATATATGACGACGGAATAGGAAATAGCACTTGAATTTGTTATTTTTTATTTTCTAAAAGGAACATCCGTACCAAGTTTCATGATTCGAGAAGGACGCGTTTGGTGAAAATTTATATTTCTATGATTTGCTGCCACGCCCATTTCCACCGCCACCAGTTCATATTTTCAAAAACCCTTCCATCGATGATGTGTACTCCACAACATAACACCCACCTAAAATGAATCACCCAGTCAGTCACCAAGCAATTATATTTATTTCTATAGAAGATTAAATTATATTCATTTGCAAATAATTCCTTTACATCTTCTTGTACTTTATTTTAAATTATTTATCTTCTTTGCATGTCAAGGAATGTTTACAGAAGTATATCACTGGCATTATCCTTGTTCTATTTTTATACATATATTTTTAAATACATTATTTTTTCCTTGTGCTTGAAACTTTGTCAGATTAAATTCCTGACGTGTAAATGAATATGCAAATGAAAGGTTTCCTATTATAAGATACATCCATGCATTTCAAAAATAGATGTTAATACTCAAGAAGAATGCATGGGAGAATATTGTACGAAATTGGTCGCAAGATGTTTATATCAGGCAAATACTACGTAGAACTTAAAATGGTTACATTACACTCGTATTTTATTTACCCAACCATGTTTAAATCGGATATTACTTAAGTCGTTTCCGGAGAGTTTTTGTAACCTGTTTTGTAAATAAAGAAAATTCCACATAAAAATATTCCATTTAATTTTTATATGGAATTTTCTTTATTTAACTAAATGAGAAAAAACGTTAAGCTTCTTACAGTGGTGTTACGTAAAATACATAATCTTTAGGGTAAATATTAATAAACATTGGCATACACTAGTGTAAAGGATGTTTAGAAATACCTTGAATGGAGCTTTGTTTAGCTTTAAATCAACCGCCTCCTTATTATTTTCAATTTAATGTAAGTTTTTTTTTGAAACTTCTTGTAATTTATTAGAAAATTTATAAGATTTGATTCAAATCATTTCAAATACTCGTAAAGTAACCTACATTTTTCATATTTACCTTGTACATTGGTGTTTTCTTATAACTTACACGTTCCTTTGATGTTATTATAATGGGTCATGATGTTATTATAATGGGTAAATTGGTTGATTTTTCGGAGTTTCGAGAAAATGGAAACATTACAATAGTGCAAGAAGTTTTGATTTGATTATCGAATGCTTACACTCGAATTTGATGTCCTATAAATGGTCACCTGATTACGTTGTAGGTGATTTATGCAAAAAAGTCAACTTTGAACCACTTTTCCGATCATAGCAGCTGGTATCTAGTAGTACCCTGCATGAATGCACTCTCTTTTAGAATACACTCATTATCTCACTGTACCAATGCCAACGGTTCGAATAGTGTAAACAACGAAATGAAACGATACGTTCCTGTGTGCTCTTGGAATGAATGTTGTATGAATCTCTGGTCGTTAACTATTCTGTTCGTCTCAATTCTGTTACGACAACACAACTTTTACTCAATAAATGTTCGTGAATGTAAAAACCATTCGAATACATAAGAACTATTCGAATGAAAAAACGGTAAGTTATGAGTGGTTATGGTTCTCATTTGCTTTCTCTTCAATGAAAAGATCAGCAACATTGTGTGAAGACTAAAGTAGCGTTCACAATGGCAGCAACGAATTTGTAATTCAAGCCTTCTCGTTCCCACTCACAGTATTGCATATAATGCCCTCTCATGTTTTTCGTGAAATTGGAATTCAAATTTGTCATAGAAGTAGGTTCTACTTCTACTTCAAATTGGAATTTGTTCGAATCAGTTTATTCCACTGACCGCTAGGAGCGCTCTACTTCGAATTTTGTTTTAAAACTTGAAAGTATGAATGAAAATGTAAACATTTTGTATCAAAACAAACATTTTAATAAATAATATTATCTGTAGAATCTGCCAATAACAATAATTTCACATATAATTATAATTTTTTATTACCAAGAATACAACACTGTCGCTGGCTTTCGAACAAATCAGCTGATGCAAATGTGAAATGTGTAGTTGTTTGTAGTAAGTGTAGTTCGCGCTAATTTTATTAATAAACAAAAGAAAAAAGTTTAAAAAAAGCTGACATTTTCAGGTTTATCGAAACCGTCCAAGGCCATGACATATTATGGAATATAAGTTTCTATACATTTCTATAGAAAAATTTTAAAACTTTTCTATAGAAAAATTTGAGAATATTTCTATAGAAAACTTTGAGAAGATTTCTATACAAAAATTTGAAAACATTTCTATAGATCAATTTTAAAACTTTTCTAAAGAAAAATTTTAAAACATTTCTATAGAAAAATTTTTAAACTTTTCTATAGAAAAATTTGGGAACATTTCTATAGAAAAATTTCAAAAAATTTCTATAGAATAATTTTAAAACAATTCTATAGAAAAATTTTAAAATATTTTTATAAAATTTTACAATTTTTCTATAGAAAAATTTTAAAACATTTCTAAAAATTTGACAACTTTTCTATAGAAAAATTTTAAAACATTTCTATAGAAAAATTTGACAACTTTTCTACAGAAAAATTTTAAAACGCTTCTATAGAAAAATTTGAAAACTTTTCTAAAGAAAAACACAATACTCTTTGCTCCGGGTAGTGGTACAAATCTGAGGTCCGTGTCTCACATTTAATTTTTCTATTTTTTACTGTTTGCTTTTTCGTTTGTATTGCAATTCTCCATGGGTTTCAATCCCCAAATATGTATACTGCTGTATAATGTAAACAATGTTGACAGTCAGCAGTTTTTTCAAACTTATTCGAACAAATTTGTTGCTTGCATTGTGAACGCCTGTTGAATTTGTTGCTATCATTGTGAACGTTTTTTATGAGTTTAACTGCAAAAATATAAATCGATGAAGTAAATTATTTTAAAAATTATTTATTAAACATTAACAATATGTAGTCCTCAACTCAGTCGGCCGCTGTGGGTGTAGAAACTAGTAATTTCAAGGGGTGAACTCGTTTAGAAGGAGAAAATGGCTGCAGAAAAGTTTGGGAAATTGTTTCATTAATTGTGGATGGAAACGGGAAAGAAATGAAATATGGCAGTTGCAATAACAGCAAACAAATTTTGAAACATTCAACCTCGACATAAAACCTAGAGAGGCATAAGTGCTACATTTCTAATATTGACTTAATGTTAATCATATTCTTTATTCCAAAGAAATTAGAACTTCAAATCATACCAAAACAGCATTTGCTTTAGTTACTCTTTTTTTTAATACATATACTATATGTCTCATGAACACATCTCATTATTCGAATAGTTCTGCTTGTCTCTAAAGACCTTTTACTCAATCTAGTTAATACTCCTTCATACAAGAACTCTATGCTCGGTTTCATTGTGTTTCGTAAACGATGCAACACGCTGAGAAGAATGGTTGTATGTATCGTAGTCTAATCGCTAGAATGAGAACATTAAAACATTCAAAAAACATGATGTATTTGACTGTTTGAAAATCTATACTCATGCAGCTCTCTAGTATCTAGCTAATATTGGATGTATATTATTTCCAAGGCTGTAATTGAGTGAATTCACGTAACAAAATTCTCTAGATGCGTCAAATTGCACGATTTAGCTGAGCAACTCATCATGAGGTTCACCGAACTCATCTCTTAATAAGTCAATTATTTCACCAGCAGTCTGGCATTGTAATTCAAAAATTAACATACATCAATCAAAACTTACACAACAGCAATTGAAATTTAAAACACATCAATTAAAATCTTAAAAAACATCATTTGAAAGTTGAAAGACATTAACCGAAATTCAATACACATCAACTGAAATATGAAAACGTAATATATAAAATCGTTTAATTATTTTTGAATATCAACTGACAATTTTTAAATTTCAATTGATATCTTTGCAATTTCAGTTGATTTCTTTTAATTTTATATGTAAAGGGTTTTTCAACAGAGACGCTACAAAAGTAAATCGATAGGGACAGCAAACGACGCCATATTTTTTCCCGCACTTCTGACATTTCTCTTCAGTAAGGTTTGCCATTTCATCGTGGAAAGATATACGAGCCAACAACGAGTCGGAATTATTAAAATTTACTACCGACATTTGAAGTCAGTGGCCTCAACTTTAAGAGCGCTACGTCCAATTTCTGAATTCTGAATTTCATTTCTGGCTGAATGGCATCGTCAATAAGCAAAATATGCGTTATTGGTCAGACAGCACTCCTCAAGTAATCCATGAGTCATCATTGCATCCCGAAAAAATTACGCTTTGGTGCGGTTTATGGGCCGGCGGCGTCATTGGGCAGTACTTCTTCCATGATGATCAAGACCGACACACTACTGTGAATACGAATCGGTACCGTTCAATGATAACCGAATATTTAATTGGATAATATGGTCTTGGAGGACATGTGGTTCCAACAGGACGGCGCACAGTGAGACAACGCCGGCATTAAATACAAGGAGTCATTGTAGAGCTCTGAAATTTTGCACAGGTTATTTTTGAGACAATTCCAGTTTTAAAAAAAAAATTAAGAAAATTCGCCCACTTTTACGCCCACCTCCCATACAATCGAAATTTGTAAAATGCCGTATTGTCCGTAATACTTTAGGTATAACTTTCAATTTTGGTATACTTGAATGTTATATTGTTACAAACATTATCGGAAAAAAATTTTGAACTTTAGCCCACTTTTACCCCCACCACCCATACAACCTCAACATAAAAAGTACCATATTTTCTAAAATTTTTTAGGTACAACCTTCAAATTTGATGTTACTGTAATTTATATCATTTAAAATGTTTCATGCAAAAATTACAATAACACGCCCACTATTAGGCCCACCTCCCATTGAAATGCAATAAAAAAGAACAATTTTTTTTTCATTCTATCAATATATTTTTAATATCGTCATGGTATTCTAATTTTTTCAATTTCATTCTCATTCTAAATGAATTAATATAAGGATCTGATGATATTTGCAAATAGTGCATTACATCTTCATTTGTAGAAATACGTGCATTTTTACTGGAGAATGGAGTAGATCTACTAGTTCTCCCACCAAATTTATGACATTTGGCCTGGTGTGATATTTACGTTTGATGTTGAAAAGAATTGCTTTACTAATACCAGATAGAGGCAATGGTTCAAAACAACGAACAAAATAACAACAACGGCATTTCGTTTTCTGTGTTAAAATTATTGTGTTAAATACAGCACAAATGTACGCTACTATAACAGTCAATAAAATAGTTTAAAACACATTTAAATTTCACAGTTTTTCACCAAAACGACATGAAAAATTAAAGTAAGAAGTTATTGTAATTCCACCTGGTGTATGTCACTTTTCGTCAAACATCTCTCTATCACACCGGACGCATCACGAAGAGTGTGAAAGGAAACGTCAGATGAGCCAAATATTCTCTCTAGTCTGAGATTACTCTATGGTTTCTATACTCCTTATTCATTGCTTCTTGCGCTTCTTCGGATAACATTCCTGTAGCAAAAAAAAGTTAATATTAAATAAAATTGAAAAAAATACTTTCAAAAATAAAAATTGCAAACAAACCTATTGGCAATATAGCCTCAGATACCATTTTGCTGCCGTGAATGAGAACTTTATGCACAGTGATAATACCAGCCATAAAGCTGTACATACAATTTTGCAGTGTCCATGCAATACGTATGGAAGTTACCAACATCTATATTTTTACTACTATTTATAGTACATATGTAATATAATTTTAAAGCGGTGAATTAAGTCTACATTTACACCAGTTATGTCAGCGGTTATTTCTGGATTTTCAAAAAATCTTCCAGAGTCATTACCATCATTGGTTGTTCCCATGCCTTGTTTCACCACATCGCCTTTTAAACCCAGAACTAATTTGAATTTTTGGAACGAAGTTCCTTATCGGACGTTTTGAATGGGGGCTAGGCCAAAAATTGCGACATAAATTTTCTCTTTGCTAAGAGAAACATGTACATTGTATTATTCTTCTCTTTCAACAGCATCTGTTTGCTTTACTTGTTAAGAGTGCAACATCTTTATAGACCTAAAGCGGCATGGCTACACATCAAACTGGCTCATCAAACTGGCATAATTTTGATTGTATTAGTGAAAAAAAACACGGATAGGTTGATGTGAGTTTGACGAAAATCGAAACAGTTTAGATATTTCATCAAACTCACTGCCGCTGCTGCAGAGATTTGAAGCTGGTTTGATGTGTGTGCGCGTAATTACTTCAAATTTTATTTCTGTTTAGTTTTCGCAGTGACATTATTTTTTATTGGTGACGCGGTGTTATGAAAAATGGATAAAAAATATTTCTGAAAAAAAACACTTGAAAATTCCAAAAAAAATATTTTCAACAATTAATAAATAATTTGACAAAATGAAATTTTTTCCGACCAAAAAATCATACGTTTTTTCGTTTCACACCAACTTTGAAATGAAATTTGATGGTATGAATTTGATGTGTTGCTGTGCTAAGTCAAACAAAATATTACCAATGCATACATAAATTTTATCAAACAGTTTGATGTGTGGCCACGGCGCTTAATACTCTGTGAGGCAAGCACAAACAACAAACAACCAAATGAGCTCCGTCGCTCTGCTTCTATGTTTGAGCACATGCCCAGCGCGAAATTGTGTTAATACTCCGTTTAGTACTCCACTTGTTTGGATATGTTGTGATTTTTCATTCTAAGTGATCGATTATTTCATATAACAATTTCCCGCTGGGTTTAGGTGTTAGAACTTAAACGCCACGTAGTGTTTTGGAGCATGATGATCTACTCACTAGAATCTAGTGACTTTGCGTAAGTGTTTTTGTGTTTTTGCTAACCTCAAGCAAAGTAACTGTAAACCATTTTTGGATTTACACTGCAATAATTTTAAGTCAGTTCTATTCAAATCATATTCATGAATGAACTGCTTTACTGCTTATACGTAGTAATATTTTTGTCAGCAGTTTTGTATAAAATAACATGAAATGATTTATGAAAGTGAAATAGTGCAAGTTGAGGATAGTGATGATGGAGTCAGGTAAGTACGAATTTTTATACTGCAGGCATTATAGGTACAAAGTTTTTCGAAATACAACATGTACAATAGGCTGTACTGAAATGTGTTTGGAATTTCAAGTGTGGTTGGGTCTCGAACGACGCTTATTGAGAACTGATTATGGAAACATTAAATTTTTTTATACGAAGATAATTATAGTTATTCAATACATTCTAGAAAAAAATATATTTTTGTCAAAAAATTTTTAACAGCATTTTGATAACGACACAGGTTTTACAATTTTATCATAAAAATTTAATTTTAAATATGTATATTAGAGCGACTCATTTTGTATGGGGCCAAAAAATAAATATACCTTGGCTTGTGTTCTGATGATTCTCAAAATATTGCGCGCCTAGGATTAAGATCCGGTGAGCTGGACCGTTTTTAAAAAAGGTATTCCATACAAAATTTGCCAAATAAACCTAAAATAAGTTTTATGAATATGGCTCTCACTCTCCAACGCTTTTGATTTATGCAATTGTGCCTCTTATTTAATACATAATATATAGCGAAAGGAACTTCGTTCCAACCAGGTGTCCCACTGACACCTCTCTGCTTTTTTTTATTTCTGTTTTAACAGCTTCTTTCTGTTCTTTTGTGTCTTTATTTGTCCTCCACGCTTTAAAATTTTTATTATAACTGATATGTAATATATATTCCTTGAATTTTATTCGAGCATGTAGCGGCGAAATTCCGAATTTCAATGCTTCAGCTGAATTTTTTCTCAAGATAACTGCATCCAAATTATACATTTCAGTAGGTTTTGCTCCACATATGAAACAAACAGCCATCGAGCAATTCTTACTGACGGGTGTTGCCACTTTTCCGTCAATCATCGTCATAGTTAAACTATGAGATATCGCAAACTTCTTGTTGAACATTTCGAATTCTGTCGTTTTTAAATTTTGAGTTTCTGTATTTACACGAATCACTTCAATAACATCTGCTGTTTCTTTCACAAATTTCACAGGCCTACAAAGTCTTGGTAAAGATGGTCCTGCATTTTTCCAGAAATAAAAATCATTGTAAAGATCAGTTAAATTTAACGGAACAAGAGATGTTAAAAACATATTTTTATCAGAAACATTTTCATCGGTGAAACGTTGATGATATTCACTGTGCACTCAATTATAAGGCTGAGTGCTTTCTCTGGTGTAAATGATTTGAATTGTTCACTCTTTTCATATTTTTTAGCAGCAGACACTATCAACTCTTTTGGAAAACTTTCACAAAATTGAGATATTTTACTTCTCTTAGACCTTTCTTGGCTATCTTCGAAAGCTTTTACAGGTCGTCCACGCTTAACGGAATGCGAAGTGCTTGGTTGTTCATTATCCAAAGTCTCTTCACATATGGTGTAAATCTGTGCAAGCCGTTCTTCATTATCAGCCAAAAATTTACTTTTTATGCGCCCAGATTTGTTCCATTTGGATTTTAATTTTGGTATGAAATATTTTATTAAAAAATCACGAAATTTTTTAATAATTAAGTCTGACATTTCATTGAAATTTGTTGATAAGACACCAACAACAACATCAATATCTTTATTGCTATCGATCCAAATATCAAAAATTGCACTATAAGAAATTGTTGAATTATCCATGACCTTGTTAATTTTTTTTAACACTTTATATAAACTATAAAATTCGTTTAACTCACGCCGAATGCCAGAATCTAACTGACTCGCGCTTATTTTCTTTTCTCCCTCATTACCCTCATCGTATGATGCAATACTTTGCTGGATTTCGTCAGCCATCATGAAGGATAACGGTTGTTTTCCCAATCGCATGATCTTTTGCAAAAAAAAAAAAAAAAGCGTTGGGTGTGAGAGGGAGAGAAAAGAAATAGTAAAACGTTGTAAACATGCTATTGCTAGTAAACGTCAAGATAAAGAAAGATTGTAAAATTTAGTTTTAGTTCCACATTCATTTAAACTAGTTCGTGGTTAATAAAGTTCTTGAAATAAAAACATTTATGTTTTTTAAAAAGGTATTCGAAAATAACGAATATTAAAGTCGCGTGGCGTATTTTCTGTAGTTTTTTGTATGTTTAAAGTACTTTTGCAAACTTTTGCTATATGTTCTTTACTTTAAATGAAAGCTGAGACTTCAATCTTTCATTTGATATAAGTCTGCACCTAGGGCCAGGGGCTGCTCTATATTTCCTAGTCCATTGAAAATGGAAAATGTTCAATTTTACACCACAATTCTGTTGTTAAGAAATTTTTTTTTGTGTTTTTTTTTTAATTTATTTTTTCATATACTCATTCTACAACAACTAAATTAATTAAAAAAATACCTTAAACTTATAATTATTATGTATTTTTTTATTAATAAGCTTTTGAATATTACATATTGAACTAACATATTTCAAGCGCGTTGGCATACCTCAACTTTGACTTGCTCTAGACCAAAAAGTAATGAAGTTATGAGGCTGAAATTTCAGGGAATTGTTACTAATATATCTGTTAATATATAATTTCATCCAAATTGGACGACACGCCCAAAACCATTTTTTGCAGCAGTTACTATAGGGCTGTCTCACTGTGCGGCGCCACAAGCCACACAGCGAATGCCACAATCAATCTATTGGAAACCAAGTTTGGTGAACGTGTTATCTCACGAAATGGCCAAGTCGAATGGCACAATCAGCGAATGCCACAATCAATTAATTGGAAACCAAGTTTGGTGAACGTGTTATCTCACGAAATGGCCCAGTCGATTGACCGCCTCGGTCGTGCAATTTGACGCCGTTAGATTATTTCCTGTGGGGCTACGTCAAGTCTATGGTCTATGCCAACAATCCAGCGACGATTGATGAACTTCGTACGAATATCAAACGTAAAATTGCAGCAGTATTGGCCGATTTCTGCTTGAAAACCGTCGAAAATTGGGTTCAGCGTCTGGACATCTGCAAGCGTGCCCGTGGTGGCCATGCAAAAGAAATCGAGTTCCAGACATAATGGCATCGAACGTACTTTCACAGGAATAAAGAATTTCATTGGTTTCTAAAACCGGTTTAGTTTTATATAAAAAAGCTTTTGTAGCGCTCTTATTGAAAAAAAAATCCAATGCGTGTTCGAACTCACGGGCGATGTGTTAACACCTTTTTGCTACACGGTACCTGTTCGATTTCTATAAATACATTAGTAAATGTTACATTGGAAAATAAAAAACAGCGTTCAATCATATGATGACGTTACAGTTAAATAATATTAATACTTAAAATTATTTAAAGACCCAGTGCAAGCACATGTGTCATTATTTTCTTGCTTAATACTTTTTGTTTTATTCCCACAAAAGTCAAAGAATGCAAAGCAACAGACACTTGAATACACATACATACATTGTTATATTCGTACATACGCTACACAAGTTCACAAAATTGCCGTTGCTCTCTTGCTATCTCATTTTTATATACATACGTATAATACGTCATTACTCTCTGTGATCTGAGAGTGCTCCGCACCCACATTTTATTGGACTTATCTTTCACTATAATAAAAAAACAACAACAACTACTACTACTGATATGTTGGTGATGTAGTTGTGCTTGCTGTGTCGTGGTGTGTTTGTGTCGGGGTAGTGTGTAGGGGGGGTATCTAAAATAATAGCTGTTAAGGGAATGCAAAGAGTGGAGTGTGTTTGGTTGTAAATTGTCATGGTTGAGGGTATATAAGCCTCAGCCCGGCCGAACTTAACACCGTTTCTACTTGTTTTTGTATACACCGGGCAATGCTGAACATCAAATGACTCGCTTTGCTTGGCCATATCAACAGAAACGAAACAGCCAAACACACAACATCACACATACTTTGTACGAAGTAGCAGACGTATTAGTATGTCACCATAACGTCGACTGAGCAAGCCCATGCGCTTGCAAATGAAATTTTGCGTGGCTATGCTTTATATCTCCGTTCAAAAACAGCAACAGACACATGTACATACATACATTATTATGTTAATACATACGCTATAGACACAATTTCGTTTGCTTCACCCCTGCCACACCGCTCTTTCATTGCTCTCTTGGTCATTCATTTTTGTTTAACACGTCATTATCCTCTTTCGCATTCGCAGAACATCTGGTTTTAGCAGCAGCATAAAATCTGGTTTTAGCAGCAGCATAAAATCTGGTTTAAGCAGATTTTGACTTTGATAGATTTAGTCCCTATACGCCGCTATAGATGTTAACACATCAAAAATCAATGAGTGTTCGAACTCACGGATGATGTGTTAACACCTTTTTGCTACACGGTACCTGTTCGATTTCTATGAACACTTTAGTAAATGTTACATTGGAAAATAAAAAATAATAGTTTATTGAATTAAATTTTATTTATTTATTTTTATAATTTATAAATGTTAAGTTTGCAACACAGATAAAATTGGTCTGTGATATCTGAAATATGAGACATAAACTTTAGATTCTATCATATCTAAATATCGTGAGATAACAGCGTCAATTGTAGTTCCTTGCATAGTAGTTGGAGACTCTAATAAAGTATTAATAGTAAGCTTGAATTTATCGTAGAGGAATTCGGTAAGTGGCAGTGCTTCTGCGGTTGAAAATTTCGTGTTAAAGTCACCACCCATTATTATAGGCATTGAAAAATACACCGGGCAATGCTGAACACCAAATGACTCGCTTCGTTTGGCCATAGCAACAACAACAAACAACCCAACACACAACATCACACATACTGACGTATTAGTGTTCCACCATAACGTCGACTGCGCAAGCCCATGGGCTTGCAAATGAAATTTTGCGTGGCTATGCTTAATATCTCCGTTCAACAACACCAACAGACACATGTACATACATACATTATTATGTTAATACATACGCTATAGACAAAATTTCGTTTGCCGCACCCCTGCCACAACACTCTTTCATTGCTCTCTTGCTCGCTCATTTTTGTTTAACACGTCATTATTCTCTTTCGCAGTCGCAGAAAATCTGGTTTTAGCAGCTGCATAAAATCTGGTTTTAGCAGCAGTGTTGACTTTGATAGATTTAGTCCCTATACGCCGCTATAGATCTTAACACATCAAAAACCCGATATGTATTTAAGTTTCATAAGATGTGCTTTACACAACTATATTTTCAATGCGCCAGCCATAGTCATAATTTAGTGGTAAACGAATTAAACACAGTATCAGAAATTCGCAACACTATATCTACGGTTAAATCCCTGCATTCAGTTCTTTCGAAATTTTCGTAAGAAATTTTGTCATTTATCTCTAAACGGAAAATTTTGTTACAGAGAGTTACCACATGTCTGTGATTTAACTTGCAAATATTTCATTAATAACTTATCTTTACTTTACTTTTATTGACTAATTTGCATGCTCATGAGGTCAGACGTTTTACACATATTAATTAGACAAACAAATTTTAACATAAATATTCCTCCAACTGGCTCTAGCCTTCGCATTTTCTCGCCAGTCGGTAACACCAAGGCTACGGAGGGATGCCTTTCCATCGGAGTCGTGGTCGTCCTCTTTTCCTGCTTTCATCGGGTACGTTTAGCGCTGGCTCATCTTCGTCCATTCTGATAACATGGCCTAGCCAACGCAATATCCTAATTTAATTCGCCTAGCTATGTCCACGTCAGAATATAAATTAGAATAAATCAGAAGCTCCTGGTTCCCAACGACTTCGGTACTCGCCGTTTCCTTAATAAGTAAATAAATATTTTCCCATTACGTCCCATGAAGGAATAGGGGAGAGAGCTTCTCACAATTGGGACCTACAATTTTACGTCGGTTCCGAAAGGTTTTGTGAGAAGCTATTTCATGGCCGACAGTGGTGCAATGGTTAGTGAGCTCTTGTACGTGGGTTCGTTCCCTGCTCAGACCACCTTACATTTCTTTCGACGACGTTCACCTCGCTTAGCGATGGCGACACTATTGAGTACTTAGCCATGAAAAACCTTCTCGAAATACTATTCGGAGCCAGTGTAAAAACTGTATGGCCCAATCATTGAGTGTAAAAGCATAAGCATGGGATGTTATGGGACACCATTTTTTTTACTTCATGGCTTATTACTCGATAGTGTTACCGGTCGATAGTAAATCGATTGTCGACGTTCAAGTGCGCACCAAGTCGAGAGGTTTCTCTAGTCGTTGACACCATCAATTTTGTCTTACCCTCATTAACAGCAAGACCCACCTTCGCTGATTCTTTTTCGATTCTTAAAGATACTGTAGTAACCGCTCGAAAATTTCGCCCAATAATGGCTATGTGGTCAGCATACGCCAGCAACATATCGTTGTTCCGAAGTTGTCTTCACGTATCTCCAATAAATACGTTTGGAAAATTGACTCTAAAGTTTCAACAATTTGTATAAAAAAATTGGTGTGAAAAAATGGTCCAATATTTCTGTCGGTAGTAGTGTCTGAAATTCTACATCGATTGGAGTAAAAATAGCCAAAGTCATTGATTTATCTCCAAAAACAAAAGCTCTAGCGTCTAAACCAGTGTTGCCAGTTTTTTTTTCTGGATTTTCGCCCCAAATCTGAAAAATTACCCCTCAATTGTTCTAGCGTTCCAATTAAATACCCCAAAAAATGTTCGAACAAATATTATATAATTTTTCTTTGGGTTTGACATTCTACGTCTCAAATTTTCGAAAAAAAGACATGTGCGTGAAGATAAATTCGAATTTAACTAGCAAAGACACAAACCACTTTCGTTATCAGAGCGCTGTTATTACGATAACAGGTATCTGTTAAAGTACCAAAAAGGAAAGTATTTGGGATATATTACTTCGAGGTTTCAGACGAATTTCAGCATACAATAATTTTAAGGGTTTCCTTTAAGCACTTTTCTCTACTTTTGAACACTTCACTGTGTCCAAACCAAGGACTTTTGGCGGACGAGATTCACACAGATTAAAGTCCCTTATTAGTGCTTTCCAAATTTACCATACTTATATTTCAGAGGAATTTCAGAACAGCGACATATGGAATTTAGTATTGTCCCATGTCTTAACATTTTGACCCACTGTGCCCAAACTAAGAATTCTCCGGGGATCAAACTTATACCAGATTAAAGTCCCTCATTGGTACTTTCAAAATTTACCATCCTCATATGACAGAGGAATTTCAGAACAGCGATATATGGAATTTAGTATTATCCCATGTCTTAACATTTTGACCCACTGTGCCCAAACTAAGAATTTTCCGGGGATCAAGCTTATACCAGATTAAAGTCTTTCATTAGTACTTTCCAAATTTACCATCCTCATATTACAGAGGAATTTCAGAACAGCGATATATGGAATTTAGTATTATCCCATGTCTTAACATTTTGACCCACTGTGCCCAAACTAAGAATTCTCCGGGGATCAAACTTATACCAGATTAAAGTCTTTCATTAGTACATTCAAAATTTACCATCCTCATATTACAGAGGAATTTCAGAACAGCGATATATAGAATTTAGTATTATCCCATGTCTTAACATTTTGACCCACTGTGCCGAAACTAAGAATTCTCCGGGGATCAAACTTATACCAGATTAAAGTCTTTCATTAGTACATTCAAAATTTACCATCCTCATATTACAGAGGAATTTCAGAACAGCGATATATGGAACTTAGTATTATCCCATGTCTTAACATTTTGACCCACTGTGCCGAAACTAAGAATTCTCCGGGAATCAAACTTATACCAGATGAAAGTCTTTCATTAGTACTTTCAAAATTTACCATCCTCATATTACAGAGGAATTTCAGAACAGCGATATATGGAACTTAGTATTATCCCATGTCTTAACATTTTGACCCACTGTGCCGAAACTAAGAATTCTCCGGGGATCAAACTTATACCAGATTAAAGTCTTTCATTAGTACATTCAAAATTTACCATCCTCATATTACAGAGGAATTTCAGAACAGCGATATATAGAATTTAGTATTATCCCATGTCTTAACATTTTGACCCACTGTGCCGAAACTAAGAATTCTCCGGGGATCAAACTTATACCAGATTAAAGTCTTTCATTAGTACATTCAAAATTTACCATCCTCATATTACAGAGGAATTTCAGAACAGCGATATATGGAACTTAGTATTATCCCATGTCTTAACATTTTGACCCACTGTGCCGAAACTAAGAATTCTCCGGGAATCAAACTTATACCAGATGAAAGTCTTTCATTAGTACTTTCAAAATTTACCATCCTCATATTACAGAGGAATTTCAGAACAGCGATATATGGAACTTAGTATTATCCCATGTCTTAACATTTTGACCCACTGTGCCGAAACTAAGAATTCTCCGGGGATCAAACTTATACCAGATTAAAGTCTTTCATTAGTACATTCAAAATTTACCATCCTCATATTACAGAGGAATTTCAGAACAGCGATATATAGAATTTAGTATTATCCCATGTCTTAACATTTTGACCCACTGTGCCGAAACTAAGAATTCTCCGGGGATCAAACTTATACCAGATTAAAGTCTTTCATTAGTACATTCAAAATTTACCATCCTCATATTACAGAGGAATTTCAGAACAGCGATATATAGAATTTAGTATTATCCCATGTCTTAACATTTTGACCCACTGTGCCGAAACTAAGAATTCTCCGGGGATCAAACTTATACCAGATTAAAGTCTTTCATTAGTACATTCAAAATTTACCATCCTCATATTACAGAGGAATTTCAGAACAGCGATATATGGAACTTAGTATTATCCCATGTCTTAACATTTTGACCCACTGTGCCGAAACTAAGAATTCTCCGGGAATCAAACTTATACCAGATTATAGTCTTTCATTAGTGCTTCCAAAATTTAGCATCCTCATATTACAGAGGAATTTCAGAACAGCGATATATGGAATTTAGTAATATCCCATGTCTTAACATTTTGACCCACTGTGCCCAAACTAAGAATTCTCCGGGGATCAAACTTATACCAGATGAAAGTCTTTCATTAGTACTTTCAAAATTTACCATCCTCATATTACAGAGGAATTTCAGAACAGCGATATATGGAATTTAGTATTATCCCATGTCTTAACATTTTGACCCACTGTGCCCAAACTAAGAATTCTCCGGGGATCAAACTTATACCAGATTAAAGTTTTTCATTAGTACTTTTAAAATTTACCATCCTCATATTACAGAGGAATTTCAGAACAGCGATATATGGAACTTTTTATTCTTTATATGTTGAACAACAAAAATGCTCTTTCAAGCGAAGCATTAGAAAAAGGAAGTGCTATCAATGTAGATGCTGACTTGCTTATATTTTGGAACTTGGGTTGGCGTCCTGCATCTTTCTTCGCCCCAACCTCTTGCCAAAATTTTTCTGGACTTGATATTTCTTTCCCTTTCCCCTTCCACTTATCTTATGTAGCATCTATGGTAGCATCAATGTCATCAATTAAATGTTTAAAATGTAGAACTACGTGACTTATATACTAGGTTTACTGCCTTTTTGGGCATTACCAGGCGAAAATATAGAAATTTTTCCTATGACATCAATATTGTCCGGAAGACGTTGTCGAATTTGCATCCACAATTCCACAATATATTGGTTACACTTGCTTTTTATTTCAGGCAACTCTTGAGCAGGTTTTGGAGGAGCAAATTGTGTAAATGTACATCCCATTTGAATACACTGGGTTCGAATTAAATGTTCTATATACTCAAAATTGATTATTGTGACCGTATTCTGATCTGCTAATATATCCGAGGACATTATCTTTTGTAAGAGTCCAAAAAAAAATCTTTCAAATCATCATAGAATTTTAATGGATCCATGTAATCTCCTTGAAAGAGTATATTCAATATTATCACGGATTTTAATAAAATAAAATATAATTTATTTCCAGTATTGTACATTTTGGATAAAATGCTAGCAGTGAAACATTTTTCGTTCATTGCTTCTAATTTAAAATTAAGTCCTAAAGCCTCCTATTCCTCAAGAATTTATTCAATAGCTCCATATCTGGCTAACCACAGTGTGCCACTGAGCTTACCAATTATTGTATTGTTGGACCTTTGTTTATCTTATTATAAATTCGATTTCGGGCGGTAGCGAGGTTTTCATTGCTATCTCTGCAGCAAGATGTAATGCATGACATACGCACTTTACAGTCACTACATGCGAAACCATCTCCTTTAATCTAGTGCTAACTGAATTTCGTTTACCTACCACTGAATTTGCTCCGTCCACACCAATACCAAGTAGCCTATTTATATTTACTCCATCTGCTTTCAAAGTAGTCATTATAGATTTAGTTATTACCTCTGACGACCCACATTCAATTCTCATCTGCCTGTAAAAAACCATATCTGCCCTTCCTTTGTTCTTGCCAAAGTGTTTCAACATTACGCATAAGACTTTGGTCTTTTCTATTGCTGTTCTTTCGCCTATTGTGAGGGAATAGTATGCGTCTTCCAAGCTTTATAATAACTCTTGAAAAAACGCAGGAGCAAGGACATTATTTATGAGAGCAGTACATTTAGTTCTGTGCAGCCGTATCAATTTATTTGAATTTTTTCCCAATTGTTTGATTAATTCTCCCAGGTGGTCGATGTTTCTTACCGAACAATGCTCCGCTATAAAAGCCGTTAATTTTAATTCTGCAATTTTGAGGACATTTGATGCTATTGGATTAAAATAAGTTGATACTGGCACGATATATTTTTTGCCGGTAACAAAAAAGTTATGTTTCATAGTTTTTGCGTGCAAAGCCAAATCTTTTCGGTGAGCCATGAGAACACACTTGCAATACTTGCAAAATGCTTTCTGGTCGTCTGCTAATCACGGATCAGGCCAATCTAATACAAAACAACAAGTACAAAACATGCAATATTTATCGCAAAAATTTCTTTCTTTTTCCCATTCTTTTATATATTTTTGATTGTATCTCTTTTCCTTTGACATAGTTAACGTATAACACTATTATTTCGATTCTGGACCAAATATAATTCGATTGTATTTTCGATATGTTCAAAACGGTTTTATTCTCACTTTGAAAACGACCCGTTGATAAATTACGTAAAGTTCCATGAAAATAAATGGCTAGGTACCAAAATTAGCAACCGAACAACAAATCCATAAACCATGGGTTGTCAGTTAAGGTTAAAAAAATGGTCCGGGTACGTATGTACAGAGTTGACATTTATATTCTACATAAGGGTTTTTCAACAGAGACGCTACAAAAGTAAATCGATAGGGACAGCGAACGACGGCATATTTTTTCCCGCTCTTTTGACATTTCTCTTCAGTAAGGTTTGCCATTTCATCATGGAAAGATATACGAGCCAACAACGAGTCGAAATTATTAAAATTTACTACCGAAATTTGGAGTCAGTGGCCTCAACTTTAAAAGCGCTACGTCCAATTTATGGTCGTCAGCGATGAGGCTCATTTCTGGCTGAATGGCTTCGTCAATAAGCAAAATATGCGTTATTGGTCAGACAGCAATCAACACGTAATCCATGAGTCATCATTGCATCCCGAAAAAATTACGGTTTGGTGCGGTTTATGGCCGGCGGCGTCATTGGGCCGTACTTCTTCCGTGATGATCAAGACCGGCATATTACTGTGAATGCGAATCGCTATTGAAAAACCCTTATATGCAGATAAACGAAATGGAAAGGTCATAAATGTACCTAACACATCTGGCGTATCCGCACCCATGACAATAGTTGATTGCGCATCAGCGTCTTCGGCGAATAATATTTGCAATTTTGGGTATCATTCCATTAATGCCTCTGATGTCCTTACAACCTGATTATTGGTGCGTTGAAATGGACCAGGCTTTGATGGATTGTGCCCCATATTTATTAAGATTATTATTTATCTGTTACACAATTTTACATACGTGTTTAATACAATTTTTGACTACAAGCCAATATCCCAGCACTTGGAAATACGCTAGGTCATTCCAATACCCAAATATAATTCCTACCATGAATACCGAACAATTTATATTTTACAATATCTCTCGAAGGGGTTTCAGAAGATAATGCATATGCAGATTACCGACTACTTGAGTGAACACCCTGTCTGGAATTAGGACTAAACACAGCTGCATTACAGCCCTTACGGATGTAACAAATTGTATTAGGGTCAATATGTATAACAACCAGGTAACTTTCTTAGTTCTACTGAATCATTCCAATGCCTTCGATTGTATGTTCCGTCAAGTTATTGACAATCTATATTCATCATCGTACGCAGTCTGTCGTAATTGAAAACAATACATCATAACCTTTGGATATTATTAGTGGTGTCCCACACGGATCAGTTGTAGGCACTCTTTTGTTTTCATTATACTTCAATGATCTGCCAGAACAACTTCGGCATTGTAAGCTACATATGTATGGGGATGACGTGAAAGTACATATAAATTCATCACACCGTTTTCTGTCTGAATGTATATCGAAAGTAAATTGCGATCTAGATGAGTTTGCAATTGGGCCTTGGCTAATAAACGCCACTTGAAATATCAAGATGTCCAATAAGCCTCAACTGATAATAACTAATTCTCCAGACCTCATTAATAAACAGCAAATATAACTTGTATCGTCAGCTGAAAAACCCTGGTATTACGTTAAATGATATTTTTACGTGGAATAATGATGTCGCATCAGACACAGGGAAGATATTTGGCATGATTCGTACACTGCCAAATATGTTTTTTTTCTTATTTATGACTTTATTGTTTGTTATCTCGTATGTTATGAAGTTCCACTGAAAGCCTTCTACTTTAATTGTAAGATCTATTTAAGATCTATTTGCTTTAAAAACACCTCTAATTATCAGGTTTTTTGGGTGTAACTTTTAAGATGTTGCAGATATTTGGAAAATTTATTATGAGTACGTAGACCCTTATGAGTTCTTGCATTGCACATATCGTTTTTATTTGTATTTTTGAAGTTGATTGAGTTGTAGAAGTTTAAATGCCGTTTTTTACTGGGTTTTCGTGGAGTCCTAAGAAAAACTCAAACTAACATTAACACTGAAGATGTCATTGTGAAGGTTATAAACTCAGCTTCGTAGCTCGGTATGATTCTTTGGAACATAACGTTAAATTATACAGCTTATTTTTATTTTTGTCGGTAGTATTTCAAAATTTTTCGAAAGTTATCATTTAAAACTACATTTATCGCAAAAAAAGTTGCAAATTTGTACTTTACTTGTACTGCGTACTTTGCACTGTTGTGATTGCAGAATATTAGGTTATGTTAGACCCCTTGCAGCTCAAAAATTTAGATTTAGTGCAATGTGCAACACCTGTAAAAAGAATTGTGGATACTTTTTCCAACCATAGCGAGAATGCAGACGCGAGCGAATTGATACGAAATTCTATAGTTACAACCGAATTGATGCCAAATTCGGTTGCAACAACTGAATTAATGCCAGATTTGGGTACTCCAACCGAATTTGGTACCAATTTCGGTTCTTGCATCCGAATTAATTAAAACTTAGTTGACTCAGCAAATATAACTGAAGATTCAGTTGTCACAACCGAGTCAATTATGAAACGTGGGTACTTCAACCGATTTTCGGTTGTGGAGACTAAATTCCGCCGTAACAACCTCAATTCGGTTATGATAACCTCAATTCGGTGGTGACAGCCGAATTTAAAGTTGATACTAAAGGGTTTTTCAACAGAGACGCTACAAAAGTAAATCGATAGGGACAGCAAACGACGCCATATTTTTTCCCGCTCTTTTGCCATTTTATCATGATAAGATATACGAGCCAACAACGAGTCGAAATTATTAAAATTTACTACCGAAATTTGGAGTAAGTGGCCTCAACTTTAAGTGCGCTACGTCCAATTTATGGTCGTCATAATCATCCTACCAGATCAACAATTGAGCGTCTAGTGGAAAAATTTTAATCCACAGGCACAGTACGAAATTTTCCCGTGCCAGTGAGACAAAGAAGTGCCCGTAGTGTCGAGAATATTGCTGCCGCTTCGGCTTCAATTCACGAAAGCCCAAATGTGTCCCTCACACGTCGTTCTCAAGCGTTTGATAGTAGATACAACTGTCATGACATTGTGGTTCAATGATATTGAAAACTCTAAAGTATCGTTTATCCTTGAATATCCTGGTATAACGTATCTTTAATTTTTGATTTCCCCCACCAAAAATCCATCTTTTTCTCTACATCATAACCAAATTTCCTAATGGGATGTCCATGGGATCGATCAATAGATACATAAGGTTTGGTAAAGACTGCTCGAGTTTTGCTAATTTAGTTTCGATTTTTCAAGTAGTGACTACGTATAATACAGTGATACAAAAAATACAAAAAATAGAAATACCTGGGAAGTGATAGTATTTTTCTTGTAGGTATTGTGGAGTGAAACTAGAATCTGCTTGTGGAATTTCCCAAATACCCCCAAAATCTTGAAACCCGGTTAAAAACCAGGTTTTGAGTACGTTTGCGTACTTAGAAGCCTGTAAGTTAGTTGCTAATCCACCGATTTTCACTTTCTCATCGGATATAAAATGAGGAAACGTAGGCCTTTCAAACGATATATTCGTTATTTAAGAAAATATGAGAAGTCTGTGTGTATTTGTCCAGCAAACAGATATTTTTTATTTATTTCACAATTTTTCAACTTCGGCGATGATTTCACACATTATTTTATAAAGATACCATAATACTCTTGAATCTATTCAAAAGGAACGTTTCATAATTAGTAAAACGCAACTTTGGTTTTAAAAATCGGGTATTAATCGACTGAGTTATGTACTGATCTCGGTTTTGATGGCGCAACAAAACTTGTCGGTAATATTATTAAGTAAATTATGGTTGATAACACTGTGTGTAATTTTTGAAGTCCTGGCAAAATAACCATATTCGGACACCACTACGTGATAAAAGAGCAAAAAAAAAGACCCCTGTCTCCCAGTTTTGCCCAAAGTCCTCCAGGTTTTTTTTATGGGCCCCCAATGAAGTGGGGCCTCGGTGTCATTTTTGCAAAAAAGTGATAATTTTCTCAAGCTCATATCTTGCAAACCGTTCAGAATTTTGATTTACTCTCTGAGGCAAAGTTGTAGCTCTTGCCATAGAGAACAAAAACACATATCAAAAAAAAAAAAACAATCAAAACAAACTTCATCTTCAAAGTCAAAATCGCTTTTTTCCCCTGTTCAGATCCATAGGTAGCAAACCGTTCAAAATTCAAGGAAACAATCAACTACAAGAATGATCTTAAGATCTCAATAAACAACGTTCTAGAACATATGAACTTCTTAGGAATGATTCTTAACACCGTTTAGGTAGCCCTTAGATAGCCGCAAAAGTAAAAATTTCCCGAAAATTTTTTAATTTCATTTGTTTTTTATTTACTTCAACATTGAGATACTATAAAGCCTTCTCCCGTAAGTGACAAGGCATGTTGCAGGTTTCATTGTTATACTGTTACTGATTTTATTAATCTTAGTCCTTAGGGGGCATGGGTTGACATTTAGAGTTAGGCTTGTAACAAAGAGTAGTAGCATGGATATTTAGTAATAATGATTCAGTGTTGTAGGGATTAGTAGTCTCAGCAGGGATGGCACTAAATATTCGTATTATGTTTATAATGTTAATGGCCCTGGACTTGCAAATCGCACACTCTTAAGTTGTGCATCCCAATCGCACTTACAATCAGTGAAGGTACAGTGCACTCACACACTCGGCGTCCTCACTGACAATTATTTACGTGTAAAGGTTTGGAAATCAACATTTTTTTTTAAGAAATCGCTTATTTTCTTACAGTTCAATTGTTTTTAAGCGAAATTTTGGCTCCCAGAAAGTACTTTTGTTAGAAAAACCTCACTATCTTCGGTGAAGTGTTGTCTTTTACTGAGTCTAGGAAGAAATAAGTTTTTATAGGGCTGTTTTTTGAGCAAACCAGATTTTTATTAAAAAAGTGAGGTTAAAAAATCTTTTTTTTTAATTTGCCCCAATGAGTTAATAAAAATTAACATATTTATATGTTAATTTCTCAATGATACCCATCTCAACCAGATCGGATAAGAAATGGGTGAGATATAAACGATTATATACTCCAGCTATAAAGGCCTATCTCTCAAGAAGTTGGATCGGCCTCCTTAAAAAAACTTTCGGGTTTTAATCAGCGCTGTAAGCCCTACCAGGCCAAAGGAAATTGGCGCATTTTTCATAAAGTAAATTGGTTCGTAAAAGCGGAAAATAAAAAATCGATTTTTGGGCGATTTTTCGCTCATTTTTTAAAGTTTTCGCGATTTTGACCTTGAAGATGAAGTTTTTTTTGATTTTATATGTTTACAATTCCTTATGACAAGAGCTACAACTTTGCCTCAGAGAGTAAATCAAAATTCCGAACAGTTTGCAAGATATGAGCTTGAGAAAATGATTACTTTTTTGCAAAAATGACACCGGGGCCCCACTTCCTTTGAGGCCCATAAAAAAAACCTGGAGGACTTTGGGCAAAACTGGGAGACAGGGGTCTTTTTTTTTTGGTCTCTTATCAAGTAGTGGTGTCCGTATATGGTTATATTTTTTCGTGTTGCACTGTGTAATATTGTGTTTGTGTAGACAATTAATTAATAACTCCATGTATGCGTGTCGCATGCATTTGAATATCTGCCTTTCAGTTACTTTCATTTGTTTACTCCAGAAAGGTCGATTCAAGCAAAAGAAGTTGTAACTAATGTTGCAATTATATTTGTTGACAAACACTGCGTGCAAATTCTTTAAAGAATTGGATACAAATCGTTTTTGATTAGTTATTTTCTGCCACGTTACGAAGGGACACATGCGACAATTGATGTCCTTCTCCAAAAAGTTTACTTTCTTTAATAGTACTACTTTAGTTTTCTATTAATCTTTCCTACAATATATCATATCTTTTATTTTTTTAAGATTTTTCTACTGACAAGTTTTTCAAAATATAATTTAATAATTTAGAATTTTGATTCGTTAAACTTTCGTAGCTAAATTTAAGCTGCTGTTTAATTACTTCGCTTAATAAGAGTTGTTTTACAATGTCAGGACATCACGTGAGCGGATTTTCGAAACAAATAATTTTAACTATTTTATTTTGAGTTACAATATCAGAAGGATTGGTCTCAGGTTTTTTTTCTGGAAATTGTTCTTTGCACGATATTGTTTCTTTTGCTTGTTGATTTTCTTTTTTAAACTAGTTATGGGCACACGAGCATTGTTGATTCTTTTGCGCAATTTTCCTTCAACGGGGACAGTTTCGTCATCAGATCCTGGTGGTGCATTTGATTCGACATTTGATTCAAAAGTTTTTCAGCTTCTTTCGTTTTGTTTTTGAACGTTCTTGCATAGCCTTTCCACAATTTTCTTTGTGTACGTTTTTCACGTGCAGTCATATCGTTAATGCTTTTTCCTTAATTGTTTGCTTTCTTTTCTGCGTAGCGAATCCTCTCCTTTTCTCTTTTTTATTGGATCCTCGCGAATATTTTGCCGACGAATCCTTTCCTTCTTTGCCTTAACTTTTTGTTTGTCAGCTGCAGATTTTGTTGGAGCCATTTGAAAGCTTCAATTTAAGTTATCATTATATTAGGGGCGTTTTTTCATAACCTATACACCTTAACTCAAAGAAAATGAAAACCTGCACGTTAACATGTATAATTTTCGAAGTTGAGACATATAAATTTAACATATAAATTTCGAAGAAGTGTTACCAAGTTCGACTTTGTTGTATGGAAAATATAAAATGTATGTCATTTCATTTCTTATACAGGGTGGCCCAAAATGAACGAAGGGGTTTGAATTCATTATAACTTTATTTAAAACATATTTATTAATTTTCTTTTAATACAGTATATAAATGGGGAATATCTTTAGTTTAGTTATGAAAAATAATATATCGCAAGTGGTGGACATTTTCAGCTTCGCATATTCGTGCTCTTTCCAACACATTTTCCATCACTTTTCGTAAAACTTCAGGTGTTATATTGTTTATTTCGTCGCTTATATTGCTATTTAATTGTTGGATGGTTCTAGGCTTATTAATGTAGAGTTTTCCTTTCAAATAACCCCAAAGAAAACAGTCTGGAGCGGTTAAATCCGGTGAACGCGGAGGCCAATTAAAATTACTTGTACGTGAAATAATTCGTTCATCAAAGATATCCCGTAAAAGAGCCATTGTATCCCTTGCAGTGTGGGCTGTGGCTCCATTTGGTTGGAACCATACTTGCGGATGGTTTTCCACGGCTGGCCTTAAAAAATTGTCCAACATTGTCCGATATCTGACACCATTGACGGAAACAGCGACCCCGTGTTCGTTTTCAAAAAAATATGGACCAATTATCCTTTCCGATGAAACACCGCACCAAACCGTACACTTAGGTGGGTGTAATTCTCGCTGTTGAACTACTCTCGGATTTTCCGTAGCCCATATCCTGTAGTTTTGCTTATTAACGAACCCACTTAATTGGAAATGGGCTTCGGCGCTCATAATTAAATTATGAACAAAATTATGATTTTCTTCTGCTTTTTGCCGGAAAAAAACTGCATAATCAAGTCGTTGCTGGTAATCTGTCGGTTTCAATTCTTGGACAAGCTGAATCTTGTATGGGAACATTCCTATTGTATGCAAAATTGTCTGCAGCGACGCTCGCGAGAGGCCAAGTTGTGTCGAACGTCTCCAGGTTGATGTTTCTCCATCTTCCCGAATACTCCTCTGTACCAGTTCAATATTGTCATCCGTGTGCACCGTTCGTCGTCTGCCAGCACCAGGAAGGTTCCTTACTGCCCCTTGTTGGCGAAAATTTGCAACCAGACGGTTTATTGTTGACTCTGAGGGTCCAACCCGCACATTAAAATAACGACGCTATGCATGCTGAGTCAAAACAATGGATCGTTGATTTGAAAAATAAAGCTCAACAATTTGGGCACGTTATTCAATTGAGTACTGCTCCATTTTAAATTCCCCAAGTCTTCTTTACGAAATACTGAAAAGAAAAGAAAAAAAATTATACTAAAAAAGTTATAAGCAATTCAAACCCCTTCGTTAATTTTGGGCCACCCTGTATTTCCACGACGTTTCGAAAATTATGATGTAAATATAAGGGGTAGTTAATTTTTTTTTTATCAAAATATGTAAAAAGTTTTATAAAATATTATTGGATTTTTCTTCTTCAAGCATAAGGATTCCAAGGCAATACTGGAGACCAAACAACTAAAGCAAAACTAAAAGGAAGTAAAGTGAAGAAGGAAGCCTGTACCTTACCAAAACTTGACAACATTCACAAGAACACCTTCGGCTCTGTCTCCTTGCAATGTATTTTTTTTAATAAACGTTGTGTACTTTTTGGTACACATTTGAGGACCTTTATGCAGTTTTTTGGTGTAGTTTATGCACAAATCACTACACTTGGTACTTGTTACGTACTTTTGGTACATTTTGTGTAGTTTTTGTAAATTTTTGACTATATTGATGTACTTTCTGGTGGATTTCATGCACTTTATGGAACTTGATATGTACTTTGTAGTAAATTTTATGTACTTTTATGTACATATAAATGATGTATGTAGTTTCTGGTACATTTTATGTACTTTATGAATAAATAGCAAACCGATCCATATTCATTACTTCACTCGATATTCTCTAACCTCTCTATAGAATAGCGTTTTACGTCTCGCTTCCTGTATGCTAGCTGGCCTGCACGCCTCTTGTACTTGAGATCCTGGTTTCGTCGAAAATGTCTTTCGACGGCGTTCACCTCGCATAGTGACGGCGACACTATCTGTGTATGCTGATACCGACACGTGCTGTAAGACTTTGTCCACTGTCTTTTTATTTATGACCTCAAAGCCGAAAAATATTTAAACGAATAAAATTACAAAGGTCAACTATACATACAACCAAAATAAATTAATTTAAAATCTTGTTTTTTGTCCTAAAAAAAGTTATGAAATAAGAATTAAATTTCAATGGTTTTTAAAATATCGCCAAATGAGTCTTATTTATAAGAAAATCTATTGAAAAGAAACTTAAAATCAATTTTTATTTTAAATTTTTTTAATAAAAGTTGACAAATAATAATTGTTGTAAATTTTTATTATAAAAATTCATTTCATATTCACAATCATCTACAATTATTTTTCGCTGTGATTTGTTCTATCTCATTACTCTTATTTGCGATCCCTAGTTCTAAGTCATTCCAAAATTGGTTATAGTAGCATGGTGGCATGTAGTATGTTTATTTACGAAAAATTCCAAGTTTTTGTTGTTTATGTGAAGTATTTTTGTTTAAGTTTTGGTTTGTTTTATGTTTTAGCTAAACTTATTTATGTTTAGAAAACATATGTTTCTAAATAAATAAATTGAATTTTAAAATACGTATGTACCTTTTTTTAATTTTCTCATATTCTGTGTAGTTATTACTAATTTTTGCCGTTTTTACACTTTTTCGTAGTGTTTTTTAATATCCGTCAGTAGAGATTTGTGGTGATTTTTAGCAACTTGTCTGTAGCGATTTTTGTCTTGGAAGAGTTGGCATCCCTGGGCATAATGTCTCTTCACTCGAATGCCAACAAACAACACGAGTGAAGCCATGGTACAATAATATGTTCATGGTAAAGTCGAAAGAACAGCTGTTTTAATTTTTTTCATGAGGTTCTTCGCTTCGGCTGTCACACTCACATGTATTTTGTTTTTGCACTCTTTTGCATTCTTGTGTTGTTGGTAAGAATTTGTGTACAGGTTGACAGCTGAAGCGAATAGAACAAAAACAAAATGCCTGTTGTTGCTGCCTACAACAACAACAACACGCGCTGCTATTACCATGAACATATTATTGTACCATGAGTGAAGCCTTAATCGTTGGTTCTCTGCTCTCTTTTTTACTCTCTTCATTAAATATTTCAATACTAGAGCAGCTGTTTTATAGTGTTATTGTATATCTATATATTTAGGGAGTTCACTTGGTGTACTATTGTGTTGTATTTATCGTGTAGGCTAAAATAATACAATAGTTGCAAATATGTTGTTGGTATTCTTCCTGTAAATATATTTTACGACTATACAACCTGAGCATGTCTGTTTTTCCAGTGTACTATGTTGTATGTTCAGTGTCAGCTGTTTTTGTTTACTATTTAATCAGATATATTGTTGTGTTTTGAAGAAATTTTGCATTTTTCTACAACATTAACTCAATAATTAATTTTAATTGGTAAAATAATAAAAAAAAAAAATTACAGCAGACAGTTGTCCAAGGCCTTCGGCCACGGACTGTCCCTGCAGGCTGTGTCAGAGACACGGCCATTAAGTTTAACGTAGAATACGCCATCCGATAAGACAGAAAACATATATAACAATAAATTCATTTGCTTATATTATTTATCATTTATTGTTATATATGTTTTCTGTCTTATCGGATGGCGTATTCTACGTTAAACTTAATGGCAGTGTCTCTGATACAGCCTGCAGGGACAGTCCGTGGCCGAAGGCCTCGGACAACTGTCTGCTGTAATTTTTATATTTACCAACGGCATTTGATTCAAGTCCGTTTAAAAAAAAAACTTAATTTAATTTATGTATTTTAATTAATATTTTTATTGAAATAAGTTCTACGAATGTTGAGAGGGCCGCCCTAATATTAAAAAAGGTTTACCTTATCGAGTCTTCGCATTAGCATTCGAGC
Organism: Phaonia tiefii; assembly: GCA_963931995.1. Classification (NCBI taxonomy): domain Eukaryota; kingdom Metazoa; phylum Arthropoda; class Insecta; order Diptera; family Muscidae; genus Phaonia; species Phaonia tiefii. Next base: position 87,737,537 of record OZ008370.1, on the reverse strand, counting down.
GTTGTGTGAAAGCTTTACGCTTTACAATTCAAAATTAATGTTACAACAGCTTTATTGAAGCTTTCGCAAAAAAGCTTTATTACGTTAGCTTACTGTTTGTTTCACTTTTTACTAGATACATGTTGCCAAGCAACATTAGCTTGCAGTTCGTTTCACTTTTTACTAGATACATATTCCTAAGCAATGTTGAGCAACCAAAAACACTCAACCAAACACCACACATATGTTTGAGTGTATGTGTTTAAACAATTTTCATTTGAGAAATTAAAATACTAGAAATATATAAACCAATATGAAATGTATATCAAACGAAAGATAACATCTTCATTTACCTACAAAAAAAATTTTAAAAAAATTCATCTAGCCGTTTCCTCAAATTCAATGAAATAAAGATTACAACAATAAAAACCTGACATGACTCCTCATACCGTAAGGTAAGACGTATTCTACGTCAAAAGGAAATTGGACAAATGGAAGGAAAAGAAACTACTTCGGTAAGTTTTTGTGCACAAACTTTTCACACAAAACCGTAAAAATTTTATCTTTTTCGCTTCTTGTTGGCATTTTTTAATTTTTTTAATAATTTTCTTTTGTTGCTTGACGTTTATTTGACGTTTTTATGCCTTATGATTTAGCACATACAACATGCTGCTCACAAGCATTAGTCATATGTACTAATTTGTTAAATATGACTTTACGACTTATGACTTTAGGAGACCATGTGAATTCCCTAATTGTATTTCTATATTGTATATACAGTGTTGCCAGAGACATGTTGGCATTTTAATCTTTTTTGTAATTCTGTGTCCGGAACACAAAAAGTTACTCCAAGCAATGGGTGCTTATCTGCATTTGAAAATTTAAACAGCTGTTACACCTAACCTCACCAACAGGTTGCGACCAAAAAGCGGGACACAATGGGTAAAAAACTAATTTTTTTGGTTTTAAATAAAAATCTAAATAAAAATACATGTATTTAGTTAAAATATGACTAAATATATAAAGAAAAACGATTTATTTTCTATGTCATCATTTTGTTATTATAGATTCAAGCCAGGCTGCGACACCCAAAATGGGGGATATTCACGCATAAAGCGGGATAATTGCGCAAAAAGCGGGGTAATCCCGCTAAAAGTGAGATGATTGGTCAGGCTAGTTATACCTTAACTCTTTGAAAAAATCCCTTGATTTTCACAATTTCTTTCAATCTTCTTGGAATAGAATTTTCCAAGTTGTAGATAATTGCTTCTGGAATCCGTACCACTTGTCTTAGAGAAAAGTTCTCGAATCGTCTACTACTATTATGCGTATTTGATGAAAACAAGCGTGACTCAATAAATATTAGACGTTTCGATGTGGAATAATGTGTAGGAAACATTGTGCACTATTTTGTGAAGCCGTCGCTTTGCCGAAAATACGCTTACATAGGTAATACATATGTATGTAGGAAACTTAAAATGTGGAATTGTACCACAAGATTCCGATAAATATTATAGCAATAGATTTTTCAAAAAAAAAAATTAAGAAAATTTTAGTACTAAAAATTATGCCGTTTCCAAAACAATTGTGCTAAAAAAAACACTTCAATTGAATAAATTTCCAAAAATCTTGGGGAAATTGTACTAAACGGCACTTGGCATAATTTTTCAAAAACCAAGTGCCAAAACCAAAAAAATTGTGCCAAAACGGCACAAATTATGCCAACATGGTAACACTGTATATATAAAGGGGTTTTCAATAAGAGCGCTACAAAAGTTTTTTTTAAATAAAACAAAACCGGTTTTAGATACCAATGAAATTTTTTATTCCTGTGAAAGTACGTTCGATGCCATTATGTATGGAACTCGACTTCTTTTGCATGGCCACCACGGGCATGCTTGCAGAAGTCCAGACGCTGAACCCAATTTTCGACGGTTTTCAAGCATAAATCGGCCGATACTGCTGCAATTTCACGTTCGATATTCGTACGGAGTTCATCAATCGTCACAGGCTTGTTGGCATAGACCATAGACTTGACGTAGCCCCACAGGAAATAATCTAACGGCGTCAAATCGCACGACCGCGGCGGCCAATCGACTGGGCCATTTCGTGAGATAACACGTTCACCAAACATGGTTTCTAATAAATTGATTGTGGCATTCGCTGTGTGTCTTGTGGCGCCGTCCTGTTGGAACCACATGTCCTCCAAGTCCATATTATCCAATTGGGGCCAAAAATATTCGGTTATCATTGAACGGTAGCGTTTCGCATTCACAGTAATGTGCCGGTCTTGATCATCACGGAAGAAGTACGGCCCAATGTCGCCGCTGGCCTATAAACCACACCAAACCGTAATTTTTTCGGGATGCAATGATGACTCATGGATTACGTGTGGATTGCTGTCTGACCAATAACGCAAATTTTGCTTATTGACGAAGCCATTCAGCCAGAAATAAGTGATTCATGTTAAAGTTCACGTATCATTCATTTATTTAATTGTTTTCATTCAGTTCCTAACAGAATTTTGGTTATTATGCCCAGGCACTAAAATTTTACTAATGGCAATATTTGTAAACAAACAGTTGTCATTTTTCAACGAAATTGCCCAAAAGCCAGTGTGAACGATTTCAATTTCGTTCGACAATTTCAATCCGAAATTGTCAATTTCGTGGCAGCGTGAACAAGGCATAACTCAACTTTATTTATATTCGGTGAATCCCCGAGCTACATAGTGATGCTCTGTAAAATGTGTGTCATTGTTCAATATTGTTGCAAGTTTGTATGTAATAATGCATGGTATGTATAATGATCTTCGTGGTAATAGCATTAGACGTTGTTGCTGGTTTAGGCAACAATAAGAGGCAGTTGTGCAGGCGTGGAATGTCAAACTCTCTTAGAAAATGAAAACAAAGAATATGTAACAACAAAATGTATGCAAATTGACAATTCTCGCCTGCTGTGAAATGAAAAAAAAAAACAAGTCAGCTGGTCTACAGCTACTACCACGTAGATCATTATACCATGGAATAATGTGTACGTAAAAGGCGAAATCGCTGAAGATGATTTTCCATTGAAAATCCGAATCATTTTCAAGTTGTTGCTCAGCCCAATTCACGAACATACGACAAGTGGTCAAGCGGCTTGAGTTCTTGCGTCAATTTGATCTTGTAAGGATGTAGGCCAAGATCTTTTCGCAAAATTCGCCACAACGAGAGACACTTTTGGACTTTCTTGAACTGAAGCCTCAGCGGCAGCAATATTCTCGACACTACGGGCACTTCTTTGTCTCACTGGCACGGGAACATTTTGTACTGTGCCTGTGGATTCAAATTTTTCCACTAGACGCTCAATTGTTGCTCTGGTAGGACGATTATGACGACCATAAATTGGACGTAGCGCTCTTAAAGTTGAGGCCACTGACTCCAAATTTCGGTAGTAAATTTTAAAAATTTCGACTCGTTGTTGGCTCGTATATCTTTCCACGATGAAATGGCAAACCTTACTGAAGAGAAATGTCAAAAGAGCGGGAAAAAATATGGCGTCGTTTGCTGTCCCTATCGATTTACTTTTGTAGCGTCTCTGGTGAAAAACCCGTTATATAATATTTCTATTTCTCTATGATTGAAACACGCATGCAAGAGAGTAAAAGCTCGTTTGTTTGTTGGCATTCGAGTGAAGCAGCGTTGCGAATTTAGCGCGTTTCGCGCTACTTTTAGCGCTTTTCAACCACACAAAATTCGGTTATTTTTGCATTAGCGCGTTCTTTAAAAAGCGCTCTAAATTAGCGCGTTTTGCTTTAGGATATTGTATTTTGATTTCTAAATTAGCCACATGTACAAGAACGCCGCACACAATGTCGTTAATATAAATGGTAAAAGGTCTCTACCGGGGTTGAATATTAAATGTAAACTTCAAACTAAAGTTTGTAGACAAACTCTAATGTATTCAGTCTCAAATTTAAATGTTTTTTTGGTTTATATTTTTATTTATATTCTAAAATGTTTTCCCAGTTTTCATTCTTTTGTTGTACAAAAGTTAGCGCACGCTATTTTTGTTTTTAATTTTCTTAAACTATTGGTTATCATTTCCGGAGTGTCTAAAAAAGAGGTTTCAACATCTTTTCCCACCACATCATCGGTGTCCTTGCCATTCGGTATTATTTTTTCACAAAAGATATCATTAGATTCTATTTTATTTGTATTTATTTTAATGCAAAAGTAATATAAAATTAACAAATATTACTACATAATAAGATAATTTGTAAATTTATAAGTGAACATTTACTTTATGAATAAGAGTTTGGCAAAAAATCTGAATTTTGTTGGAATTTGAAGCAGTTGAAACTTTGGATTTTAAAACATAATACACATTTTGACTGTCTACTTTAGTACATCCAAAGACGATCAAGAAGCAGACGACCAGAACTTGGGCGCAATTAGGCAACCCTCGAAAAGAGCAAAAACGATATACAAGTAGACAGTGAAAATTTCTCTTCACAAACGATGAAACCGTAACCATTCTCTGCTCTCTTCATTGCATATTCTACTTCTTCTTCTTGATCGTCTTTCTGCTTCTAATTTCCCTCACATCGTCCATCAAACGTTAGTCTAATTCATATGCAAATTAAGTGCGGTCGCGTTTTTTAATGTGTTGCGTTAGCCTCGGATAATGTGTGAAATTCGTCGTTAAATACAAGTGATAGTGAAATAAAAAGTGTATAAAAATAAAGTCCATCAAATTTCCTTTTCCTACATATAAAATTATCTACAAAAAGTTAATTATTTCTTAAAGATAATTGTGTGTAAAGTTAGATCAGTTTTGGGCAAGAAATGTGCAAGCAAAAGAAAAAAAACAAATTCAATCAAAGCCTAGTTAACGGCTGTGTGTTAGTAATATGTGTAGTCTGTGAGAAAATATGCATTTTGTTGTTGCAATGGAGGAGAAAAAAAGTAAAGAAATATCAAAAGCAGAGCAAATTCGCGAGTGTTGTTAGTAAAATTTCATTGCTAAGAAAAGGAAATAGTAAAATTTTGCAGTAAAATAGTCAAGTGTCCCAATAGCAAAGAGAAAATGTAAAGTAGTAGAAGTAAAAGAAAAAGCAGAGCAAAGTCGTGATTTTAGTAAAATTGCATACAAAGTAAATGAAACAGGAAAACGAAGTGAGGTGAGTCTATCAGAAAACGAAACAACAGTTAGTGGTATATTTGTAAAATTTTCATTGGACAATATTTTATTTTAAAATTTGTATTGTATTACCTTTGTTGTCATATTTATTTGCCGGCAGATTACCTATTTTCTTTAACTGATAGTGCATTAAACCACAGAGAAATACTTAAGAGTTTCCATTACTCTCTTCGATGCCTCTTCATGACGACGAGGTAGTAGGCCATTTCATAGAGTTTTATATGCTGCGGTATTTTACCAATTTGACACTTTCGTTGGACATAAAACGGACAGAAATCGAAGGGAATTCGTATTTTCCTTCAATACACACAATATAAAACATAATTTAGCTGCTGTCATTAGCATCAATAAACACTATTTAAAATTAGTTCCTGTCTTCTTTGCTCTCTCATTCTCCATCATCGGCCTAGTACCTTTTCGATCAGCCGTGGCATAGAATCCCCCTGATTAAACGTTGATTAAAAAACCAAACAAAAAATGGCAGAAATGCATGAGCCCGGTCCCGGCTCAAAAACCGAAAATCGAGAAAAATATGGCAATTTCAGAAACGAAAAAATTTTTTAACGATCGGACCCATGGGGCCTTGGGGTCCAAAAAACGGGTGCATCTAGGTCAATCTACGAACAAGCACGTGTGGGTACTTAAATTAAATGTATTCTCCTCGCGAATTTGATCGTTGTGCGGCGTTTGTGGACCGATATAACCCTATTTCAAAATATTATACCGGGTCTGGTGTATATAAATATAATGCCAACATTTGGTTTGGTGGGGGATGGCTCAAAAAACCGAAAATAGAGTGGACCCTATGGCGCCCACAAGGTCCAAAAAGGGTCAAAAATAGGTTAAATTTTTCAAAAATTTCGATTTTCCAGTTTTTTTTAAAGAAAGTGTGAAAATAAGTCGATAAAATTAAATAATATTTATCGATAACTGTCTTCAGACAGTTAAAATAAACAAAATTTCCAAAAATGTCATTGTTCAAGTGATTTTTTGTAAAAAGGATCTAAATAAGACGAAAATATTAATTAATACTTTGGGTGAAGTTACGGACTAGCTGCAGGAAAAAAAATCTTCAAAAATAAAATAAAATAAATAAAAATTAAAGAATGTGTGAACATGGAAAACAAGCCATTGGAGGGACCTATGTGCCCCACAGGGTCTAAAAAAACCGGCACACCGAGGGACATTTGGGAATGGAAATAAATTTTTTTTTTAAAAATCACGCGATTCCGCGGTTATATTTTTCTGGATGGTTACCATAACCAATCACATTGTCACTGAACTTATATGGGCTTACAGACATTACACGAAAACAAGACTGCCACCGTGGAATTCGTGACACGAATATCTTTCGTTGAAGTTGAATTGTTGCCAATATTTTTCGATATTGCGTTTAGTTATTGAAAAAAAAGCATTTAATACAAATTTTTAAATAGAAACGATTTTTTAAACCTTTTGCAAATGATATATCGATTTTTCCTGTTTTTTATAGAAAGTGAAAGGCGAAAACATGAGAAATTTTATTTGTCGATAACTATCTTAGTTATCCACTTAGTGTTATATTCACAAGTGACAAACTTTGAGACAAAAATACCGCCGCAGTCAAAAATGTAAAAAAAAAATACTCGCGCGATTTTTCTTAAAAAAATTTTATTTTCTTTAAAGTTCAGTGTAAGTAATTAGTTATATTCAGCATTGAAATTTTCTAAGAATGTTTATTTTTTTGAAACTTGAGTACAAGCATAGATAAATAAAAACCATAGACGACTCATTTGCTTAATCACCTGCTGTTTCAGTACGACCATTTTTCACTTGGATGCGACGAAAAAGCACTCATACATAATTTTTATTTCGATTCTGTTGCTTTAATTTGAAAACAGAAAATAAATAATAGAAAGGCATATAGGTATATCGCTTTTGATACTTGTTCACAATACAAAAGGCAATAAAGCATAGTTACGAGTATATAGTTTGTTCAATAGTTTTTGTTTCCTGGGAAATTTGCTCATATCCACCACTCCGGCGCCATCTAGAAAATTTTCCTATACTTTCAAATCCACCACTTACCTTTCACCATGTATGGTTTCTTATTTATCTATAGTACAAGTAAATATTTGTTATATCCACCATTCAAGTACTTATACTCAAGTTTGAAGAATTTTTTTTTTAAATCGCGCAGTTTTCAATTTTAAAATTGTGGAACTTGTACGAAATTGCTTCCAATGCAATGACTATATTATTCACTTTCATTCGAATACCCACACGCTGTGTTTTGTAGTTGGGCCCGGAATAGGGTCTCTAGGCCCCAATATTACACGGTAAAAGTGGACTTAAATGGACTTACAGACATCGCACGAAGAAAATATTGGTACCGCTGAATTCCTGCCACGAATGCCTGTCGTCGAAGTACCCACTCTTAACTATACCGACCGAGAGGGCCACGTCCCGATAACGTAAGAACAGCGTACACATTATAGACCGGTCTATAACGGGAGAGCAAGGATTATAAGTTCACACGTTGCAACCAACTACAGAAATTCTTCACCAGTTGGTATTACACTAACATAAATACATACGTATAAAAGTACATCACGAGATATTAATATAACAAAGACTTCATAATATATAATAATTACGACGAAAACCGAATCCAAATTATAAATCAGACCAGATAGTAAGGTGAAAGTAAATTTACATATGTAAAGGAATATAGAGCACTAATGCAATCGGTTCAAATGACAAATTATCCTAGACTTTGTAGTTTCCCAACTACCAGTGAAATCAATAAACTGATATAGCTCATTAAAGTCACGACACATGCTCTTGGGTGGATCCAAGGACGCATAATTCGAACGCTGAAACTCGATGTGAATGAGTTTATAGTACCTCGTGGGTCTCAATGGGACATTCAGAAATATCGTTGATAACATAAATTCAGAACATATACATACATCCATTACTTATCTTCAAAACTGTAATGGAGTTTTTCATGGTACGTCTACTGCTAAGTGTCGGCAATGTAATCAATGCTAGTCCACTGCTATACGAAGGAAGATTATGGTTCGGGTTCCATTGAAGGTTTCTCAGACAAAAAATGAGAAACTGTTTTTGCACCGATTCAATCATATTAACATACAAATTGTACTGAGGGTGCCATACAACAGATCCGTATTCGACAATTGGGCGGACAAGTGAAGTAAAAAGATTTTTCGTAACGTAGGGATCTGAAAATTCCTTTGCCCAACGTTTAATAAAGTTCAGAACTCCATAAGCCTTGTTTGCCATCGTAATTATGTGGCAGTTGAAATTAAATTTTCTGTCCAAGAGAACACCGAGATCAACAAATGAATCTACCGATTCCAGAACATTGAATTTTAAAATGTATTGTGCCGAAAAAATGATGTCCTAGAGAACAGCATATACTTACATTTCGGAAAATTAAGCTCCATAAAATTGGCTTCGCACCACGTCTGGAAAGTAGACAAATCCCTCTGAAGTAGAGTTTATTGACAAGGATTCGTGTAAAAAAAAACAGGTCTTCACGTCATCTGCGTACATTAAGAATTTAGAGTGCATTATGGAGGCGGGTAAGTCGTTAATGAATTCCGAGAATTGAACCGGGTCAAGATGACTGTCCTGAGGCACCCAAGATGACACAAAAATAGATCTTGAGAATGATCGGTCAAATGAGACCATCTGTTCTCGGTTTATTAAGTAAGCACTCCAACTCAGCATGTTACAATTAAAACCCATTGCCCCGAGCTTATATAATAATAAATTGTAGTTAACTTTATCAAAGGCCTTACTAAAATCGGTAAAAATCACATCAGATTGATCTCCATTACCTCTGTGACTACCTTCTCAAAAAGTTTAGGAATGGCACTCAAGTTTGCAATTCCCCTATTATTTGCAACATTTACTAAACTACCAGACTTGTGGAGACGGATTATATAAAAGCTCTTCCACTGTGTAGGAAAATGACCGGACTTTAGCGAAGCGTTAAATAAGAGAGTCAACGATAAGCTGAGAGACTTAGAGCAGTATTTCAACATAGACTGCATGATACCATCAGGACCAGCTTTATTTCAGGCTTTCAATCTGATCAAGTTATCTAGCAACCACGAAGAATTTACGACAGGTGCATCAAACGGAATGGTAGAGCGGACAGTGTACGGGTATAATTTGGAAACATCATAGGCTCGGGTGGAATAAATAGATGGGAAAAAATCGGCGAAACAATTAGCAATGACTCGTCATCTAAATAATCAATACCATTCATTTTAATCCTACAAGGAGTGGAAGACGAATTACGCTTCAAGTTAACAAATCTGAAGAATGATTTGGGGTTCCGTTTGAAATTCAATTTATCCAAATATAATCTGTAACTCTCACGATATTTAGAGTTGTATTTACTCCTAGCAACAATTTACTTAGCATAGTCTGCTGGCAGTTCAGATTTTTTATACTTTTTCGAACATCTATTCCTTAGCACTTGAGGACCATGGGGACCAGCATTTCCCATTCTAGACATCATAGGTACAGACTTAGAAATATAGCAATTAATAATATTATAGAATTCATCCAGTGCGATTTCAAATTCAAAAGAATTATCACACTGACATATACAAGGTGGCGCAAAAGTAATCCTCCTATCAGAAAATGCTATAAATTTTGCGATTGGCCCCTAATGTCAGTTCTGTTTTGACATTTGTGTAGTAAACACATGGGAAATACACGTTACTAAACAATGTTATGCTACACTGCTCCAGAACGCGGAATATTGCTGACTATTTATTTGACCAATAATCGGTCGGTGACTTTGGCACAACGTGAATTTCGTCGTAGATTTCCTGGCCGTCCAACGCCTAGTGGTGGAACACTGCGACGTTTAGCCGCTCGCCTCGAAGAGACTGGCACAACACGAGATGCTGCCAGGCGTGGCAGACCCCGGAGTAGCCGTTCTGCAGAGAATATTGCTGCTGTAGCCGAGGATGTCATGGATGCGCCGTCGACATCGACCAGACGACGTGCCACGCAAATGGGTATCAGTCGACGGTCTTTACAGCGAATTTTGGTACAAGATTTGAAGATGTTTCCGTACAAAGTCCAGACGGTGCATCAGCTGATAGCTGCTGACCGCCAATCGCGTCTAACATACGTTCAAGCCATCCTTAATCACCACCAAGAGGAAGATGATTTTTTATCAAAAATAATCATGAGTGATGAGGCCCATTTCCATCTTAGCGGGTACGTAAATAAGCAAAATTTACGCTTCTCAGAAAATCTGCGTGTAACCCTCGAAGAGCCAATACACCCGCTCAAAGTCACTGTATGGTGTGCTGTTTTCGCTGGAGGAGTCATCGGACCTTTTTTCTTCGAAGACGTCGCGGGCCAAACGGTTACTGTGAATGGTGAGCGCTACAGAGCAATGATCAACGAGTTCTTTTTGCCGCAACTTGATGAATTGGGATTGGAAAACATGTGGTTCCAACAGGACGGTGCAACGGCACACACTGCATGTGCCACAACCGATATGCTGAAGGATGCATTTCCCGGGCGCCTAATCTCCCGTTTTGGCGATTTGCACTTGCCAGCAAGATCGCCTGATTTGACCGCTCCAGACTTCTTTTTGTGGGGCTTTTTGAAGCCGCGGGTTTCTGTCAACAAGCCTCAGACTCTTTTGCAGCTCTTAAAGACAATATCCGTGAAGAATGTGAGGACCTATCGCCGGAAGTTTTGGCCAAAGTGATGGAAAATGCCATAAAAAGGCCTCAAATGACAATCAACTGTGGCGGCGGCCATTTACATGACATCATATTCTCGACTTGATGTAAAAAAATTAAAAGACTAAATAAAAATAATCCACAAGAAGAATCAAAGTTTTTAATTTTTTTTTAAATTACAGCCAAAAAACATCGGAAGTTTACTTTTGCGCCACCTTGTATGTTTTTTTTCTTATTTATGACTTTATTGTTTGTTATCTCGTATGTTATGAAGTTCCACTGAAAGCCTTCTACTTTAATTGTAAGATCTATTTACATTAGGGTGGGTAAAAAAAAAATTGCTGCTGTCACCACCTAAAAATGAAGTTCAGAGTGTTTAATGACTATTTGCAAAATATTGCGATTCTGGGTTCAGCAAGTTGTGAGCTATTTTGCTTTAAAAACACCTCTAATTATCAGGTTTTTTGGGTGTAACTTTTAAGATGTTGCAGATATTTGGAAAATTTATTATGAGTACGTAGACCCTTATGAGTTCTTGCATTGCACATATCGTTTTTATTTGTATTTTTGAAGTTGATTGAGTTGCAGAAGTTTAAATGCCGTTTTTACTGGGTTTTCGTGGAGTCCTAAGAAAAACTCAAACTAACTCCGTCAGTTTTACTCGTATATTAACACTGAAGATGTCATTGTGAAGGTTATAAACTCAGCTTCGTAGCTCGGTATGATTCTTTGGAACATAGCGTTAAATTATACAGTTTATTTTTATTTTTGTCGGTAGTATTTCAAAATTTTTCGAAAGTTATCATTTAAAACTACATTGATCGCAAAAAAAGTTGAAAATTTTTACTTTACTTGTACTGCGTACTTTGCACTGTTGTGATTGCAGAATATTAGGTTATGTTAGACCCCTTGCAGCTCAAAAATTTAGATTTAGTGCATTGTGCAACACCTGTAAAAAGAATTGTGGATACTTTTTCCAACCATAGCGAGAATGCAGACGCGAGCGAATTGATACGAAATTCTATAGTTACAACCGAATTGATGCCAAATTCGGTTGCAACAACTGAATTAATGCCAGATTTTGGTACTCCAACCGAATTTGGTACCAATTTCGGTTCTTGCATCCGAATTAATTAAAACTTAGTTGACTCAGCAAATATAACTGAAGATTCAGTTGTCACAACCGAGTCAATTATGAAACGTGGTTACTTCAACCGATTTTCGGTTGTGGAGACTAAATTCGGCCGTAACAACCTCAATTCGGTTATGATAACCTCAATTCGGTGGTGACAGCCGAATTTAAAGTTGATACTAAAGGGTTTTTCAACAGAGACGCTACAAATGTAAATCGATAGGGACAGCAAACGACGCCATATTTTTTCCCGCTCTTTTGCCATTTTATCATGATAAGATATACGAGCCAACAACGAGTCGAAATTATTAAAATTTACTACCGAAATTTGGAGTAAGTGGCCTCAACTTTAAGTGCGCTACGTCCAATTTATGGTCGTCATAATCATCCTACCAGATCAACAATTGAGCGTCTAGTGGAAAAATTTGAATCCACAGGCACAGTACGAAATGTTCCCGTGCCAGTGAGACAAAGAAGTGCCCGTAGTGTCGAGAATATTGCTGCCGCTTCGGCTTCAATTCACGAAAGCCCAAATGTGTCTCTCACACGTCGTTCTCAAGCGTTGGATAGTGGATACAACTGTCATGACGTTGTGGTTCAATGATATTGAAAACTCTAAAGTATCCTTTATCCTTGAATATCCTGGTATAACGTATCTTTAATTTTTGATTTCCCCCACCAAAAATCCATCTTTTTCTCTACATCATAACCAAATTTCCTAATGGGATGTCCATGGGATCGATCAATAGATACATAAGGTTTGGTAAAGACTGCTCGAGTTTTGCTAATTTAGTTTCGATTTTTCAAGTAGTGACTACGTATAATACAGTGATACAAAAAATACAAAAAATAGAAATACCTGGGAAGTGATAGTATTTTTCTTGTAGGTATTGTGGAGTGAAACTAGAATCTGCTTGTGGAATTTCCCAAATACCCCCAAAATCTTGAAACCCGGTTAAAAACCAGGTTTTGAGTACGTTTGCGTACTTAGAAGCCTGTAAGTTAGTTGCTAATCCACCGATTTTCACTTTCTCATCGGATATAAAATGAGGAAACGTAGGCCTTTCAAACGATATATTCGTTATTTAAGAAAATATGAGAAGTCTGTGTGTATTTGTCCAGCAAACAGATATTTTTTATTTATTTCACAATTTTTCAACTTCGGCGATGATTTTACACATTATTTTATAAAGATACCATAATACTCTTGAATCTATTCAAAAGGAACGTTTCATAATTAGTAAAACGCAACTTTGGTTTTAAAAATCGGGTATTAATCGTTATGTACTGATCTCGGTTTTGATGGCGCAACAAAACTTGTCGGTAATATTATTAAGTAAATTATGGTTGATAACACTGTGTGTAATTTTTTAAGTCCTGGCAAAATAACCATATTCGGACACCACTACGTGATAAAAGAGCAAAAAAAAAGACCCCTGTCTCCCAGTTTTGCCCAAAGTCCTCCAGGTTTTTTTTATGGGCCCCCAATGAAGTGGGGCCTCGGTGTCATTTTTGCAAAAAAGTGATAATTTTCTCAAGCTCATATCTTGCAAACCGTTCAGAATTTTGATTTACTCTCTGAGGCAAAGTTGTAGCTCTTGCCATAGAGAACAAAAACACATATCAAAAAAAAAAACAATCAAAACAAACTTCATCTTCAAAGTCAAAATCGCTTTTTTCCCCTGTTCAGATCCATAGGTAGCAAACCGTTCAAAATTCAAGGAAACAATCAACTACAAGAATGATCTTAAGATCTCAATAAACAACGTTCTAGAACATATGAACTTCTTAGGAATGATTCTTAACACCGTTTAGGTAGCCCTTAGATAGCCGCAAAAGTAAAAATTTCCCGAAAATTTTTTAATTTCATTTGTTTTTTATTTACTTCAACATTGAGATACTATAAAGCCTTCTCCCGTAAGTGACAAGGCATGTTGCAGGTTTCATTGTTATACTGTTACTGATTTTATTAATCTTAGTCCTTAGGGGGCATGGGTTGACATTTAGAGTTAGGGTTGTAACAAAGAGTAGTAGCATGGATATTTAGTAATAATGATTCAGTGTTGTAGGGATTAGTAGTCTCAGCAGGGATGGCACTAAATATTCGTATTATGTTTATAATGTTAATGGCCCTGGACTTGCAAATCGCACACTCTTAAGTTGTGCATCCCAATCGCACTTACAATCAGTGAAGGTACAGTGCACTCACACACTCGGCGTCCTCACTGACAATTATTTACGTGTAAAGGTTTGGAAATCAACATTTTTTTTTAAGAAATCGCTTATTTTCTTACAGTTCAATTGTTTTTAAGCGAAATTTTGGCTCCCAGAAAGTACTTTTGTTAGAAAAACCTCACTATCTTCGGTGAAGTGTTGTCTTTTACTGAGTCTAGGAAGAAATAAGTTTTTATAGGGCTGTTTTTTGAGCAAACCAGATTTTTATTAAAAAAGTGAGGTTAAAAAATCTTTTTTTTTAATTTGCCCCAATGAGTTAATAAAAATTAACATATTTATATGTTAATTTCTCAATGATACCCATCTCAACCAGATCGGATAAGAAATGGGTGAGATATAAACGATTATATACTCCAGCTATAAAGGCCTATCTCTCAAGAAGTTGGATCGGCCTCCTTAAAAAAACTTTCGGGTTTTAATCAGCGCTGTAAGCCCTACCAGGCCAAAGGAAATTGGCGCATTTTTCATAAAGTAAATTGGTTCGTAAAAGCGGAAAATAAAAAATCGATTTTTGGGCGATTTTTCGCTCATTTTTTAAAGTTTTCGCGATTTTGACCTTGAAGATGAAGTTTTTTTTGATTTTATATGTTTACAATTCCTTATGACAAGAGCTACAACTTTGCCTCAGAGAGTAAATCAAAATTCCGAACAGTTTGCAAGATATGAGCTTGAGAAAATGATTACTTTTTTGCAAAAATGACACCGGGGCCCCACTTCCTTTGAGGCCCATAAAAAAAACCTGGAGGACTTTGGGCAAAACTGGGAGACAGGGGTCTTTTTTTTTTGGTCTCTTATCAAGTAGTGGTGTCCGTATATGGTTATATTTTTTCGTGTTGCACTGTGTAATATTGTGTTTGTGTAGACAATTAATTAATAACTCCATGTATGCGTGTCGCATGCATTTGAATATCTGCCTTTCAGTTACTTTCATTTGTTTACTCCAGAAAGGTCGATTCAAGCAAAAGAAGTTGTAACTAATGTTGCAATTATATTTGTTGACAAACACTGCGTGCAAATTCTTTAAAGAATTGGATACAAATCGTTTTTGATTAGTTATTTTCTGCCACGTTACGAAGGGACACATGCGACAATTGATGTCCTTCTCCAAAAAGTTTACTTTCTTTAATAGTACTACTTTAGTTTTCTATTAATCTTTCCTACAATATATCATATCTTTTATTTTTTTAAGATTTTTCTACTGACAAGTTTTTCAAAATATAATTTAATAATTTAGAATTTTGATTCGTTAAACTTTCGTAGCTAAATTTAAGCTGCTGTTTAATTACTTCGCTTAATAAGAGTTGTTTTACAATGTCAGGACATCACGTGAGCGGATTTTCGAAACAAATAATTTTAACTATTTTATTTTGAGTTACAATATCAGAAGGATTGGTCTCAGGTTTTTTTTCTGGAAATTGTTCTTTGCACGATATTGTTTCTTTTGCTTGTTGATTTTCTTTTTTAAACTAGTTATGGGCACACGAGCATTGTTGATTCTTTTGCGCAATTTTCCTTCAACGGGGACAGTTTCGTCATCAGATCCTGGTGGTGCATTTGATTCGACATTTGATTCAAAAGTTTTTCAGCTTCTTTCGTTTTGTTTTTGAACGTTCTTGCATAGCCTTTCCACAATTTTCTTTGCGTACGTTTTTCACGTGCAGTCATATCGTTAATGCTTTTTCCTTAATTGTTTGCTTTCTTTTCTGCGTAGCGAATCCTCTCCTTTTCTCTTTTTTATTGGATCCTCGCGAATATTTTGCCGACGAATCCTTTCCTTCTTTGCCTTAACTTTTTGTTTGTCAGCTGCAGATTTTGTTGGAGCCATTTGAAAGCTTCAATTTAAGTTATCATTATATTAGGGGCGTTTTTTCATAACTTATACACCTTAACTCAAAGAAAATGAAAACCTGCACGTTAACATGTATAATTTTCAAAGTTGAGACATATAAATTTAACATATAAATTTCGAAGAAGTGTTACCAAGTTTGACTTTGTTGTATGGAAAATATAAAATGTATGTCATTTCATTTCTTATACAGGGTGGCCCAAAATGAACGAAGGGGTTTGAATTCATTATAACTTTATTTAAAACATATTTATTAATTTTTTTTTAATACAGTATATAGATGGGGAATATCTTTAGTTTAGTTATGAAAAATAATATATCGCAAGTGGTGGACATTTTCAGCTTCGCATATTCGTGCTCTTTCCAACACATTTTCCATCACTTTTCGTAAAACTTCAGGTGTTATATTGTTTATTTCGTCGCTTATATTGCTATTTAATTGTTGGATGGTTCTAGGCTTATTAATGTAGAGTTTTCCTTTCAAATAACCCCAAAGAAAACAGTCTGGAGCGGTTAAATCCGGTGAACGCGGAGGCCAATTAAAATTACTTGTACGTGAAATAATTCGTTCATCAAAGATATCCCGTAAAAGAGCCATTGTATCCCTTGCAGTGTGGGCTGTGGCTCCATTTGGTTGGAACCATACTTGCGGATGGTTTTCCACGGCTGGCCTTAAAAAATTGTCCAACATTGTCCGATATCTGACACCATTGACGGAAACAGCGACCCCGTGTTCGATTTCAAAAAAATATGGACCAATTATCCTTTCCGATGAAACACCGCACCAAACCGTACACTTAGGTGGGTGTAATTCTCGCTGTTGAACTACTCTCGGATTTTCCGTAGCCCATATCCTGTAGTTTTGCTTATTAACGAACCCACTTAATTGGAAATGGGCTTCGGCGCTCATAATTAAATTATGAACAAAATTATGATTTTCTTCTGCTTTTTGCCGGAAAAAAACTGCATAATCAAGTC
The DNA here is from genome assembly GCA_963931995.1 of Phaonia tiefii. Lineage (NCBI taxonomy): Eukaryota > Metazoa > Arthropoda > Insecta > Diptera > Muscidae > Phaonia > Phaonia tiefii. The sequence goes on along the minus strand of OZ008370.1, from coordinate 87,720,460 downwards.
GTTGCTGGTAATCTGTCGGTTTCAATTCTTGGACAAGCTGAATCTTGTATGGGAACATTCCTATTGTATGCAAAATTGTCTGCAGCGACGCTCGCGAGAGGCCAAGTTGTGTCGAACGTCTCCAGGTTGATGTTTCTCCATCTTCCCGAATACTCCTCTGTACCAGTTCAATATTGTCATCCGTGTGCACCGTTCGTCGTCTGCCAGCACCAGGAAGGTTCCTTACTGCCCCTTGTTGGCGAAAATTTGCAACCAGACGGTTTATTGTTGACTCTGAGGGTCCAACCCGCACATTAAAATAACGACGCTATGCATGCTGAGTCAAAACAATGGATCGTTGATTTGAAAAATAAAGCTCAACAATTTGGGCACGTTATTCAATTGAGTACTGCTCCATTTTAAATTCCCCAAGTCTTCTTTACGAAATACTGAAAAGAAAAGAAAAAAAATTATACTAAAAAAGTTATAAGCAATTCAACCCCCTTCGTTAATTTTGGGCCACCCTGTATTTCCACGACGTTTCGAAAATTATGATGTAAATATAAGGGGTAGTTAATTTTTTTTATCAAAATATGTAAAAAGTTTTATAAAATATTATTGGATTTTTCTTCTTCAAGCATAAGGATTCCAAGGCAATACTGGAGACCAAACAACTAAAGCAAAACTAAAAGGAAGTAAAGTGAAGAAGGAAGCCTGTACCTTACCAAAACTTGACAACATTCACAAGAACACCTTCGGCTCTGTCTCCTTGCAATGTATTTTTTTTAATACACGTTGTGTACTTTTTGGTACACATTTGAGGACCTTTATGCAGTTTTTTGGTGTAGTTTATGCACAAATCACTACACTTGGTACTTGTTACGTACTTTTGGTACATTTTGTGTAGTTTTTGTAAATTTTTGACTATATTGATGTACTTTCTGGTGGATTTCATGCACTTTATGGAACTTGATATGTACTTTGTAGTAAATTTTATGTACTTTTATGTACATATAAATGATGTATGTAGTTTCTGGTACATTTTATGTACTTTATGAATAAATAGCAAACCGATCCATATTCATTACTTCACTCGATATTCTCTAACCTCTCTATAGAATAGCGTTTTACGTCTCGCTTCCTGTATGCTAGCTGGCCTGCACGCCTCTTGTACTTGAGATCCTGGTTTCGTCGAAAATGTCTTTCGACGGCGTTCACCTCGCATAGTGACGGCGACACTATCTGTGTATGCTGATACCGACACGTGCTGTAAGACTTTGTCCACTGTCTTTTTATTTATGACCTCAAAGCCGAAAAATATTTAAACGAATAAAATTACAAAGGTCAACTATACATACAACCAAAATAAATTAATTTAAAATCTTGTTTTTTGTCCTAAAAAAAGTTATGAAATAAGAATTAAATTTCAATGTTTTTTAAAATATCGCCAAATGAGTCTTATTTATAAGAAAATCTATTGAAAAGAAACTTAAAATCAATTTTTATTTTAAATTTTTTTAATAAAAGTTGACATATAATAATTGTTGTAAATTTTTATTATAAAAATTCATTTCATATTCACAATCATCTACAATTATTTTTCGCTGTGATTTGTTCTATCTCATTACTCTTATTTGCGATCCCTAGTTCTAAGTCATTCCAAAATTGGTTATAGTAGCATGGTGGCATGTAGTATGTTTATTTACGAAAAATTCCAAGTTTTTGTTGTTTATGTGAAGTATTTTTGTTTAAGTTTTGGTTTGTTTTATGTTTTAGCTAAACTTATTTATGTTTAGAAAACATATGTTTCTAAATAAATAAATTGAATTTTAAAATACGTATGTACCTTTTTTTAATTTTCTCATATTCTGTGTAGTTATTACTAATTTTTGCCGTTTTTACACTTTTTCGTAGTGTTTTTTAATATCCGTCAGTAGAGATTTGTGGTGATTTTTAGCAACTTGTCTGTAGCGATTTTTGTCTTGGAAGAGTTGGCATCCCTGGGCATAATGTCTCTTCACTCGAATGCCAACAAACAACACGAGTGAAGCCATGGTACAATAATATGTTCATGGTAAAGTCGAAAGAACAGCTGTTTTAATTTTTTTCATGAGGTTCTTCGCTTCGGCTGTCACACTCACATGTATTTTGTTTTTGCACTCTTTTGCATTCTTGTGTTGTTGGTAAGAATTTGTGTACAGGTTGACAGCTGAAGCGAATAGAACAAAAACAAAATGCCTGTTGTTGCTGCCTACAACAACAATAACACGCGCTGCTATTACCATGAACATATTATTGTACCATGAGTGAAGCCTTAATCGTTGGTTCTCTGCTCTCTTTTTTACTCTCTTCATTAAATATTTCAATACTAGAGAAGCTGTTTTATAGTGTTATTGTATATCTATATATTTAGGGAGTTCACTTGGTGTACTATTGTGTTGTATTTATCGTGTAGGCTAAAATAATACAATAGTTGCAAATATCTTGTTGGTATTCTTCCTGTAAATATATTTTACGACTATACAACCTGAGCATGTCTGTTTTTCCAGTGTACTATGTTGTATGTTCAGTGTCAGCTGTTTTTGTTTACTATTTAATCAGATATATTGTTGTGTTTTGAAGAAATTTTGCATTTTTCTACAACATTAACTCAATAATTAATTTTAATTGGTAAAATAATAAAAAAAAAAAAATACAGCAGACAGTTGTCCAAGGCCTTCGGCCACGGACTGTCCCTGCAGGCTGTGTCAGAGACACGGCCATTAAGTTTAACGTAGAATACGCCATCCGATAAGACAGAAAACATATATAACAATAAATTCATTTGCTTATATTATTTATCATTTATTGTTATATATGTTTTCTGTCTTATCGGATGGCGTATTCTACGTTAAACTTAATGGCAGTGTCTCTGACACAGCCTGCAGGGACAGTCCGTGGCCGAAGGCCTCGGACAACTGTCTGCTGTAATTTTTATATTTACCAACGGCATTTGATTCAAGTCCGTTTAAAAAAAAAACTTAATTTAATTTATGTATTTTAATTAATATTTTTATTGAAATAAGTTCTACGAATGTTGAGAGGGCCGCCCTAATATTAAAAAAGGTTTACCTTATCGAGTCTTCGCATTAGCATTCGAGCGTTGTGTGAAAGCTTTACGCTTTACAATTCAAAATTAATGTTACAACAGCTTTATTGAAGCTTTCGCAAAAAAGCTTTATTACGTTAGCTTACTGTTTGTTTCACTTTTTACTAGATACATGTTGCCAAGCAACATTAGCTTGCAGTTCGTTTCACTTTTTACTAGATACATATTCCTAAGCAATGTTGAGCAACCAAAAACACTCAACCAAACACCACACATATGTTTGAGTGTATGTGTTTAAACAATTTTCATTTGAGAAATTAAAATACTAGAAATATATAAACCAATATGAAATGTATATCAAACGAAAGATAACATCTTCATTTACCTACAAAAAAAATTTTAAAAAAATTCATCTAGCCGTTTCCTCAAATTCAATGAAATAAAGATTACAACAATAAAAACCTGACATGACTCCTCATACCGTAAGGTAAGACGTATTCTACGTCAAAAGGAAATTGGACAAATGGAAGGAAAAGAAACTACTTCGGTAAGTTTTTGTGCACAAACTTTTCACACAAAACCGTAAAAATTTTATCTTTTTCGCTTCTTGTTGGCATTTTTTAATTTTTTTAATAATTTTCTTTTGTTGCTTGACGTTTATTTGACGTTTTTATGCCTTATGATTTAGCACATACAACATGCTGCTCACAAGCATTAGTCATATGTACTAATTTGTTAAATATGACTTTACGACTTATGACTTTAGGAGACCATGTGAATTCCCTAATTGTATTTCTATATTGTATATACAGTGTTGCCAGAGACATGTTGGCATTTTAATCTTTTTTGTAATTCTGTGTCCGGAACACAAAAAGTTACTCCAAGCAATGGGTGCTTATCTGCATTTGAAAATTTAAACAGCTGTTACACCTAACCTCACCAACAGGTTGCGACCAAAAAGCGGGACACAATGGGTAAAAAACTAATTTTTTTGGTTTTAAATAAAAATCTAAATAAAAATACATGTATTTAGTTAAAATATGACTAAATATATAAAGAAAAACGATTTATTTTCTATGTCATCATTTTGTTATTATAGATTCAAGCCGGGCTGCGACACCCAAAATGGGGGATATTCACGCATAAAGCGGGATAATTGCGCAAAAAGCGGGGTAATCCCGCTAAAAGTGAGATGATTGGTCAGGCTAGTTATACCTTAACTCTTTGAAAAAATCCCTTGATTTTCACAATTTCTTTCAATCTTCTTGGAATAGAATTTTCCAAGTTGTAGATAATTGCTTCTGGAATCCGTACCACTTGTCTTAGAGAAAAGTTCTCGAATCGTCTACTACTATTATGCGTATTTGATGAAAACAAGCGTGACTCAATAAATATTAGACGTTTCGATGTGGAATAATGTGTAGGAAACATTGTGCACTATTTTGTGAAGCCGTCGCTTTGCCGAAAATACGCTTACATAGGTAATACATATGTATGTAGGAAACTTAAAATGTGGAATTGTACCACAAGATTCCGATAAATATTATAGCAATAGATTTTTCAAAAAAAAAAATTAAGAAAATTTTAGTACTAAAAATTATGCCGTTTCCAAAACAATTGTGCTAAAAAAAACACTTCAATTGAATAAATTTCCAAAAATCTTGGGGAAATTGTACTAAACGGCACTTGGCATAATTTTTCAAAAACCAAGTGCCAAAACCAAAAAAATTGTGCCAAAACGGCACAAATTATGCCAACATGGTAACACTGTATATATAAAGGGGTTTTCAATAAGAGCGCTACAAAAGTTTTTTTTAAATAAAACAAAACCGGTTTTAGATACCAATGAAATTTTTTATTCCTGTGAAAGTACGTTCGATGCCATTATGTATGGAACTCGACTTCTTTTGCATGGCCACCACGGGCATGCTTGCAGAAGTCCAGACGCTGAACCCAATTTTCGACGGTTTTCAAGCATAAATCGGCCGATACTGCTGCAATTTCACGTTCGATATTCGTACGGAGTTCATCAATCGTCACAGGCTTGTTGGCATAGACCATAGACTTTTTTTTTTTTTTTCAAAACTTTAATTTTACGTAGCCCCACAGGAAATAATCTAACGGCGTCAAATCGCACGACCGCGGCGGCCAATCGACTGGGCCATTTCGTGAGATAACACGTTCACCAAACATGGTTTCTAATAAATTGATTGTGGCATTCGCTGTGTGTCTTGTGGCGCCGTCCTGTTGGAACCACATGTCCTCCAAGTCCATATTATCCAATTGGGGCCAAAAATATTCGGTTATCATTGAACGGTAGCGTTTCGCATTCACAGTAATGTGCCGGTCTTGATCATCACGGAAGAAGTACGGCCCAATGTCGCCGCTGGCCTATAAACCACACCAAACCGTAATTTTTTCGGGATGCAATGATGACTCATGGATTACGTGTGGATTGCTGTCTGACCAATAACGCAAATTTTGCTTATTGACGAAGCCATTCAGCCAGAAATAAGTGATTCATGTTAAAGTTCACGTATCATTCATTTATTTAATTGTTTTCATTCAGTTCCTAACAGAATTTTGGTTATTATGCCCAGGCACTAAAATTTTACTAATGGCAATATTTGTAAACAAACAGTTGTCATTTTTCAACGAAATTGCCCAAAAGCCAGTGTGAACGATTTCAATTTCGTTCGACAATTTCAATCCGAAATTGTCAATTTCGTGGCAGCGTGAACAAGGCATAACTCAACTTTATTTATATTCGGTGAATCCCCGAGCTACATAGTGATGCTCTGTAAAATGTGTGTCATTGTTCAATATTGTTGCAAGTTTGTATGTAATAATGCATGGTATGTATAATGATCTTCGTGGTAATAGCATTAGACGTTGTTGCTGGTTTAGGCAACAATAAGAGGCAGTTGTGCAGGCGTGGAATGTCAAACTCTCTTAGAAAATGAAAACAAAGAATATGTAACAACAAAATGTATGCAAATTGACAATTCTCGCCTGCTGTGAAATGAAAAAAAAAAACAAGTCAGCTGGTCTACAGCTACTACCACGTAGATCATTATACCATGGAATAATGTGTACGTAAAAGGCGAAATCGCTGAAGATGATTTTCCATTGAAAATCCGAATCATTTTCAAGTTGTTGCTCAGCCCAATTCACGAACATACGACGCTTATGGTGGTCAAGCGGCTTGAGTTCTTGCGTCAATTTGATCTTGTAAGGATGTAGGCCAAGATCTTTTCGCAAAATTCGCCACAACGAGAGACACTTTTGGACTTTCTTGAACTGAAGCCTCAGCGGCAGCAATATTCTCGACACTACGGGCACTTCTTTGTCTCACTGGCACGGGAACATTTTGTACTGTGCCTGTGGATTCAAATTTTTCCACTAGACGCTCAATTGTTGTCCTGGTAGGACGATTATGACGACCATAAATTGGACGTAGCGCTCTTAAAGTTGAGGCCACTGACTCCAAATTTCGGTAGTAAATTTTAAAAATTTCGACTCGTTGTTGGCTCGTATATCTTTCCACGATGAAATGGCAAACCTTACTGAAGAGAAATGTCAAAAGAGCGGGAAAAAATATGGCGTCGTTTGCTGTCCCTATCGATTTACTTTTGTAGCGTCTCTGGTGAAAAACCCGTTATATAATATTTCTATTTCTCTATGATTGAAACACGCATGCAAGAGAGTAAAAGCTCGTTTGTTTGTTGGCATTCGAGTGAAGCAGCGTTGCGAATTTAGCGCGTTTCGCGCTACTTTTAGCGCTTTTCAACCACACAAAATTCGGTTATTTTTGCATTAGCGCGTTCTTTAAAAAGCGCTCTAAATTAGCGCGTTTTGCTTTAGGATATTGTATTTTGATTTCTAAATTAGCCACATGTACAAGAACGCCGCACACAATGTCGTTAATATAAATGGTAAAAGGTCTCTACCGGGGTTGAATATTAAATGTAAACTTCAAACTAAAGTTTGTAGACAAACTCTAATGTATTCAGTCTCAAATTTAAATGTTTTTTTGGTTTATATTTTTATTTATATTCTAAAATGTTTTCCCAGTTTTCATTCTTTTGTTGTACAAAAGTTAGCGCACGCTATTTTTTTTTTTAATTTTCTTAAACTATTGGTTATCATTTCCGGAGTGTCTAAAAAAGAGGTTTCAACATCTTTTCCCACCACATCATCGGTGTCCTTGCCATTCGGTATTATTTTTTCACAAAAGATATCATTAGATTCTATTTTATTTGTATTTATTTTAATGCAAAAGTAATATAAAATTAACAAATATTACTACATAATAAGATAATTTGTAAATTTATAAGTGAACATTTACTTTATGAATAAGAGTTTGGCAAAAAATCTGAATTTTGTTGGAATTTGAAGCAGTTGAAACTTTGGATTTTAAAACATAATACACATTTTGACTGTCTACTTTAGTACATCCAAAGACGATCAAGAAGCAGACGACCAGAACTTGGGCGCAATTAGGCAACCCTCGAAAAGAGCAAAAACGATATACAAGTAGACAGTGAAAATTTCTCTTCACAAACGATGAAACCGTAACCATTCTCTGCTCTCTTCATTGTATATTCTACTTCTTCTTCTTGATCGTCTTTCTGCTTCTAATTTCCCTCACATCGTCCATCAAACGTTAGTCTAATTCATATGCAAATTAAGTGCGGTCGCGTTTTTTAATGTGTTGCGTTAGCCTCGGATAATGTGTGAAATTCGTCGTTAAATACAAGTGATAGTGAAATAAAAAGTGTATAAAAATAAAGTCCATCAAATTTCCTTTTCCTACATATAAAATTATCTACAAAAAGTTAATTATTTCTTAAAGATAATTGTGTGTAAAGTTAGATCAGTTTTGGGCAAGAAATGTGCAAGCAAAAGAAAAAAAACAAATTCAATCAAAGCCTAGTTAACGGCTGTGTGTTAGTAATATGTGTAGTCTGTGAGAAAATATGCATTTTGTTGTTGCAATGGAGGAGAAAAAAAGTAAAGAAATATCAAAAGCAGAGCAAATTCGCGAGTGTTGTTAGTAAAATTTCATTGCTAAGAAAAGGAAATAGTAAAATTTTGCAGTAAAATAGTCAAGTGTCCCAATAGCAAAGAGAAAATGTAAAGTAGTAGAAGTAAAAGAAAAAGCAGAGCAAAGTCGTGATTTTAGTAAAATTGCATACAAAGTAAATGAAACAGGAAAACGAAGTGAGGTGAGTCTATCAGAAAACGAAACAACAGTTAGTGGTATATTTGTAAAATTTTCATTGGACAATTTTTTATTTTAAAATTTGTATTGTATTACCTTTGTTGTCATATTTATTTGCCGGCAGATTACCTATTTTCTTTAACTGATAGTGCATTAAACCACAGAGAAATACTTAAGAGTTTCCATTACTCTCTTCGATGCCTCTTCATGACGACGAGGTAGTAGGCCATTTCATAGAGTTTTATATGCTGCGGTATTTTACCAATTTGACACTTTCGTTGGACATAAAACGGACAGAAATCGAAGGGAATTCGTATTTTCCTTCAATACACACAATATAAAACATAATTTAGCTGCTGTCATTAGCATCAATAAACACTATTTAAAATTAGTTCCTGTCTTCTTTGCTCTCTCATTCTCCATCATCGGCCTAGTACCTTTTCGATCAGCCGTGGCATAGAATGGTCAATCTACGAACAAGCACGTGTGGGTACTTAAATTAAATGTATTCTCCTCGCGAATTTGATCGTTGTGCGGCGTTTGTGGACCGATATAACCCTATTTCAAAATATTATACCGGGTCTGGTGTATATAAATATAATGCCAACATTTGGTTTGGTGGGGGATGGCTCAAAAAACCGAAAATAGAGTGGACCCTATGGCGCCCACAAGGTCCAAAAAGGGTCAAAAATAGGTTAAATTTTTCAAAAAAAATCGATTTTCCAGTTTTTTTTAAAGAAAGTGTGAAAATAAGTCGATAAAATTAAATAATATTTATCGATAACTGTCTTCAGACAGTTAAAATAAACAAAATTTCCAAAAATGTCATTGTTCAAGTGATTTTTTGTAAAAAGGATCTAAATAAGACGAAAATATTAATTAATACTTTGGGTGAAGTTACGGACTAGCTGCAGGAAAAAAAATCTTCAAAAATAAAATAAAATAAATAAAAATTAAAGAATGTGTGAACATGGAAAACAAGCCATTGGAGGGACCTATGTGCCCCACAGGGTCTAAAAAAACCGGCACACCGAGGGACATTTGGGAATGGAAATAATTTTTTTTTTTAAAAATCACGCGATTCCGCGGTTATATTTTTCTGGATGGTTACCATAACCAATCACATTGTCACTGAACTTATATGGGCTTACAGACATTACACGAAAACAAGACTGCCACCGTGGAATTCGTGACACGAATATCTTTCGTTGAAGTTGAATTGTTGCCAATATTTTTCGATATTGCGTTTAGTTATTGAAAAAAAAAGCATTTAATACAAATTTTTAAATAGAAACGATTTTTTAAACCTTTTGCAAATGATATATCGATTTTTCATGTTTTTTATAGAAAGTGAAAGGCGAAAACATGAGAAATTTTATTTGTCGATAACTATCTTAGTTATCCACTTAGTGTTATATTCACAAGTGACAAACTTTGAGACAAAAATACCGCCGCAGTCAAAAATGTAAAAAAAAATACTCGCGCGATTTTTCTTAAAAAAATTTTATTTTCTTTAAAGTTCAGTGTAAGTAATTAGTTATATTCAGCATTGAAATTTTCTAAGAATGTTTATTTTTTTGAAACTTGAGTACAAGCATAGATAAATAAAAACCATAGACGACTCATTTGCTTAATCACCATTTCCTGCTGTTTCAGTACGACCATTTTTCACTTGGATGCGACGAAAAAGCACTCATACATAATTTTTATTTCGATTCTGTTGCTTTAATTTGAAAACAGAAAATAAATAATAGAAAGGCATATAGGTATATCGCTTTTGATACTTGTTCACAATACAAAAGGCAATAAAGCATAGTTACGAGTATATAGTTTGTTCAATAGTTTTTGTTTCCTGGGAAATTTGCTCATATCCACCACTCCGGCGCCATCTAGAAAATTTTCCTATACTTTCAAATCCACCACTTACCTTTCACCATGTATGGTTTCTTATTTATCTATAGTACAAGTAAATATTTGTTATATCCACCATTCAAGTACTTATACTCAAGTTTGAAGAATTTTTTTTTTAAATCGCGCAGTTTTCAATTTTAAAATTGTGGAACTTGTACGAAATTGCTTTCAATGCAATGACTATATTATTCACTTTCATTCGAATACCCACACGCTGTGTTTTGTAGTTGGGCCCGGAATAGGGTCTCTAAGCCCCAATATTACACGGTAAAAGTGGACTTAAATGGACTTACAGACATCGCACGAAGAAAATATTGGTACCGCTGAATTCCTGCTACGAATGCCTTTCGTTGAAGTACCCACACTTAACTATACCCAAGTGTCCCTGGGTGTATCAGTTTTTTGGACCCTGTGGCCGCCACAGGTCCGATTTTTTTTTCTTTAATTTAATTTTTTTTTATAATTTTCTGAGCCGTCTCCCACCTCGTGAATTTTAGCCAAAAAATTTCATGCTGGTCCATATTTTCCGAAATATAGCTCCAAAGCTTGATGTATAATCGGGCATAAGTCAGACATTTATTATCCGATCTGGTTGAAATGAGTATCATTACAAAGGTCTTTCTAAACTTTATAAATCTAATATATATAAAACTGAGTTGGCGTGTGTTTGTGACAGCATAACTAAAGAACGGAGTGACGGATTTGGCTGAGCCTTTTTTTATTTTGTTCACTGTTGACTCCGAATGGTATGTAGACAAAAAAAATTCCATAATTTCCATAGATACGGCGCTGCAAAGTAGGTGGCGCTGATATCGATTTCGGTTATTTATGAACTGATTTGTTTCAAATTCGCAACATATAATTGTTACGCAAACGTAAAGGTGTTGATAAAATAGATGGCGTCCACGTCGAGATATTAATCATTGTTTACCATCTGATGTTATAAATGCTTTTGAAGGCAGGACGAAGACTGCCGGGTCAGCTAGTCTATTATATAAATATATTAATTTTTATTATCCGATTGGGAGCTAATTAAGAAAAACGTTTTTTAACCTCACTTTAATGATAAAAATGTAGTATTTTCAAAAAAATTCACTATTATACTTATCTTTTTTAGGCTTTAATAATAGAGAAGATCTTAGCCTTTTTTAAAGCATAATAATCACTAATACCTCTTCAAAGAGGGGAGATATTAAAGCTAAAATTTAAAGTTCATGGAATTTTTGTGTTACAAAGCTTTCTCCGTGGCCGGCCTTCGGCAAGGCATAGGGAGTTTCTCTTCCTGGGTGGGTCCAACACCGGCTTCGGTATAGTATTTTTGTGTTATAAAGCTTTCTACTTGAATGGCCTTCAGCCGCGCTTTTCTCCTCTGGGGTTGGTCCAACACCCGCTTCGTCATAGTATTTTTATTATAAAGCTTTTTCTGCGTGGCCGGCCTTCGGTCGAGCTAGGGAATTTTCTCCCCTGTGGTGGGTTCAACACTGTCTTCGGCATAGTATAATATTATAGTCATAGTCATAGTATTTTTATGTTATAAAGCTTTCTGCTTGGCCGGCCTTCGGTCGGGTTTAGGAATTTTCTCCACTGGGGTGGATCCAACACCGGCTTCGCGGCTTCGGCATAGTATTTTTGTGTTATAAAACTTTATACGTGACTGGCCTTCGGCCGGGCTTTTCTCCTCTGGGGTGGGTCCAACACCCGCTTCGTTATAGTATTTTTATATTATAAAGCTTTACCCGCCCCTACCGACCGAGAGGGCCACGTCCCGATAACGTAAGAACAGAGTACACATTATAGACCAGTCTATAACGGGAGAGCAAGGATTATAAGTTCACACGTTGCAACCAACTACAGAAATTCTTCACCAGTTGGTATTACACTAACATAAATACATACGTATAAAAGTACATCACGAGATATTAATATAACAAAGACTTCATAATATATAATAATTACGACGAAAACCGAATCCAAATTATAAATCAGACCAGATAGTAAGGTGAAAGTAAATTTACATATGAAAGGAATATAGAGCACTAATGCAATCGGTTCAAATGACAAATTATCCTAGACTTTGTAGTTTCCCAACTACCAGTGAAATCAATAAACTGATATAGCTCATTAAAGTCATGACACATGCTCCTAACTGAATTCGAGGGCGCATAATTCGAACGCTGAAACTCGATGTGAATGAGTTTATAGTACCTCGTGGGTCTCCATGGGACATTGAGAAATATCGTTGATAACACAAATTCAGAACATATACATCCATTACTTATCTTCAAAACTGTAATGGAGTTTTTCATGGTACGTCTACTGCTAAGAGTCGGCAATGTAATCAATGCTAGTCCACTGCTATACGAAGGAAGATTATGGTTCGGGTTCCATTGAAGGTTTCTCAGACAAAAATGAGAAACTGTTTTGCACCGATTCAATCATATTAACATACAAATTGTACTGAGGGTGCCATACAACAGATCCGTATTCGACAATTGGGCGTACAAGTGAAGTAAAAAGATTTTTCGTAACGTAGGGATCTGAAAATTCCTTTGCCCAACGTTTAGTAAAGTTCAGAACGCCATAAGCCTTGTTTTCCATCGTAATTATGTAGGAGTTGAAATTCAATTTTCAGTCCAAGAGAACACCAAGATCAACAAATGAATCCACCGATTCCAGAACACTGCAACCTAAAATGTATTTTGCCGAAAAGAATGATGACCTAGAGAACAGAATATGCTTACATTTTGGAAAATTAAGTTCCATCAAATTGGCTTCGCACCACGTCTGGAAAGTAGACAAATCCCTCTGAAGTAAAGTTTATTGACAAGGATCCGTGTAAAAAAAAAACAGATCTTCACGTCATCAGCGTACATTAAGAATTTAGAGTGCATTATGGAGGCGGATAAGTTGTTAATGAATAACAAGAATTGAATCGGGCCAAGATGACTGCCCTGAGGCACCCCAGATGACACAAAAATAGATCTTGAGTATGATCGGCCCAATGATACCCTCTGTTCTGGGTTCATCAAGTAAGCACTAATCCAATTCAGCATATTACAATTAAAACCCATTGCCCCGAGTTTATATAATAACAACTTGTGGTTAACTTTGTCAAAGGCCTTACTAAAATCGGTAAAAAGGCTTCAATAATAGATGAGGAAAACTGAAGCAAATTAGTCAAGGTGGAACGACCCTTCCGATAGCCCTTCTGACATGAATCTAAAATAGAGGAAAGATGATGAGATATTACCTCTGCGACTAACTTCTCAAAAAGTTTAGGGATGGCACTCAATTTTGCAATTCCTCTATAATTTGTAACATTTACTAAACTACCAGATTTGTGGAGAGGGATTGTATAAGAGCTCTTCCACTGTGCAGGAAAATGACCGAACTTCAACGAAGCGCTAAATAAGTGACTCAACGTCAAGCTGAGAGACTTCGAGCAGAATTTCAACATAGTGTCCGGAATACCATCAGGACCAACTTTATTTGAGGCTTTCAATCTGGTCCAGCTATCTAGCAGCCACGAAGAATTTACGAAAGGTGCATCAAACGGAATGGTAGAGCGGACAGTGTATGGGTATAATTTGGAAACATCATAGGCTCGGCTGGAATAAATAGATGGGATAAAATCGGCGAAACAATTAGCAACGACTTCTCATCTGAATAATCAATACCATTCATTTTAATCATACAAGGTGTGGAAGACGAATTACGCTTCAAGTTAACAAATCTGAAGAATGATTTGGGGTTCCGTTTGAAATTAACCTTCAACTTATCCAAATATAATCTGTAATTCTCACGATCTTTAGAGTTGTATTTACTCCTAGCAACAATATACTTAGCATAGTCTGCTGGCAGTCCAGATGTTTATACTTTTTCGAACATCTATTCCTTACATTCTTGAGACTGTTTCGAGCCCATGAGGACCATGGGGACCAGTATTACCCATTCTAGACTTCATAGGTACAGACTTAGAAATATACCCATTAATAATATTATAGAATTCATCCAGTGCGATTTCAAATTCAAAAGGATTATCACACTGACATATACTATACCAGTCGGAATCAAAGATAAGATTATTCAAAAGAATAAAGTTCGCACGCGAAGAGCATAGGCCAATATAGGACGAAGAGCGATTGCAACCAACCTATAAGAAAGAAATACATAAATACAACCTATTATAAGAGATAATGTTAAATAAAGAAGAATTTTTTGAAATATTTAGTTTATTTTTGTTTTACGTAGAAGCTGTGTTATAAAAAGCAACTACCGAATCCTTTTGTATCTATGGCACTATGAGTTCAATTGTGTTGCTTAAGTTCTTCTTCATTTTATTTGTCAATAATCTTTTTCCCACTCAAAATTGTCACTTCCAAATTGTTGTACCATAGAGTAATATCTTTCTCATCTGACGTTTCATTTCACACTTTTCGTGGTGCGGTCGGTGCGATAGTCGAAAATTGACTTACACCAGGTGGAATTACAAAAATGTTTGACTTAAACTTTTCATGTCGTTTTGATGAAAAACTGTGAAAGTTGAACGTATTTTGGACGTTTTTGTTATACTCGTATTTTATTGTTTGTACATACTTGTGATGTATTTGCACAAAAATTTTAACGCACAACACAAAATGCCGTTGATGATTTATTGTTGGTTGGTTTGAGCCATTGCACAGTGGTCCCAAAACCATTCGTCATAAGGGCAACGGACTCTAAAATTACACTGTGCAAGTTTTTGAAAAATTTTTTTTTTGTTTTGTTGTTCGTTTTTTTGCCTATAGTGATGGTTTCGTACAGATTTTGTATCACCATTACTCAATATCGCCTAATCCGATTTTGCTTAAACAAATTTAGACAAATTAACAAGTACAATACCATTAATCTATACCTACACTATTTCCCAAGATAAGCAACAGTTTCAGTTATAAATAAATTTATGAAGGACAAATAATAATTGTTTGCTTAAAAAAGAAAAATTGTGTGTGAATTTTTTTTTATAAAACCATCAATACAGGGCGAAAACCTAATGATGCAGTTCGATTCGTAGGACCCGAGTTAGTGTAAATTCGCTGAGGCCTCCTCTGTTTATATGACTTGCACAGTGTTATCAGACGACAATTACTTCTAGGTCATTTTATATCTGTACATAAGACAACGATATTGTAAATAAATAAAATTATTAAAACAAACAATATTAAGAAAAAAATACAAAAACGTTGAAAAACCACCTCTGTAACATATCCTCCCAAACACGTTCTGCAGTTTCCTCGTATATGTTTGGAACACACTCCAAATATTCATTTAATTGGAGGTCCCTACCTCACTTATATTCAAATGCAAACATTAGCATGTTCACTTGCAAAACAGGCATGCTTTATGTTGAACCAAATGAGTATTTCAACCGAAACATCCATACACTTAAGTGGAAGCATTCGCTTGTTTCCTCCCAAACCAATACGTACTTTCGTTAAGTATGTGCATGTTTCCTCCCAAACATGATAATGTTAAGAAGCTAATTATTTTTTGATTTCAATATACGTGCATACATATATTTACCAATATAAATCTATATGTTTAACCAATTACTGACAAACTAAAAGGATTTAATTTTTATATTAGAAAGATTTTAAAATTTTTAGTTTTCCTACGAGTGAACATTTCAGGCTTTTCTGCAACTAATGAAAATATTAAACATTCGGCACTGGGATAAAACTCACATAGGCGGACGAGCTTTTGGAAGATTGCGTGTCTTATCAGCGCCTTCTTGGTCAATTGTGTCACTAATTGCAGTTTTTCGTTTTTGGTGATGCTCTTCTCTTTCTCTCTCAAGTGTGAAGTTGATTGATTGCAATTTTTTTTTTTTTTTTTTTTTTTTTTTGTTAATGTTTATTTTATTCCAAATTTCTATACTTAACCTATAAATAAACAAACAATCGATAACAATTCATACTTATTATACACAGTCCCATTTTCGGGCTCTCAAGTATATTGATTATACATACATATATAAACATTATTTAAAACTAAATATTATAAATATACAAAAACATGTACATATTTATAACCCGTGTAAAGAAAATTATTTGAAAAACTTTACTTTTCTATTAGATGCCAAGATAGAATCGAAGCTACAGTCAGGTCATAAAACAAAAAAAAAAAAAAAAAAAAAACAGTTTAGTTACTCTGTTAGCCACCAGTATCTATTCCGATTAAGATTAGGAATAATATTTTTATCTTCTAAGTAAAAATTGGTATCAAACCTGCTGTTATCACTTGTTAATTGTCTACAACAAATTGTCTTATTATTGGCTCGTCTATATATGTGAAAAAATATAGGAATGCCCATATCATTTTGGATGTATCCTTTACTATCGAGGTATAAAAAGGCCTCCGGTGGTACATAACCAGTTAGCAACGTAGTGGATATATACTCATCATTCGCATAGTATGGTGCCAAAATTAAATTATTTTCCTTGCATTCAAAGCTTTTCAATACATGGTTTCTAATGAGATGAATTATCAATTCTACTTACTTTAGCTGTATTATATAGTTATTTGTTCGATACATATTTGGTAAAGTGACTATTTGGGGATCTGTAAAGAGATGTACATGCCGTAAGGCATTTTCTCTCAAACACTCTTAATTTCTCCATATACGAAGGAGAAATGTTAAACCATATGTGGCAACCGTATGTTAATATAGGTCTTATCAGTGATTGATATAAAACAGTTTTGACCCTTGATTCTATGTGCTTTGAAAAAAATAGATTTTTGTAAAAAAAAAAATGACTTCTTGGCTTTAATTATTTGTAAATCAATGTGCTTATTGAAATATAGGAATTTATCCAAGTGAATACCGAGATATTTAACAACTTGTTTGTTCGGGATATTTACATTATCTTTAGATTTTATACCGAATTCTTTCCAATTTTTCCTAATGTTGTTATTACATCTTCCCACAGGAGGCCTGAAAAGTATAGTTTCTCATTTATTTATATTAATTTTCATATTCCAGTCGTAAGCGTATTTTTCTATAAAACAAAAATCTGTCTGCAGTTTTCGGTTTATTTTCTGTATTTTGTCATCAGCATGATATCGGCAAACCCAATAACGTTATCCATTTTCTTCAATAAATCAAGTATAAATATATTAAATAGGATTGGTGAATTCACAGTTCCTTGTTGTAAACCATTTGCTATTACAAAGCTTTTAGAGCTTGCCTTCTTTTTATTAACTACACAGAAAGTTTTATTGTTTAACATGTTGTGTATGAGGAATATTAAGTGTTGCGGAAATTTATATTGTATCAGCTTATATATCAATACAGGTATCCAAATACTGTCAAAAGCTTTTTCAAAATCAACTAAACACGCTCCTGTATATAATTGTTTATTTAAATTCCAGTTTATATTCGAGACTAGCTGATGGATTGCATGAACTGTTGAGTGTTTGTATTTAAAGCCGAACTGATGGCTATTTATTAAATCTTCTCTTCTACAATGTTTTACAATATTGTCGTTAACACATACTTCAAAAACTTTACTTATATTAGGTAAAAGACTAATAGCACGCAGATTTTTTGGATTACTTGAATTTTTATCCTTTTTGGGCAGTATCACAACTTTTGCGTCCTTCCATGCACGAGGAAAATCCGAATTGTTGAGAATATTATTAAAAAGTGTACAATACAATAGAATCATTGCATCTGGGATATTCCTTAAGATAATATTGGGAATATTGTCCACACCTGAAGATAATTTCCGTTGATTGATTGCAATTGTTTTTATTAGAAGATATGAAACGGCACGGTTTACATATAGTGTTTCTTTTCATCCACTAAAAATGTGCTGCCTTTTGTTTCTCCATTCTTTGTTGATTCTCATGTTTTTGTTTTCAGCAAGTTTTAATGTCACCAAACGCTACAATTTTCGTTCAAATCCTTTAAATGTTCACAAATGGTCCTTCGCCCCGATTTTATCATTAAAGGTTGCAGCAGATGAAGAGCTTTACACTATTGTTTTTTATCAATTTCTTCGTTCCTCACTTGGGCAGTACACATATTTACGAATAACATACGCTAAAAGTGAAGAAACAACACAACTTAGTTATTCCTTTTTCACTGATAACAAATAATGGGGTTTTCAACAGAGATGCTACAAAAGTAAATCGATAGGGACTGCAAACGACGCCATATCTTTTGACATTTCTCTTCAGTAAGGTTTGCCATTTCATCATTGAAAGATATACGAGCCAACAAAGGGTCGAAATTACTAAAATTTACTACCGAAATTTGGAGTCAGTGGCCTCAACATTAAGAGCGCTACGTCCAATTTATGGTCGTCATAATCGTCCTATCAGATCAACAATTGAGCGTCTAGTGGAAAAATTTGAATCCACAGGCACAGTACAAAATGTTCCTGTGCCAGTGAGACAAAGAAGTGCCCGTAGTGTCGAGAATATTGCTGCCGCTGAGGATTCAGTTCAAGAAAGCCCAAATGTGTCTCTCACACGTCGTTCTCAAGCGTTGCGCATGTCTGTGACGTCGTTGTGGCGAATTTTGCGAAAAGATCTTGGCCTACATCCTTACAAGATGAAATTGACGCAAGAACTGAAGCCGCTTGACCACCATAAGCGTCGTATGTTCGTGAATTGGGCTGAGCAACAACTTGAAAATGATTCTAATTTTCAATGGAAAATCATCTTCAGCGATGAGGCTCAGTTCTGGCTGAATGGCTTCGTCAATAAGCAAAATATGCGTTATTGGTCAGACAGCAATCCACACGTAATCCATGAGTCATCATTGCATCCCAAAAAAATTGCGGTTTCGTGCGGTTTATGGGCCGGCGGCGTCATTGGGCCGTGATGATCAAGACCGGCACATTACTGTGAATGCGAATCGCTACCGTTCAATGATAACCGAATATTTTTGGCCCCAATTGGATAATATGGACTTGGAGGACATGTGGTTCCAACAGGACGGCGCCACAGCCCACACAGCGAATGCCACAATCAATTTATTGGAAACCAAGTTTGGTGAACCTGTTATCTCTCGAAATGGCCCAGTAGATAGGCCGCCTCGGCCGTGCGATTTGGCGCCGTTAGATTATTTCCTGTGGGGCTACGTCAAGTCTATGGTCTAGGCCAACAAGCCAGCGACGATTGATGAACTTCGTACGAATATCGAACGTGAAATTGCAGCAGTATCGTCCGATTTATGCTTGAAAACCGTCGAAAATTTTGTTCAGCGTCTGGACTTCTGCAAGCGTACCCGTGGTGGCCATGCACAAGAAATCGAGTTCCATACATAATGGCATCGAACGTACTTTCACAGGAATAAAGAATTTCATTGGTATCTAAAACCGGTTTTGTTTTATTTAAAAAAACTTTTGTAGCGCTCTTATTGAAAAGCCCTTTATATTCGACTAATATACAGGTGCGTGATGGCATGCTTACTTATTCAACCAAGCGCATTTGGTATCCTCTCTCCGTCGACCGATTGACGACTAAATGCATGATACTAAAACGCAACAGATGTAATAACTACTCATGATGCAAACAAACAGTTGCTTTGACTGTGAATTATCTCTCTTGTACCTATTTTATTATCTTGTTCGCAATAGAGTGTAAATAGTGTAACAAACACAGCTGTATTTGTATCCCCAACTCGGCTATATTTGGGTCACAAACACATATATTATGACGTATTGACCATTGTTTCTCCAACACATAATATTGAATAATGAACACAATATGTTTGGATACAAGTATATTATACTTAAGACAAACTTCAAGCGCACGCTATACTCGTATTTGCATCAAATACAATATAGCAATATATATGGGCAGGCTATAGGCCGATATAATGTATGTAACGAAAATAAAATCCTAGATTAGTCATTAGATGTTAGGAAAAAAATGTACTTATGTATGGTAATATCAAATAAATGTAAAATTTAAACAAAACGTTGGAGAAATAAATGAATTTAAGCTAAAAAAAAAGCTTCAGATATGACTGGATTTCTTCACTAAGATAGGTAATGCAGTGTAATTTTACTTTTCTATAAATGTAATTATTACCAACAAGGCAAAAGACGTGTATGTATGTACTTATACTTTCAAATGCAACTAAGTGTGTTTTTATTCGATAACGATTTGAAATTAATAGTATGCAGTGATTCTAGAATTTCCAATTATTTTGCATAATAATCTGCAGTAGTACATCATCCAGATTAGTTGATATAACAATCATCATTGTTGGTTGCACAACTTTAATCGTCAATGATAAAGTTCGCGTTTTGTTTTTACAAAATAATAAAATAAACAGTTTTGCCATTATTTATCATTTGGAAAATAATGACGATGATTGAAAAAAGTAAAACTGCATAACACAGGTAATATATACATGTATATAGGTTACCACCTATACAATTTATTACTCGCATAAAGTACGGCCGAAAAACTTTTTCAATTATATCGATGATCTGGTTACATAAAAAAGCATTTACAAACTTGCTTATGGGTCCTAAAATGTTCCAAAAAAAAGTAAGACAAAAATTTTTAAAAATATGTTGTTAAAAATGTTGGTATTATGCCAACACATTCGAGAGAAGTGGAAAATCCTGCGTTGTTATGGTTACGATAAAATGCAAAAAAAAATATGTAACAAATTTGAATTTTTGTGAAGGGTTTTTATTATTTTGCAATACAGTGGGACAATGTCTACACATCGAAAAAAAATTTGCAAATGTCGACTGTATCGATTACAACTTACATGAAACTAAAATTCAGAGGATGTTTGTTAAGGCTCTGACAGTAAATAAAGGATAATTAATTTAATTGTGGCCTGGGTTTGCCTCCCGCCACCGTTCATAATGGCAGTGAATATACAAAACCGAAAAATAAAACATAAACAACCCTATTTGTTGACGAACCTCGGAATCGTTATAACGACTACGATTTACGGATTTACGATTTACGGAATGTCAGAACTATTCTCGACTGATGATTCCAGCTTAAGGTCGTCTCTTCAGATTTCATAAAACTTTTTTGTTTTTTCGATATTTCGATTTCCTTTGGAAATCTTGGAAATCTTCGCGATACTGTCTCGACTCTTTATTGCGTGCTTCTTGCGCTTCTTCCTATGGGAAGAATGCATGAAGAAATGATAGCTCCTGCATGAAACAATATTTTGTGGAGAGTTACTGGCATATAGTACCAAGGATATAAACTCAAATAAAGCTCTCTTGTTTCTGACGTAAAATTTTGGAACGCATCTATATTGATAAAATAGCCGCTGTTTATGCAAATAAGTATTACTCGAAACCGCTTGATCAGATCGCATTTATGCCTGTAATATCCGGTGTCTTTTCTGCTTCTTTGAAAAATCTTCTGGCCGTATTGCCATCATTTGTGTTTCCTGTTTTCTGTTTCGGCATATCCACAAGAAGACCTATTTCGTTCCTAAACCTGTCTTGTATTTTTTTCTTCCTTCTTGCAACGCTCTCCTTATTTTCATCGCCTGATACGTACCATTTTTCTATTTCCAATCTGTAAGAAATGTGCAACAAGCACTCCATAAACCTTATGTAGGCATGTAGAGGTGAAAAGGTAGAGGTAGAGGTGTCACAAAAAAATCGCGCGATTTTTTTTGGACAAATTTTTTTCATTTCTTTCTTAAACAGTAAAATATAGTTTATTAAAATTTACTTTTTAGTTATATTTGGGGCCTAATTTCATTTGTTATTATGGGGTGTTTCTTCATTAAGTTTTATAGTACCTAAACGAAATTGCACTCCAATTTAGTTATGAAATAACACACCAAAACATGAAGACAGACCCCAAGTAAAATGAAAATGTCCCCCAAAAAATAATTGGGGTCAACTTTCATTGGGGTCCACATTCATAATGTAAAAACACCCCAAGTGTAAGCGAAAATGGATCCCAAATGTACGAAATAACACCCTAAAATTTGGTGTTGTTGTAACCTGTGTGTAGGTTTGGGGCCCATTTTCATTTTGAAATTGGGGTGTTATTTCCTGGGGCCTGTCTTCATTCCGCCCAATTTGACATTTATGAATTGGCACATTATTAGTTAAAGGTTAGAAATTTATGAAACGCGTGACACTTGACGTAAATTGGGTAACATTAAAAACATTATTCTAAGTTCCTGAGTCTTCAAATCAAACTGTAACAAATCTACGAGATAAATTCAATAGAAATAGAGCGACATCAATCCAAATTGTGGATCAATTTGCGCTGCGAGTCCATCACTCCGAGTCCTTATTGGACAAACGAACTCGTTCAGTGCGGCTGTTAACAAACAAAATTTTTGCATGTGTGGCTCGGAAAATCCACACGTCATCGAGAAGAGGCCGATGTATCCACAATGAGTGCCTATTTGGTGCGGTTTTTGGCAAGGCGGCATCATAGGCCCATTTTTCTTCGAAAATGTGCAAGGGGCCGCCGTTACCACCGATCCAGAGGGTTACCGTGCCATGCTCAGCGATTGTTTGTTCCAAAAAGTTGAAGAGAATGACATGGACGACGTATGGTTGCAACAGGACAACGCTACGTACTCCACAGCCAACGTTACAATCGAATTATTTTTTTAAAACGTATATTTTTCCATACCGGTTTTAATACATCGGTTTAACCGAAAACCGGTTTCTCCAAATTCGGAATATTCGAAGAAGCCGAAAACCGATATTTTCGAAAACCCAGGAGTTTGAATACACTAGCCAAGAATAATGAAAATCTATGGACAAGTTTTAATTTGATTCAAAATTAAACGAAGGTGTCTCACTGGGTCAAGAATTTGAATTTTTTGTTTGCGTAACATAGTAAGGAGTAACTGCAGTTTTTGTGTTTATTGCATGAAATTTAGAAAGTTTCCTTCGAAGTTAGGTACAAAATTTCAAAATGAAAATGTATTAGGCGAAAACCTAAACAAGGACGGAAAGCGTAATTTCATGCACAATAAATGACACACCAGTTCGATATTACGCTCGCTATGCCGAAATACGCTTAAAAATATAACGAACTATTTACCCAATAAAATAGCCTAAGACATATATAAAGGGTCCGCCAAATAACTTTTTTTTTTGAAAATGCTATAAAAAAAACTACTGAATATTTTCTCAAATTTCTTTTTTTATTTGAAAGTACAATCCTTCCGGTTAATAATGGAAAATAATTTCATTCAAATGGCTGCCTCGGCTGGCCATGCAGTAGCCTACACGATCGGTCCAATTTTTAAGCACATTATCGATTGTGTGCAGCTGTATTTCACCAATGGCTTCACGAATATTGTCCTTTAAGGCGTAAATTGTCTCGGCTTGTTACGCTTGTCGGCGTAACACTTATCTTTGAGGGCACCCCACAAATAATAGTCCAACGGTGTCAAATCGCAGCTCCGAGGTGGCCAAACGACATCAGCTCTGCGGCTGATAATGCGATCTTCAAAAACAGGGCGCAAAACTTCGAGTGTAGCTTCGGCTGTGTGGCACGTAGCGCCGTCCTGTTGAAACCAAATGTTGCCAATGTCCTCCTCTTCAATTTTTGTGAACAAAAATTCGTTCAACATGGCCCGATAACGATCGCCATTGACTGTAACGGCCACTCCTTGCTCATTTTCGAAGAAAAATTACCCAATTATGCCTCTGAACCAAAATCCGCGCCAAACAGTGACTCGTTTTGGGTGCATCGGCTTTTCAATGTATGCGTGCGGGTTTTCTGTGCCCCAAATGCGACAAGTTTGCTTGTTTACATACCCGCCAAGATCAAAATTAGCTTCATCTGAAAAGATGATTTTTTTTGGCAAAATCGGCATCTTCTGATCGCAGGCCCATTTCCCCCATATTTCCCAGCGTTGTTCAAGCGTATACACCACCATATTCGTTCAGCGGAAGGATAAAACTAATTATCTGTCAAATCAGACATGAGCTCAGTGTTACCATTCACGAAATAAGCACTAGTTGAAAAAAAAGTTAGATGGCGGACCCGTTATATTACAAGTTTTTGTTACGATGATTATACTTTGGCATTTTGTTTTGATGTTTTTATTCATTTAAATCTTTATTTCTGCTTTCGTGGGCTTTTCTTTGATGTTTTACTTGCTCTCTTTGCGTTCCGTCAAAGTTGAAATTTGTAAAGTTTTCGTCAGAGCTATTTCGGGACCTCTCGTAAGACTACACGCAACGAAAACCTATTGTTTTGGTTTAGTAATATTTGGCGCCTAATTTCATTGTTATTATGGGGTGTTTTTTCATTAAGTATTATAGTAGCCATACGAAATTGCACCCCGAGAAATTACACCCCAATTTAGTTATGAAATTTCACACCAAAATATGAAGACGGACTCCAAGTAAAATGAAAATGTCCCCCAAAAAATAACTGGGGTCCACTTTCATTGGGGCCCACATTCATAATGTAAAAACTCCCCAAGTATAAGCGAAAATGGACACCAAATGTTCGAAATAACACCCAAAATTTCGTGTTCTTGTAACCTGTGCATAGGTTTGGGGCCCATTTTCATTTTGCAATTGGGGCGTTATTTCTTGGGACCCGTCTTCATTTCGCCGTTTATTTTGCCTTGGATTGGAAAAAGTACTAATAAATGAAAAACCCATTATTACTAAACTAATTTTTGGTAAAATAGTATATCAACTTTGATTATCAGCTGATACAATTTTATTAAAACTGAACCAAAATAAATATATTCGTCAAATTTGTATTGCAGCATCGGGACAGTGTACCTTGCTGTCATGAATAGTTACATTGGGCGATGAATTTTGTACGTCAGCCCAGATTTGATTAAACAAATTGTAGAGGTTACGATTAATTAATATCAATGTGGTAACTAATATGTTTGGTGTGGTGAAAACAATTCATATTAACGAATATAATACCATCAAAAACCTTCAATTACCAAAGTTCAACTGTATGATCAACTCTCAGCATCCTGCTTTTCAAAACATGACTTAATATTTCTATCTTATGAATACCACATTGAGGCAGATGATGAAACATATTCCTTCCGAAATTTTAGAAATATTGACTTTAAAGCGCTTCAGGAAAACATCGATCACACTGAATGGGATATGATTTACAGCATGTCTTCAGTGGATGACCAGCAAGCATTTCTTGAAGGGAGTATAATGCAACTTTATGACCAGGCTGTGCCCCTTAAGACTAGGACCAAACGCTTTAAATCGAAACCATGGTTTAATCTGAAGATTAAACAATTAATTCTTGATAGAAACCTGGCATATTCTCGCTGGAAAAGATTTAAAACTGATGTATTTAGGAATGAGTTCAGATGTATAAGAAAGGAAGTCAACAAGGAGAGAAAGAGGTCAAAATGTGAGTATTTTTCATTTCGTTTTAGCCAAGCTATTGATTCAAAAGATACTTGGAGCACAATCAGGGACATTGGATCACATAAATAGTGCAACCGAAATAAACGAATCTTTCATAAACATAAAAAAAAACCGATTCCCATTACATACCATGAAGGGATTGGGGAGAGCTTAGCTGTGCGCTTTCTAATTGTTCACTCACTGATTGGGACCTACAGTTTTTACACCGATTCCGAACGGTATTTTGAGAAGCTTTTTCATGGCTAAATACTCGATAGTGTCGCCGTCACTATGCGAGGTGACCGCCGCCGAAAGAAATTTTTAAGGTGGTCAGAGCAGGGATCGAACCCACGATCTCCTGTACAAGAGGCGCGCACACTACCCATTGCACCACCGACATTCCCATGGTTATTCCAAACCAAAGTCTTTATGAGAATTTGTTTGTAGATTCAGACCAAAGCAGAAGTACTTTCGAATTTACATATGTTAATGAACGTGATGTTATGCTAAGCTGTATGGCGGTTAAATCAAATGCAATAGGTTATGATAATATAGATCCAAAATTTGTCAGATTAATCTTGCCTCAGATTTTGCCATTCATCACACACTGGTTTAACACTATAATTATGTCAAGTAGTTTCCCAAACAGATGGCGACATGCGAAAATTATCCCGCTTCCTAAAAGCAGAACTGAATACAGACCCATAGCTATTCTACCTTTTTTTCTAAGGTCATGGAAAAACTGATGCATGCTCAAATGATTTCGTATTTGAACGAAAACTGCCTCTTATCGAAACGCCAATCTGGATTTAGGCAAAAGCATAGTTGTGTTACAGCGTTAATTGATGTTGCCAAAGATCTTAGGAGTGATGTTGATGAAGGCAAACTGGAAATCTTGGTACTGCTCGACCATTCAAAAGCCTTTGACACAGTTGATCACGGCATTTGATGTTCAAAACTGAAATTCTTTTTTTAGCAACTCGAGTACTGCTATCCATTTAATCCGATCATACTTGGAAAATAGAAGACAGTCTGTATTTTTGAAAAACGATGTTTCGGATCCACTTTCCATCCCTAGAGGGGTACCGCAGGGATCAATACTAGGGCCATTACTGTTTTCTTGCTACGTAAATGACCTACCAGAATATTGAGAAAACTGTAATATTCACATGTATGCGGATGACGTTCAAATTTATATGGGTACGAATACATTGTCCATTCAAGATGCAGTGTGTAAGGTTAACTGTAACCTATAGAATGTTCACGATTGGGCTGAGGCAAATGGCCTTTGTTTGAACCAAAAGTCAAAATTCCTAATTATTCATGGTAGGACTAGAAACCATCAGTTTAATGTGAACATAACTCTTAATGGTCAGAAAATTGAAATTGTTGATAGTGTGAAAAATCTAGGTATAATATTTAAAAGAACTTTAACCTGGTCTAATCATGTGAGTACCATTGTAGGAGCTACGTACTGCAAACTAAGGGCTTTTTGGTCTACACAATCATTTACGCCACAGCGAAGAAGGTTATTGCTTGCGAAAACCTGCATAATGCCTTCCTTGCTTTATGGTTGTGAAGTGTTTTCGAATTGCGACTCATTAAGCAAAAGAAGCCTGAATGTAATATTTAATAACATATGCCGATATGTTTATGGCATAGGAAGATATGACCACATATCCAACTATAATCTCAAGTTATATGGTGTATCACTTGAAAATCTGTTCAAGATTCGTGTTTTGATACTCTTGCATAAGATAGTTTATGAAAAATCGCCACAATATCTTTTCGATCGTTTGAATTTCACAAGATCAAACAGAGGGAAAATATTAGTCCCTCTAAGACATAGAACATTGGTCTCTGAGTTCTATATACATGCAATACGTCTCTGGAACACTGTACCCCATTATTTGCACACTACCAGCAACGCTACTTGTTTCAAACGTTTGTAATAGTGCAATTTGCTACTCAGGTTAGCACTAATGTTTTAGCACTTTTTTTTCTTGCAACTTTAAAATTATTGTTGGCCACGGTTTTATACATTTCCCTAACATACATAATAATACCATACATAATCCCTAATAAGCATTGTTGTCCTCTCTACTCATTATATCAGTTATTGTTCGATCAGTTAACAGTATTCCTAAGAAATGAAGGCGTGTCATTTAGAACCTTGCAGGGCACTGAGTGTAATTAGGCACGTGAGTTAGGCAAGGCAAGAAAATAAACTCCGAAAAAAAAGCTTTACATTTTCGGAAGCTTGTGTGCTATTGTTTCAGCGGAGGTTTAATCGATGATGGACCAGAATTGAATATCACTTTTGATAATTTTGGCAACCGGAGAAAACACGCAATTTGCAGCCACAGTAAAATTAAAATATATGAATAAAGTAAATATAATAGTTTTAAAAGTAAAGTTAAAGGTTAAAGTGTAAGACAAGTTTAATAAGAACTATTTAATTTGTGACAGTCGTGAATAAAGGAGAATTCGTGGGGATTATTATTCACCAAAGTGGTATTTCTACATCCAAAGGTATTTGAATGTTTCTTAATGATTGTGTGGAAATAGTTCTATTTAGTGTTTTTTTTTTTCGTTTATTTTTTTTGGGTAGTTAATAACTCTCAGGGAAGATATTAACTTGTGTGACCCAGGGAAAAGATTTTTGTAATCCATAATCTGGGAATACAAGTGCGGTGTGGTTCTGCATTGCCTGCATTACCGTCGGCTGTGAAAACGTCTCGAAGGGACGTTTGCATTCCAGCCGAGAATAGGAACCGTGAAGCCACTGGGTTTAAACATCAGCATTGTCAGCTAACCTCCAATATAACATGGAAAGGAGATGGGTACTTCAGACTGTGTAGAGGCCGACCCAAGTGAATAATTCAAAGTTCTAATTTTAAAGATTTAAAAAAAGATTTTAAAGAAAATAATCAGTAGTCCCAAAATTTCATCTTTTTTAAGCTTTCGCTTGGGCAATTTTTAACCAAATTTATGTGTATATTCCTCTAATACTGTAAAATATGGTTCATTATTAAAGAAAAAACCGCTATTTAAGTGCATGGCAACCTGTTCAGTGGAAGCCATATTGATAATCAAAAGAAAATTTTTAACCTTAAAAAAATTTATAATCATCCTGAAATTTGGCAACATTCAACATTACCGGAATTTAAGAAAAATTTTAACCTAAAATTTCCTATTCTTATTTTTAAAATAATCTAAAAGATTTTATAAATTCATTTTTACATATTAATTTTATTATTACTAAGTTTGTTTTTTTTGTATTTGCCTACTATTTTTTTTTTACTGATGTGATGAAATTTTGGAGGATAGAAAAAGAAAAGATAGAAAGATGCTTTTAAATCTTTCCTTAAATTATAGGACTAAGTCAATTTTTGTTTTGTTTTGTTAAAACCTATCCTTGAGATTTTCAGACATTGAACCAACAACATCGTCTCATCAAACATCGCTCGAAGGCCTTCAACGTTGGATGATGCAGCCGAATAAGATAATGTAAGTTTAAATGGTTAATTTAAGAGAAGTAGAATATTAAGAACATTACAGAATACAGGGTTAAAGAAATGTTATAGCAGGTTCTTTGATAAATTGGTGTTAGTGGTCATTGAGAGCCTGTAGAAGAGCATGTTATAAGATCTCTTTAATTCTTATTTGATCCCGTTGAGTTTGCGGAGATATTGTTTTTTTGTTGTATTCCTTATATATTTTTTTTTGTCTTTACTTTGCTGTGTTTTTTATGATTTTTTTTGTATGCTTAATTCTTAAATTCTAAGTTCTGCTTTGGAATTAATCTCGTTGCTTGATATTTCTTTAGTTTTATTTCATTATGTTTTGATTTTGAATATGATGTAAAAGTCTAATATGTAAAGCTTCAGTGTCGTAGGTGCAAGGTTTGGTAATGGGGGGTTGTAACACGATTTGGATCCCATGGTATACCCCAACGGTTGGGAGGGTTTAGAGGGTCAGAGCAGTTACATCAAAGCTCTGCATAAGTATGTATGTATGTCCTTGGGTTCTTTAAAAATCAACTTTCTGCTTTTCTGTTAAAGGGCAGGTTAACGCACGTGATTTTTTTTTTGTTATTGTACACTAAATACTTATTCGCGAACAGAACAAGATCCTCGCCCAATACTTCCGAACTGGCTAGCTTGCCGAGCACGTGCGTGTTGTTTTAGTATGCGATAAGGACAAATATCTTTAGGATAGCACTATCCCCGGTGAAGTATCTCCTGAATCAAATTTTAATCATGCAGTACATTACACGTTTAATATATAATTACTTTTTAAATCAAATTTTTCTTTTTTTGTTGTGTCGACACTACATTTAGAACCTAACAAACTGTTATTATTATCTATTTATTTTTAATTTTCTTTCTTTTTGTACTTAATTTATTGAATCTTGTCTCTGTGAACTTTGTCAATCTATCCTTCTGCCTTATTGTGATTTTAATAATTTTTGATTGTACTTTCATAATTTCATATTTTTGTTTTTTCATTTAAAATTGCATTTTTCAAACTGTTATGCTAATTTGGTTGTTTTCTTATTACTATGTTATTCTATTACTATTATTACTTGTATTAGAAGTTTTTACTTTTCATTAACACATGTTTCATTAAATTCAATTGAACGTATAAAATCCTGTACTATAACTGTAAGATGCAAATCTTGTTGTACTGGACCCCCGAAATAATAAATAAATAAAAATAAATAAATAGGTTTATCCACATCGATAATCTGCAAGAGCCTTCCATATTCGAAGGTTTATTCACTATTTAGATTTAGTAACTTTCTTCTTTCCCAGGGAAAAGATATCCTTGTTCAAGAAAGCAAACTGCTGCTCACTCGTAGCATTTTAGTCGTCAGCACTTCAAAATGCTGCTGAGAAATGCTTGTCAAAATTTTGAAAATATATACTTACATAATCTTTTTTTATGCCCATCACGACGCGTCGTTTCGGTCTCTTATTCACCCGAAAAAATTATTTATACACTAGGAATCAAAGGCCTGTAGGTGACTATAAGTAAACTTGTAGATTTGACGTTTCAGCAAAAACGCATCTTTTGTGACATCAGAGGTTGGAAAATAAAACCGGACAAGTACCCATCGATTTCGAAGTTTTCGAGACTTTAACCCAGCAAACATATGTTGTGCCTTAAAAATTATCAGCTGTGTATGGAAACGAACTTGCGAAAATTGCAAAATCGTGGCATAAATGAACACGGTTTTAAAGAGTTTTTATGTTTAGGCTGTAGTAATTATTTTTTATTTTCGATCACAAGTTTTAAACGTGAGTGTATTCTGGTCCCACTGTATCATATATTCAGAAATATAAGTTCACAGGACATTCATATGTTTACTGGCATGAATAAATTGTGTAAGTTTCCGTATATTGCGTGTGTGTGAGTGAATTCAAATAAATATACTGTGCAAGTGCCAGTTTAAACGCCATGTCATATCTGGCAACCCTGGTCACATTGTGACTGAGTCCTCCTTATTCACATTTATATATGTACATACGACATGTAGTTTAACTTTGCTTGACTACGTGTGCATGAAACTTAGGCTGACACAGACACAAAATTTAAATATTTTGAAACAGACGTCCGGTTGGTTAATCTTTTCACACAGTTTTCACAATTTTCAAAATTGCTTAACAATTAATTTTTACACAGACATGCCAAATACATTAGGGCGTGTTGATACTTAGGGATCTTTGATCGATACTAATTCGCATATGTAAATTGAATAAATCAGTTTGTATACTGGCCGTCGGTGGTGCAATGGCTAGTGTGCGCGGCTCTTGTACATGAGAACGTGGGTTCGATCCCTGCTCAGATCACCTTACATTTCTTTCTATGACGGTCACCTCGCTTAGTGATGGCGACACTATCGATTACTTAGCAATGAAAATGCTTCTCAAAATACCGTTCGGAACCGGTGTAAAACTGTAGGTCCCAATCAGTGAGTATACAACTAGAAAGCGCACATCTCACTGATTGTGAGAAGCTCTCCCCAATCCCTTCATGGGATGTTAAGGGACACCATTTTTTTTTATACTTATATATACAATTGATGATCAATCGATTTGATCAATTCAGGCACAGTCGTTAGGTGTCTGATGGTGAACTTGTCACGGGGTTCGAAACTAGTCATGCCAGTGAGTGTGTGTTGAACAAAAACCAACCTGACCTTGTAATATTGTAGTATGAATTTCTAATACATTAAATAAAACTCACAAAATCGGTCATTCTATTCAAATTTGAAAACATTCATCTTTTCTTGAGCGTAGTTTTATATTTTACTCCAGTGGATTTTTAACATTTACTACAGGATCATTTATAATGCGTAATTTTTAAAAATTATTGTGGAAAATATAAATGAGGCTTGTTCGGTTCATATCTGTATGCGTACATAAATCGATAAGACAGTTGCGAAGGTGATTGATTAATTCCATAAAAAAAATCCTGTAGAAGTTTTCGGTGAATTTTTAAATTTGTCCCTGTGGTATCACAATGGACCACAAGGTCTACTCCAACCTAACCTAACTAACTTACAAATATCTTATACGAGCGCGCATAGTTTAAATTTTTCTGTCAGATATTGACCGAAAAAGTTTGAAAAGGCAACTATAGCATTAATTGAACAAATTCTTGTCATTATTTGTCTTCACTGAAAATCAGCAAGAATTTAGATGAAGCTGATGCTTCACAAACATCGAAACGATCGTCCAGCGGAGAAAACATGATCTTTTAGCCTTGAAGGAAATTACAACTTTAAGAGTTAATATCATTTCTTGGCCGTTGTACTCTTAAAGTTATGAACCATGGTGCAGCCAGAGGCGGTAAGACGGGTAGTTGGCCCTAGCTAAAACTACAAACGACTAAACAATTTAAATCCGCTATGGTAATAGGGTATAATGAGTTAAAGCTAATGTTTGTAACAAGCTGAAATATAAGACACACCCCTCTGCAAATAAGCCGATCAAGTCAGAATTTGATTCTGATGTTCGTCTTTCATGTCCGTTTGCCCATACATTTTTTTTATGAAATCAATTTCAGCGGAGTTTGTTGATAGCTTTGGTTGGGTCAAGGAGACTCTATTGAGAATGACCTATATCGGTCAGTCTTTTAATATAGTTCATTTACCATGTTTTATACCTTCGGCTCTAGAGGCTACAAATACTACCCGATTTCAATCAGGCTTTATGCATTTGAAAATTGCAACATCG
Organism: Phaonia tiefii; assembly: GCA_963931995.1. Classification (NCBI taxonomy): domain Eukaryota; kingdom Metazoa; phylum Arthropoda; class Insecta; order Diptera; family Muscidae; genus Phaonia; species Phaonia tiefii. The sequence goes on along the minus strand of OZ008370.1, from coordinate 87,687,652 downwards.
GGATATTTTTTGATGTAGCCCTCATACAAATTGTACCTATGATTGGTATAATCGGTTCTACAGAATGCAAATATTAACCGAGTTCATTGAAGTATGACTCGTATGCTTTTCTTTTAGGCTACATCCCATATGGGAGCTATCGGCTCCCGAAGCTACAAATAGTAACCGATACCACCAACATTTGACATCAGCTTTTCTTGAGACGATTATTGGAAATGCCCCATTTGGGTACAATTTTGATATAGCCCCATATAAATCGAACCCACCCCTAAGAGGTGATTAGTACTAACCGATTTAAATGAAATTTGTTGTACAAGATTTTTTTTATAACTCAATTTTTTATTTTGTGGTATATTTTCGTTTACAATTTATCTTAATAATAGTCCCACGAAACCTTAAAGGTTTGTCTGCAGGATGTAAAGGATGATTGTTTGCAAGAGGTCATATGTGTCCACGTTTTGATTTTATCCCAATATAAATTGGAGCAGTATATATAGAATCTATATTATACATAAACAAAACTACTAATTTTTAAAAATAACATACAATAAATTAGGAAAATTTCTTGCATATCATTCTTGGTCCATTAGAATACTAAATAGTCATCATAACTACATATATTATACATTAAAATTAAGTGCAGACCTTGTTCTCCAGAGTCCATAATTTTTTTTTAGGATTTACTTCATACAATAACAAAAAACACCAAACACAAATTTGAAAAAAAAAACCGTATCGAAAATGAATGCGTGCGTGCTGAACGAAGTGTAGTTTCAGACTACTTGCCAGGAGCGTAGTGGCCGGGGGGGGGGGGGTTCAGGTTATCATAATATTATGATAGTACATTAAGTCAGTTATACAAAAACCACAATTTGGGTGATATTGAATGCAGTTTGTATATCTGACTTTTGTCCATTTTTTTGCCAAAATACTCCTTAGTGCGTCGAGGCTAATAATAAGCGTGTTTTGGTTACACCGCTTGCATATATATTCGCTTGTTTTGTATGAAGCACTTAGCGACGAATTAGCGAGAACTTAGCGACGAGAATAATTTTGGGTAAATTTAAAAAAAAAATTGTTTCACATCTGTTACAGTTTTCAACCTTTATTCATATTTTTGAATAAAATGACTTATCGCTAAATTGCCGTTTCCTTTGCAACTTAGCGAGCGACAATCGCTTGCTTGTAACCAAAACACGACTAATATAGCCAACTTTAGCCGAATAAAACATTGATTGCCTCCACCCAAACAGACCGAAATTAACTTATAAGACAATTATAATTTGTAGTTTAATTTGACTTACGTCTACAAATGCAAAAGTAAGCATGAGTTGTTCTAATTGAAGCACCACTGCCAAAAGTTGACGTGATTTATCTTCATTTATTCTAGGCATTGACACCACAATTAGAAACTGTCGTCGGCACACTTTAATGTAATCCATTAAATTGCCCAACCACCCTAATATCCGTGTACTGGAATTCTCGCATTGTTTCCATTTCAACTTTGTATTAATATTTTTGTTTCATAAACTTTTATTCTTTTTTATTTGGCTCTGATTCGATGTGAATTTCAGTAGTTTGTTTATGCATCCAAATAACAAAAACATATTTTTTTCTACTTTCAAAATATGTTGTATGGCATAACTTTTCTAACATAATTTTTTTTGTATTTTTTTATTTTACTTTAATTTGAAGTGGTCCACGGTTGGTTCTACACATCAACAACCATTCAGACAAAAAAAAAAGAGAGAGAACAAAGTCGCTTTTTAACTGTTCTTTATTTCATGGAAAAACAATGTGTGAGTTGGAAAAAAATATTATAAAATTGTTGGAATATTTGGCCAATAAAAATAATATTTCACAAATGTTTTCAAATGTCATGAATTCGATTTGGCATATGTTAGTTTATGTTCCTTTTTGCTACAAAATACAATAATTTAATAACGAAATCAAATTTAATAAAAGAATTCGAATTAATTTTTTAATACTCAAGTAAATATGGAATTGCTGAGTAATGAAAAATATGTATCAATAAATCATTCAAAATTGTTTTTAATTAAAGTGCTTTTGAAATAATATCGGATTGCTTTGATTCCAAAAAGTAAATAAATAAAAAAATACAATATCAAATTCCTTTTCAAATTGGAAAAATACTCTAATGTTCTAGTTAGGAAGCACATACGTTTAGACAAACCAGTGCAACTAATAGGCTGTTTCCACTACAGTCGCGTCCACTTCCGCGTCAACGATTTATCGATAATTTTGTAATGGTGTTTCCACTATATTTTGCGTTCACGTTCGCGTCCAAACAGCTGTTTATGTTTATTTGTGTTTTTTTGCGGAGCGAAAAGATTAAAATTTAAATAACACAAAAAATAAACATAAAATTAAATAAATTTATTAATTTATCACAAAAATACATAACATTAAATTCATTAACAATTGCTACGCAATTTACATTATTAATTTGACTGTCTTGGACAGTAGATTTGCAAATTATTATTGATGTGTTAACATCTATAGCGGCGTATAGGGACTAAATCTATCTAAGTCAAAATCTGCTAAAACCAGATTTTATGCTGCTGCTAAAACCATATTTTCTGCGACTGCGAAAGAGAATAAAGACGTGTTAAACAAAAATGAGCGGGCAAGAGAGCAGTGAAAGAGTGGTGTGGCAGGGGTGAGGCAAACGAAATTGTGTCTATAGCGTATGTATTAATATAATAATGTATGTATGAACATGTGTCTGTTGCTGTTGTTGAACGGAGGTATAAAGGATAGCCACGCAAAATTTCATTTGCAAGCGCATGGGCTTGCGCAGTCGACGTTATGGTGACATACTAATACGTCAGCTACTTCGTACAAAGTATGTGTGATGTTGTGTGTTTGGCTGTTTCGTTGCTGTTGATATGGCAAACATGTGGTCAGCTACTTCGGACAAAGTATGTGTGATGTTGTGTGTTTGGTTGTTTCGTTGTTGTTGCTATGGCCAAACAAAGCGAGTCATTTGATGTTCAGCATTGCCCGGTGTATACAAAAACAAGTAGAAACGGTGTGAAGTTCGGCCGGGCCGAATCTTATATACCCTTCCCCATGACAATTTACACTCACACTCTCCACTCTTTGCATTCCCTTATCAGTTTTTATTTTACACCCAACACACCACCCACACAAACACTCCACGACACAGCAAGCACAATTAAATCACCAACATATCAGTAGTAGTAGTTGTTTTGTTGGTGTTGTTGTTTTTTTATTATAGTAAAAAGTAAGTCCAATAAAATGTGGGTGCGGAGCACTCTCAGAGAAAAGAGAGTAATGACGTATTATACGTATGTATATAAAAATGAGATAGCAACGACAATTTTGTGAACTTGAGTAGCGTATTGCAATTGAAATTGAAATTGAAACTCTCAGAGCAAAGAGAGTAATGACGTATTTTACGTATATAAAAACGATGTAGCAAGAGAGCAACCACAATTTTGTGAACTTGTGTAGCGTATGTACGAATATAACAATGTATGTCTGTATATACAAGTGTCTGTTGCTTTGCATTCTTTGACTTTTGTGGGAATAAAACAAAAAGTATTGAGCAAGAAAATAATGACACATGTGCTTGCACTGGGTCTTTAAATAATTTTAAGTATTAATATTATTTAACTGTAACGTCATCATATGATTGAACGCTGTTTTTTATTCTCTAATGTAACATTTACGAATGTGTTCATAGAAATCGAACAGGTACCGTGCAGCAAAAAGGTGTTAACACATCCCCCGTGAGTTCGAACACTCATTGGATTTTTTATTTATTATTGTTGTTTGCGAAGGCTTCTAAAACCTTTTTATGAAATATTTTTGTTTCTTCATTCTTCTTCGCAATTTCATCAGCTATCCCATTTAAGGCTTCAAGCTTTTTTTCCTCAATCTCCAGGAGTCTATACAGCTTGTCTACCCGTCTTCTTTTTCACTGCCATGAGGAAGCTTCGCCACGGCAGTCTTCTGAGCTCTCCACATCAATGCTTCCAGAGTTGTGAAAAGGCGTAAAATCTGAAATGAATATAGACGTTTGTACACATGTGTTACCGTTTTTAGTTTAGATTACCTATGCTTTCGACCATCACTCTTTTATAATTCATGGCCTTGGATGTCTCCAATATTTTGCTAAGCCGTTCGTAGTGCTCCCAGGTAGATGGCGCGCCACATGATGGCCCAACTAGCGCTCGCTCCTTTCTGCAATAAACCTGTACACTATCGATTTTATTCCCAATAAAATATACATATTTCTATAATATATATTTAAAAACTTACCTGTATCTCTTTGTTAGGCTGTCAACTTTATTTTTTATTTCTGCGCCAGTCACTCCCAACTTCTCCCCCATATCTTTGTATATGTGGGTGTTCTTATGAACACCCCTCAGCCCATCAATGCTCTCCCACAAATCCAGCAGATATTGCGTCAACGCTGTCGTCCATTCAGCCTTTTTTGAATCTAAAATTAACAAAGAGTTAACATTAAAAGAGTTAACAAATACTTGTGACTGACAACAAATTGTTTGTTTATGCAGAAAAACAGCTGCTTTAATAGGGATGGACAATTTGCGGTATTGCAATTAATAGGTATGGATGTTGTAATAGGGATGGCCAATTTGCGGTATTGCCATTAATAGGTATGGGTGGGTTTCGTTTGCAAAAATAAACGAATTTATAGTGAACGCGACTTATCGGAAGTCGCGGCCAATATGAACGCGACTTTATCGCATACCTAACTGTCTACGCTTTTTGTAGGCGTATTGATTTTTGGACGCGCGTCCATTGATTTTTGGACGCGAATATAGTGGAAACAGCCTATAAATTGATATACGCTTAATAAAATAACATCTCAAACACAAACGGTTCGAAATCTGTATTAAAGGCCTATGTGTAAACAGCGCACATCTGGCTTATTGTGAAAAACGCTGCACAACCTCTCCATGGGCTGTAAGGGGAAATTGTGTTTCTTAACCAATTTAGATCACTTTACACGTTAAGTTTATAAAAATTAACCTCGGTAAGGATGGCATTAAGGCATTTCGGGTGGCAATATTAGTCGGAAATCAATTCAGGCATTGGAAATTGCATGATAAAGTCTACATTTTGATTGGAATTCATAGCTTTGTAAGTAGGTCAAATTGACACACCAAAACGCCGAGACACGTCAACCTAATTTTGGATTGTAGAATCCAGTGGTGTACCCTGTTTTGAAAAGTTAGCTCGAAATTACGAGATATTTCGATGTTAAATTTGTAGTAGATTTAAGGCTACAAATTTAAAATTTTATTTGAATGACTTGTTTAAAATTAATTTGTTTATTATTTATTTGTCAAAATTTATATCTAGAAATAATGGACGTCCATTTTCAAGCGGACATGGAACTATATTTGCTATTATTTTGATGATTTTATAAATTTTTACTCTTTGTTTGCAATCGACCGGCAGAAATCAGCAAGTATTGAGTCTATTCTTTTTCCAGCCAAACAGTCTTCGAATGCCATTTTGGTTTGAAGAAATCTTTCGCCAATTTCGTCTGTTTCTGTGGACAATTGTCGTTCGTAAAAATCGAAATGTGCATGTAACATGTGGATTTTCAACGACATATTAACGCCAAGTTTGTCTAAAGACTTCATCATGTTGTCAATATAATCACGGTACTCTGGTGAGGGATTTTTGCAAAGAATGTTTTCAATTACAGCACGAATTGAGTTCATTTATAGTTCATTTTCATCTAACATTTCAGTAAAACTCGTATCCCTTAAAAGTTTCCGTATATCTGGACCGTTGACTACACCTGTTAAAAATAATTGAAATAAAATATATTGCAGTCACACACATTTATTTACACAAAATTACCCTCTTTCAATTTTTCAATTGATAATTTTGGAAAAGCGTTGTTTTTCAAGTATGGTAATGCATTTTCGCTAACGCGAACCAAACGCTTTAAAAAATTCTTTATAACTCCCAGCTTGATATGAAGATCCGGAAGCATTATTTTCTGAAGAGGGGTCAATGGTGGACGAATTACATTAAATTCGCCAACAACTTGCGAATCGCGTTTTGGCCAATCTCGATTTTCGTACTGGCTACATTTTGCACGGCTGTCCCATATACAAAAAATACGCATGTACTTTGTATGGCCAGTTTGCATTCCAGCTAATAGTGAAAGAACCTTAAAATCACAATTTACGCGCCAATTGTGTTTGTCATAACTGATGCGTTCCAGAATTAATTTCAAGGTATCATACGACTCATGCATTCCAAGAGCATAAATCAATGGCACTGGTTTAAGGCTACTGTTTTCAAATAGCAAGACTACTTTTAAGCTTCTGGTTGAAGAGTCTATGAAAAGACGCCATAAAGATGGATTATAGTTGCAGATTCCCATTTCATTCATTAAACCGGGAATATCTTGACAATATGCATAAGCTGCGTCCTCGGAAAGCACGAAACAAGGCATATATATGGTTCTTGCCGGTATTTGTAAGTTGTAAGTTTTACACTTGGTGCCAGCACGTTGACGCTTCTTATTTCCGAGATAGCTTCAGATTTCGAACGATTCTATCTAAATGTTCCTGCGAAATTAATAATGGATATTGTATAACTGGCTGAAAGTAATCAGAATCAGCATGATGTAATGATGTTGCTGAAGTTTGTGATTGTTCATAGGACGCAGTATCATATTGGTATGTCGATGGATGTACTGGGACTGGCAATTCATCACTGTGTGGAACTGGTACGTGAACATTTGACACACATTTGTATATAAAACCGGATCGTTCTATAAGAATAAATTATTGTGTATTCCATATATAGTCTATCTAAGTGAACTTACTGTTTCGATTGAGACCATTTACATCGTTCTAGCACGCGTAGCAATTTTCTGTATCATGTTCCCCCTGGATCGGTCCATATCATTGGAAGTCCAAATGGCATCGAATATCGCCGTAATTTCCACCATTTGTTTAATGCACTAAACATGTGATGCACGTAAATTCAGGTGCATGATCAACATTTCGCATTTCTTCAGGGGGAGGGGTAACCAAACAATACTGATTGTGAGCTTTGACGGTATCTTCAACCAAATGTCGTCGATGATATTCCGGTGTAAATTTTCCACACACAAAACAAAACATATTTAATTTTTCGCAATGTGATCTGCATTTTTCGTCACTCATTTTTCTATTTTTTCAAAATGGTCAATAAAATGTTTATATTTTTGATGTGTTAACATCTATAGCGGCGGGTACACACAGAGAAGAGATTCGTTGTCACAACTATATTTACAGCCAACTAAAATTTGGCGGTTCATTGGACTATACATTATTTTGTTGTGATTACCAATAATTGTGTTCAGTATCACCAAACGTGCGTATCAATTGATTTGTAATTCAGTTTTGGTTGCAAGAACTGAAATATTTAGTTGAAGCCACAGCAACAACAAATAAATGTGATCTGTCAATCGAGTTTTAGTTCTAGCAATCAAACTATTGTGTAGTGGTGAATATTCAATTAGTTGGAAGAACAAAAAATTTTAAAACTAATTCGGTTGTACCAAATAATATATTGGTATGCTAAACTAAAGTAATTACTTGAATTTGAGGGCTGTCACAACCATTTGGTGATGGTTTAACCCCTTATGAATTTTATAGGAAAAAAGTAAAAAAAATAACTTTTTATTAAAATTGTGTATTTTATATTTAAATATAAACAAACTTATTATTATTTGCAATCAGGGTTCGTACTTCCTGTCCATTTTTTTTATCAAAAATATGAAACAATTTCTATATCTCGAAACCGGAGCGTCCAATCGAAAAACAAATACAGACATTCTTTCTAAATTTTTCATATATTCGATCAAAAATGGGGATGGGTTACCCTGGGTATCATTTGTATGTTTAAGTTAATTTGTGTCATCCACAATAATAGTTCCTCCAGCCAAGTGTCCACAATTGTCTGCATGTGTTTGTGAAGGCGTCAATAGTGGCGTCATACTCAACGCTTATGTTTAAAAGTCTCACTTTACCTCAATTTATGTTTATATATCTATACACTTTATTGTTTTTCACAACTTTGTTTATCACTTTCTGTTTAAAATATTAGTTTTTCTTGAAAGTCCTCGTGTAACATTCCAATATACGTAGTTTCTCTTTAACAACAAAGCCTCTTGTGAAAAATCGACTACATAACTTTGTAACCAGTGTTTTTGTAACAGAACTAAATTATGATTACAGTGACTAATATTTGAATACGTATTCTAATATTGTACTTTTTATTAGTTGTATCTTCCATGTGGCCGTCGGTGGTGCAATGGTTAGTGTGCGCGGCACTTGTACATGAGATCCTGGGTTCGAACCCTGCTCTGACCACCTTAAAATTTCTTTCGGCGGCGGTCACCTAGCATAGTGGCGGCGACACTATCGCGTATATAGCAATGAAAAAGCTTTTCAAAATACCGTTCGGAATCGGTGTAAAACTGTAGGTCCCAATGAGTGAGTGAAAACTGGAAAGCGCACAGCTTAGTGATTGTGAGAAGTTCTCCCCTGTCCCTTCATGGGATGTAATGGGAAACCATTTATTTATTTATTTATCTTCCATTTCAGATGAATGAGGTTTTAGAAATACTCAAATTGGTAAATACAACTAAAGTTCGATAGTAGCAACTTGTATTTAGTAAGACCTAGTTTTAGTCTATCAATAACATCCACAAATAATTCTGATGTTTGACAATTATGAATTCTAATCAAAAAATAGACTTGATCATGGAATTCATCATGAATTGATTTCCAACTAATCTTTTCCCTGTGTGTAGGTACTAATGTAACAAAGTGAACACTTTGATATATACAAGGTGGCGCAAAAGTAATCCTCCTATCAGAAAATGCTATAAATTTTGCGATTGGCCCCTAATGTCAGTTCTGTTTTGACATTTGTGTAGTAAACACATGCGAAATACACGTTAATGAACAATATTACGCTACACTGCTCCAGAACGCGGAATATTGCTGACTATTTATTTGACCAATAATCGGTCGGTGACTTTGGCACAACGAGAATTTCGTCGCAGATTTCCTGGCCGTCCAACGCCTACTGGTGAAACACTGCGATGTTTAGCCGTTCGCCTCGAAGAGACTGGCACAACACGAAATGCTGCCAGGCGTGGCAGACCCTGGAGTAGCCGTTCTGCAGAGAATATTGCTGCTGTAGCCGAGGATGTCATGGAAGCGCCGTCGATGTCACGGAAGCGCCGTGAGCGCTACAGAGCAATGACCAACGAGTTCTTTTTGACGCAACTTGATGAATTGGGATTTGAAAACATGTGGTTCCAACAGGACGGTGCAACGGCACACACTGCACGTGTCACAACCGATATGCTGAAGGATGCATTTCCCGGGCGCCTAATCGCCCGTTTCGACGATTTGCACTGGCCAGCAAGATCGCCTGATTTGACCGCTCCAGACTTCTTTTTGTGGGGCTTTTTGAAGTCGCGGGTTTATGTCAACAAGCCTCAGACTCTTGCAGCTCTTAAAGACAATATCCGTCAAGAATGTGAGGACGCTCATTTGAGCCATAAAAAGGGCTCAAATGACAATCAACTGTGGCGGCGGCCATTTACATGACATCATATTCTCGACTTGATGTAAAAAAAATTGAAAGACGAAATAAAAATAATCCATAAGAAGAATCAAAGTTTTTCATTTTTTTTTTTAAATTACAGCCAAGAAACATCGGAAGTTTACTTTTGCGCCACCTTGTATGTTGTAGCATATGTTTGTAATAGGGATGCCAATCCCGAATCCCAAAATTATTCTAATTATTATGGCCCCAAATTGGAAGAGGTAAACTAATTCTGTTTCCAAATAGATGTCTATTATTTCAACGGTTACATATTGTCGAAAAAAAATATATAAATTAATTTAACAAGAGCTTTTGTAGGTTTTTCCCTCAAATAAAATCAAAAATCACCTTAAATCTACAACAAATTTAAAACCGAAATATCTCGTTATTTTGAGCTAACTTTTTAAAACGGAGTATACCACTGGATTCTATGACCCAAAAAGTAGTTGGGGTGTCTCGGTGTTTTTGTGTGTCATTTCAAAACTTCAAATTTATTCACAGTGTAATTATCAGACATTTGAATTATTTGTCAATGTTATTGATAAATCAAAAATAGGTCTTACTAAATAGAAGTTTTTACTATAAAAATTAAGTTGTATTAGCCAATTTGGTATTTCTAAAACCTCATTCAACTGAAATGGAAGATACAACTAATACAAAGTACAATATTAGAATTCACGTTCAAATATTAGTCACTGTAGTAAAAATGTAGTTTCTGCTAGAAAAACACTAGTCACAAAGTTATGTATTCGATTTTTCATAAGAGGTAAAATTGAGACTACTTTACAGAAAAACTTCTATTTTAAACAGAAAATGAGAATCAAATTTGCGAAAAAACAATATCATCCGCCGAAAAATGTAGTAAGTATACATAGGCACATTTTACGCCGTATAGGGAGCAAGTCTAATTTACCGACAACTCGCCAAAAAAAGCCGTTTTTACCCCTCCATTGATTTAATTAGGGGGAGGGAAAAAAAGAAAAAATGAGGTGTCCCAGTCCACGGTTCTCGAGATATGGGCCTCCAAAGGTCCAACGTATACCCGGATTTATATCTCGCATCAGTAATCCGAACAGGTCAAGGTATGTTTTGGTGGAAAGCTCTCGGAAATGCCCTCCAAATGGTTTCAAACAAATTTAATTTTAATAACCCATTGACGACCAATTTAAATATTTTGTTTTTTGACCTCGCCTTTTTTGTCAAAAATTACATTAGTCGAAATATCACTTAGATTACTTCTTTAAGATAGGGTATATAACATATGTGAGACATCTAGCCAGTCTAGACACAAACCACAGCAAAAGTATATAGTTGCTAATACTGTGTTTTAGCATAATAGTGTTAAAACAAAAGTTGTTTAATTTTTTTTCATTTAGCCCCCATCCCGCAACGTGCGATAAGCAACTTTGTTCCAAAACAACCCGTTTCCCATGAAGGGGATGAGGAGAGCTTCTCACAACCAGTGACCTGTGCGCTCTCTAATTTTTTACTCACTGATTGGGACCTACAGTTTTACACCGGTTCCGAACGGTATTTTGAGAAGCGTTTTCATGCCTAAGTACTCGATAGTGTCGCCATCACTATGCGAAGTGTCCGTCGTCGAAGGAAATGTAAGGCGGTCAGAGCAGGAATCGAACCCATGTTCTCATGCACAATCGCCACCAAACCTAACATAACTAATTCATAAATATCTACATAGAACTTTGAAAATCTACATATTATGGTTATGGATATTCACCATAAAAAAACCTTAGAAAACCTATGAAGATAGTGTTGGACCAACCCCAGCCGATAATAGCACAAGCAATAAGCTTTGTGACAGACAAACCTATATTGGATCTGCGAAGCCGGTGAAAAATATATCCCAGACCAGAAAATACCTATGTAAGTCCTGTCGTTAAACGGCCACGCTGAAGGCATTTTAAGCAAGAAACTGCCCACGGTGATGTTGGACTTCCGCCCCAACTTCCGCCTCGGCACATAATCACCATAGTTAGCGCATGCATCCCCCTGTAAGTGTAGGTATAATTTTCATAGCATACAATTTCAATTTCATTTAGTTATATTATCTCCTTCTAAGAACCAACTCAATCATCTTATTATACAAACTCAAATATCTTATTTTAATTAAAGTTCAGCCCAATTAAAGTAAGAAGGCATACAAACACAAAGCTCTCTTACAACACATAATCCAACACCTACATATACTTAAGAGTAATACTAAAATAGACAAAGTTGTCTAAGTGTGAATTTTATGCAGGATGTGGGATCCTTGCTGTGGAAAATACAACAAACCACCTATACTTGCGTGCAAACAACTTTAAATGCGATGCAACCTAGCGGAACTGTAAACAAACGTTTAAATGTAAGTATATGCACGAGGATGTATGTAGTTGCCAAGACTTTCTTGAGTTACTTAAACTTGTTAAATCTCTAAGAAAATTGCACCATGCACCATTCTTTCGTGCGCCAACAGAAACGAGAATTAAAGTAATCTCGTCTCATTGAAGTTAAATTTATACACTCGCTATGCGAGATTTCCTTCTGCGGTGGTTTATTTTAGTTCTCATTAGTATATTAAAACCTGCATCAAAATGCAACGCTACGTTTTCAAATAGCAATTGTGCCAAAACACTGATTAGAGCAGGAAGACGCGGTAGTGGCTGGGTAGTGGTTAAGATCTTAATTAAAATTTGTTTGTGGCTTAGCGGATTCAATCAAATTCAACGTCAAAATGAAATAAAACGTTAATTCATACATATTAAAGGAATTTACGTAGCCTCATAACATCTCGATGAACACAATCATTGCATTAAATAATTCGCATGCTCAGGCATAATATAGCTATGATTGAACTCAATGTATTTCCTTTTAGTTTTAAATATTAAAAGGTTTGGTCATAGACTTGACTGTTATATTATGATGCAGTTCCTTTGACCCATTTAAGTCTTTATAAGGGATAGAAAGGATAAGCAGAATCTTTATTCGGAAAATTGTTTTGTATTCCTTATACACTTTGCTTGCCTTTCTTATACGAGTATACATAACTTCCCGCACACGGCCTCTTTGCATGCCCGATTTAAGCAACATTTACCAGAAAATTTAAATTTAATTAATACAAAATTCTTTGGAAGGAATAAATATTATCATTATATTGTCAAGCATTTCTGCCGTGGCATCAATATTATCATCAAGAAAACATTGATCTGTTTCTAGCATTTTCAATAGTTTAAAATTTAACTGTTTATAAAATTCGCCGAGCTCAGCCCAACGAACCTTTTCGAAGCTAAAACTAGATCGCGATATCTAAAATTATCGCATAAGTTTTGATATTAAGCAGAACTGAATAGAATCGTTTGCTTGAATCAAAGTCACGTCTAGTATGAGCGAGGGCCAGAAGTTATGTCAGTAACCAGTGTTACCATGTTGGCATAATTTGAGCCGTTTTGGTATAATTTTTGTGGTTTTGGTGCTTGTTTTTTTAAAAATTATGCCAATTGCTGTTTAGCACAATTTCCTAAACATTTTGCCAATTTTTTTTAATTTTGGTGAAACTTTTTACCTCAATCTTTTTGCAAACGGCACAATGTTTCGAACTGAAAGTTACTCCTTTGAATTTCTCTGAAAATGCTACATCATATTTATCGGTGTCATATTATCGGTATACACATCACATTTTTGGGTTACTGGCTTCGAAAGTAACTCCACAGGCGTAAAAGTAAAAAATTAATTCATGAAATACCAGAAATAGGTTGACTATTTTAAAAATTTCGTATCGAGATAAATCACAATATTCCTTATAAATTTGTTATTAGGGATGCCAAAATGGCCTCAACTCAGGAGTGAAAAACCTGTTGTACAACGTACTCGTACTTTTTTGCCTTTTTTACACGGCCCACACTTTAGTTTCCCATTACCTTCCATGAAGGCATAGGCTTACACTCTCTGTTTGGGACCTGCAGTTTTATATACAGCGCTTGCGAACGGTATTTTGACAAGTTTCTCATTGCTATGTAGTCGACAGTCGATCTCAAAATTCAAAAAGACTGCATTTTTTGAAAACTCATATTTTTCCATTTTGGCATAAAACCCAAAACCGGTTATTAACCGGTTTTTATGCCTGGGTTTAACCGAAACCCGACTTCTCCACAAATCGGAATATTCGAAGAAACCGAAAACCGACATTTTTGAAAAACCGGGTTTTTGAATACACTAGAATTAATTATTTTGCGAAAAGTGTGAATTTCAACAACTGAAAAAAGATATTGAAAGTGGTCGGTCGCAGTTGAAAATAAAAATTATTGTATTGCTGGTTGTATTTTTTATTTTTTGATTGGCAGATCATTAAGAATATAATTCTTTTATAGGTCAATTACAAGGCATAAGTGGAAGTCATAATTAAAATTTATATATAATAGTAGTAATAGTTTAAAATCGAAACAAACAATGTATGCATTTATATATAGTTTTTCGAAATGTGATAATTTATTCGACCTTATTGTATTTTATTTAATATGATAATATTCGGGCGTTAGTTCAATATTTTAAAATCTTTTATTTTCAATATATCGCTACCCATCGGTAGCATAAAATAGACGAATTCAAATACTGACCTAACGCTCGAATATATTAATTTTTAATATATTTTTCTTTTATAATTAATTAGTACATACATTTAAAAACTACTAACAACCTTAGAAGAAATAGTGTGAGTAAATATATTAGAGATAGTGAAAGCTGATGAAAATAAGAATTGAAATGAAAACAGTGGATAAAATCAGTTGGCTGATTTAAGTAAACCTAAGATAGCATTTTTAAAACGGTTTTTTCCAGATATACATTTTATTTCAATTGTAAAAGAATTCCAAAGCTTAATAGCGCTTACGCAAAATTAATCTTCCCATGTTCAATAACTTGCACTTCGGTATTATCAGTCGAATTTCGCGAGGACTGTCCAAGAATTTGTTTCTCGTACAGGTATAAAGTTGATTTATTCAAAATTAATTTATGTTAAAAAGTAGGTTCTTCATTCGCAGGAATTCTCCGAATCACAGCCTAAAATAATTTTTCTCCAAGTAGAAACGCTTCTAAATCGGCTTACGCCATCAGCACACCATGCTCCATTATTTACTGATACGAATACTAGTAATTTATGATAAGACTGAGACTTTAATTTTCTGCAAATCTCCGAAGAGTAGTTTATTATTAGTCGTATTTTTGTTTCGCTGGAAATATAATGTGACGAATCTGAATCTTAAATTTCTAAGAACAAAGTTTAAGTTCTTGACCATATTATTTATGTGATCGTTGGAACTCAGAGATGAGTTGACATAAAATCATAAATACTTGACCTTGGTGACATACTGTAAAGCTGTATGTCCAAGATGAATGATTGACACTTGACTTATAGGAATGTTCGATAAAGTTACAGGTAGCACATTAGTTTTCACATGATTTAACAGTAATTTGTTTTCCTGCGCTCATTTTCATATAGCATATACATTTTCCTAAATTCAACAACACATATGTAGCTTCAATTAGTCCTATTCGATTTGAAATATACAGTTTTATATCATCATCATACGTATGAATTTTACAATTTCGACACACTTGAATCTGCTGCTCTTTTGCATCTCCTTTCTATGTTGTCTCTCACGTTTTTGTTTCCACAAGGTTTCAACTATGCTTTGGTTATCACTATGCATTGGTACACAAAGAATATACTTACATACAACTCTAGTGCCTTGAAGATAAACGCGTATTAATTACTTGTGTTTTTTTTTATTATATTTCACAAATGGTCCGTCATTCCCATTTTTTCAGTAGAGGCTCGGGCAGAAAAAGGTCTTCACGTTGTTGCCGTTTCCACGTTTCCAGTCTCCTTCCTCAAAATCGTTTCTTAAATATATGCGAAACACATAAACCAAAGTAACATCACAAACCATTTAAGCGTTCGAGCGTTTGTTTATTCTTCTTTCATTCAAGCGCTTTTGATATTCTCTGTCCGATGAACCATTACATGAAATTACAACGCAATACATCAGCCAAAATAAGAAACACTGACTTCATCTGCAATTTGCACGCACATTCAGGAATATTTATGAATCACTCACTGAGAGAATAATGCAAAAATACAAATAAACACTTACAAGATAGACTCTCTCGCTGCCCCTCTTTTACTCTCTTGCTCTGAGAGCGTAAACAGTTCAACAAACACGGCTGTATTTGTAACACAAACACAAAAATATTTGGGTCGAAAACACATGTGTTATAACATATTAATCTTTGTGTCTCAAACATGTAATATTGAATAGCAAACACAGTGCGTTTGGGCACAAGGATATTATATTTGGGATAAGCTATAAACACATGTTATATTTGCATCCAAACAACAAAAAACGACAGATTTTTCAGCGTGTATCCTGTGTTTTAAAATTTTTTAATTTTTTAAAAAAATCTTTCAAACGATGACTCAATACCGTCTTCAAAAACTCAAGGAAACGTAAATACAGGTGGCGCAAAAGTAATCCTCCTATCAGAAAATGCTATAAATTTTGCGATTGGCCCCTAATGTCAGTTCTGTTTTGACATTTGTGTAGTGAACACATGCGAAATACACGTTAATAAACAATGTTACGCTACACTGCTCCAGAACGCGGAATATTGCTGACTATTTATTTGACCAATAATCGATCGGTGACTTTGGCACAACGTGAATTTCGTCGCAGATTTCCTGGCCGTCCAACGCCTACTGGTGAACCACTGCGACGTTTAGCCGCTCGCCTCGAAGAGACTGGCACAACACGAGATGCTGCCAGGCGTGGCAGAGCCTGGAGTAGCCGTTCTTCAGAGAATATTGCTGCTGTAGCCGAGGATGTCATGGAAGCGCCGTCGACATCGACCAGACGACGTGCCACGCTACAGAGCAATGATCAACGAGTTCTTTTTGCCGCAACTTGATGAATTGGGATTGGAAAACATGTGGTTCCAACAGGACGGTGCAACGGCACACACTGCACGTGCCACAACCGATATGCTGAAGGATGCATTTCCCGGGCGCCTAATCTCCCGTTTTGGCGATTTGCACTGGCCAGCAAGATCGCCTGATTTGACCGCTCCAGACTTCTTTTTGTGGGGCTTTTTGAAGTCGCGGGTTTATGTCAACAAGCCTCAGACTCTTGCAGCTCTTAAAGACAATATCCGTGAAGAATGTGAGGACCTATCGCCGGAAGTTTTGGCCAAAGTGATGGAAAATGCCATAAAAAGGGCACAAATGACACTCAACTGTGGCGGCGGCCATTTACATGACATCATATTCTCGACTTGATGTAAAAAAAATTAAAAGACCAAATAAAAATAATCCACAAGAAGAATCAAAGTTTTTAATTTTTTTTCAATTACAGCCAAAAAACATCGGAAGTTTACTTTTGCGCCACCTTGTATAATATGTTTGCCACAAAATTAAAATATCTTGCCGTTGCGGATGCACCAACTTCAACAGCGTATATTAGATATTATATTAGATTGAATACCAGTCCACCGTCGGTGATGCCATTTTTGGAGACAACATTTATGCAATTGAATCCATGTTTACCAAAAAAGGATGAAAAATTCACCACTTTGAAGCTATGTCCTTCCTTCCTCTGGGATTGTTTATTTCCCGCCACTGCGTCAACGATTTCTCAAATCTGATTTGAAGTGTAATGCTCACCCTTTTCGGAAAGTTATGACTTTGTTAAGCGATTTATTTTTCCTTTTCATCTTTGATTACCTTAAAATTAAAAAAAAAAGAAAATAAAGTCCATAAAAACCAAATCCCTTAAACATTCGCCAACTAAATCTCTTCATCTGTCGGTAGATTGGTTTTGTTGTACCTTGCAATGTTTGCGTCGATTTGAATGAGTTAAATAAAGCCGTCTGTTTTGTGAGCCCTAACCATATTATCAGGTTTGCCAACGTAGTAGAAGAAACATTGTTCGCCGTAGTGGCAGCATTAGCGTCGCCATACAAAGTCCTTTTGAATTTTTATTTCACTTTAATTCTACCACAATGTTCTGCGTCTTCTGTGCCATCTAAATCTTTCTCCTCTCGGTCCTTGTCGTTGGTAACAGGACTAAAACCACTTTAACTACTGCCACCACATTTACTTGTTAATGACAGCACTTTGATATCGTCCTTTCTCATACTTCTATGTACCGATGTTCCAGAGCGTGAGTGTTCGGTTGACTGTGTATGTCCTTTTAGATTTTGTTTTTCCATTTGCAGTGGCTGTGGATATAACTAGGGTTTTGTTGTAAGGCGTAAAACGATTTACAACTCCCCTGGCTAAAGTTGGAATTTTTATTTCAATTCTATGTATTTTTAAGTATTGTTTCATTTCTTTGCGTTAAAAAGGAGTGTACAGTTACTTGTAATTTGATGGTGAGTTCAGCAGTGCTGTGACATTAATTTAGCACTGATTTTAAACTTTGTGGAAATCTAGAATATAAATTTCGGTAGGTTGAATCTACCTCAAGTTCTTTCATTATTGCATCGTAATTGACCGAGATATTTAAAATGATATTCATATTCTAAATGAACTACACATATTTACTAAATGTAGCAAAAAGATAAAATTTCGTTTCGTCCAAACAGAATCTCATATGAGAAAGTAATTGCAGCATACGAACGTTTATTGAATCAAGCATATCATAATCTTTGTGATAAATAGATAAAAACGTTTACGACAAGCCAAAGATGTTTCAAACAAACGATGTATGGCAGCTCTGAGCAACTCTTAGGCGATTCGAAAAACACTTCCATTAACTCTTCGTTCGTTTATCGCAATCGTGTTATAGTAACTCCGAACTGGAAAAAAAAATTAAACGATCAGAGAAAAATGATTGCGACAAATTGATTTTTCGTTTAGCTCAAACGAGATATAGTTGGTTGTATTCGATTTATTTTAAAAGTAAGTGTACATTAATAGAAGTAATTGATTGTACTATTTTAGAAAAATTTCATCGCTTTTCTTGACAGTTTTGTTGATACTATACGCTCAATGGAGAGAGAAACAATTCATGAGAGTTATCACCTTTGAGTATATGCCTGTGTGTTAACACTTTTTCGTTAATAAGAAACAGCTTTTATTATATGACGGACCAAGTAAACTGGGACGTTTTCAATTTGCGGGAAAATTATCAACCTTTGCTGTCAACCCTGAGACTAAGTGGCAAACGAAATTTTCTTGCGGCGCAACACATACATATTTCTGCACAAACGAGCTCTCGACTTTTTTTTAAACCTATTTGGTTTAGATTTCAGTACAGATCAAGATTAGAGTTTGCAGTGAAATGGGCGAAATTTGACAAGCTATTGAACGAATAATGTGCCTCGTAGCAAATACCCTTTGTTATTTGAAGGCGTGGTAAGTTCAACCTCTCCTTAAACAACAAAATTTAGTCCAAACAGGGTTTTGGTGACTACTTCTGAGGAAGCAGAGCAAACGAGCCGTTTGGGGAAATATACATATTATCTATCTACATTATTTTAGGACAATAAAGAATGAGAATAACTAACTACCTGGATGTCTGGCAGATACAAAAGGAAGTTAGGTCCTAAATAGTGTCTCTTACTCACACTAGAGACGGGAAGGGACATAATCGTGTTCAACGATATTTTCTTCTTCTTAATCCGTGCAGCTCCAACAGCAGACTAATATTTTATCGGCGTAATTTATTCAACCAGCCATATTTTACAACCGATTTCACTGAAATTTGGCACATGTCACTCTTTTTACACTCTAACTAGTTGCTTCAAAAATTAGGCAGATCGGTATAGATTTTGATGTGTCGGGGATACCCGGTTGGAACGAAAGTTCCTTTTGCTACACTGAAAGAAAAACCTTCATACCATTAATGAATTCTTACATTGCATCAATGAATAGTGTCATTGTTTTTGAGCCAATGTCGGGCTTCATTAATGCTATGAACAATGTTACATTAAACGAAAACTGTTTCATAGACCTGAAATTAATGTAAACTTTCTAACCGGAATGGAACATTATTATTTTATTAAAGAAAAATGTTACATTGATATTATAAACCGTTTCATTGATGTAATGAAATATAGTCATTGATGTTATGATGATGCTGTGAACATGTTTCATTAATGCTATGAGCATGTTTCACATGAACACACGATTCTAAGCAAAAAATGTTAAATGTTAAATGGAAAAGTTAGAGGGAATCCCTATGTTAGGAGTTATGGGTCTCCAAAGTTCGGGCTTTTTGTGGCACGATTTTTTCGACGATTATTAGGTTTTCTGGGACGGGGCCAGCGAGAGGAATATCTCTGTTTCAAATTTTGGATTTCGGAATTCTTTGATTTTTGGAAATTTTTTGGACCTGTTGGTTCCTATAGGTCCGGACGACAAAAAAATTTTGGGTTTTTGTAATCCCTTTATTTTGCTCGATTTTTGTTTTTTTTTAAATGGCACGGGATTCTGCATTTCAGCCTTTTATTTTTTCTTATTTATTCCTTATCTCATACTGGCACTCATATATTGTGTCACAGCTACTGTACATAAATACATTAATAATACATAAATACATACATTTATACAAATCGTACCTACATATGTACATATTATCCTTTAACCAAATTAATGAATCGTTCAAAATTAATGAAATTGTACATTATATTAAAGAAAGATGTTTCATTATTGCTTTTTTAGAAAAAATATTTTAAAATTCAATAAAATGAGTGTAATGTAAAGAATGGCCTATTTAATAGATTCTAGTTTACAATGTCGATAATATGTCTGCAATTTTTCTCTATAGTTGCCCATATTTACTTGAAAAACATATTTCATTCCATCAATGTAAAAGGTTCTTAGCATTAATGACGGTCCACAAATTCAAAAACTGCAGCAATGAAGGAGTTCATTGAATTAATGTAACATTTCATAGCATCAAAGAAACTTTTCATTGCATCAATGTAAAGCTATTAATGTAACCCATTCATTGATGCTATGAAGTGATTTTATTTTAGTGTATATATTATGAACTAGTTCGTTAGAACACGCCTAAGACGCCCGTTTAAAAATACAATAACTCAGATAGATATGTAAGAAAAGATACTTGTTGTAAAATAATAAACTTTTTTAAGAACATTTTTTTTTGTAGAATGTATTTTTTTTAAAAAAAAAGTATATTTTTAGTTCCTAAATATTGTATTTTTTTTTTTTTTCAATTCAATTTTATTTATGAAATATTATTTTACAATTTGTATTTACAGCAATAGAGAGTTCAGATTTTATCTTTTCTACTCAAAAATTCATAAAAATTAAGCATAATGTATAATGTGTATTAACATTGGAAGAGGTGAGGAAATTTTAAAAAACCTCAATAAAGGAAAAAAAAAAAAAAAAAAAAATTTTTAAATTTAATAAAATTAGTCAAAGTCGGTAATAAAGTTAATCTATTGAGTTAAGGCTAGGTTGTTTATATGGGTATAATTTGAATCAATGCATCTTTGCTGAAATCGTTGTGACAGTGTTTGCAGTTTCTGTTCGATCATCTCTATTCCGCTTGTATCATGTAGTCTCCTGGTAGAATAAAACCAAGGCAAATTAAATATCATCTTCAAGAGCTTATTTTGAGCAATTTGCAATTTATTGATGTGGGTTTTTGCAGCGGATTTCCAAACGGGCGCTGCGTAAAACATTATGGCATGAAATATAGATTTAAGGAGTATTAACTTATTTTCAATGCTCAATTCAGATCTTCTATTTATGAAAGGATATAAAATTCTGGTAGTTTGATTAATTTTATCTATGGTTGCCCCTATATGTTCTCCAAATTTAAGCTTGGAGTCTAGGGTAATTCCCAAATATTTAACATTATTAACCCATGGGATATCAATGAAGTTTACTTGGACACATCTTTGGGGGGTAAAGCATTCCTTTCGTCTTTGAGTGAAGTACATAGCTTGGGTTTTAGTACCGTTTACTACAATTTTCCATTTGTGGAAATATCTGAGCACCGAATCTATTGAAGTTTGGAGATTTGTTATTACATCTTCCGATAAAACTTCGGAGCACAAGAGAGCAGTATCATCAGCAAAAATTGAGGAGGTGCATTGGGCTAGGTTTGGAAAATCGGCTGTATAAATGTTGTATAAAATTGGAGATAAACAGGACCCTTGGGGGCACTAAATATTGTATTATATTTTCCGGAAAGGTTCTATTTTAAAGAGAGGCACTTCTTTTATAAAAAGATAATGGTTTTTTTTTAAAAAGGTAAATTTTTTAAGAAGATCTACTCTTTGTAAGAAAAAGCCATAAGGGTATGGTTTTTTTTTTTTTACAAAGAAGTACTTTTTTAAGAACAGGTATTTTTTAAAGAAGTGGTGCTCTTTTTGGAAATATAGTCCCTAAACTATCCTGCAAGCGTAACATAGAGCATCGCGCACAGAAAGCAACCGTTGCGTACTGCGGTTGTCGGAAAATGGGGTCTTCGACCGAAAATGGTGTCATGGATGTAAGCTAGTATAGTCAGACGTATACTGTCACGGGAAAGACGTCCACGTAGGCCGTATCCAGCTGAAGCCCTTAATGCAATGCTTCATATTATACCAAATGACCTTCACATAACAGCTAGTGCGCCCTGGAGCGCTACCCTACTAAATGCTCTTGGAATCTGGGACAGCAACACATATGGACATTCGAGCATACTACAGACAATCCCAAGAGAACTCAATATAATCACCGATTACTGTACCCCTTCATTGACGTTTGATAACCTATTCGATGTCAGATTTCCCAGAAGAATAGAGTGGGATAAATGGGAACCACTGACAGGTTTTGACACCAAAGTATTTACGGATGAATCCAAAATGGATTGTAGAACAGGCTCGGGTGTCTTCTCCGAAGAGGCAAGCCTCAATTTATCATTCCTACTCCCGGTAAAGTGCAGCGTTTTCCAAGCGGAGGTACTGGCCATCAAAGAAGCCTGCGTCGCACTTTTACTACAACGGAGAACAGAGCGCATTAGAATATTTGTAGATTGCCAGGCGGCTCTCCTATCACTTAAATTTAACAACACTGCATCTAAACTCGTTAGTGAATGTAGGGAAGAACTTGTTGAGCAAGGTCGACTGGCCAATGTGGTTCTTACTTGGATACCAGGCCAGAAGTGTCTCCTTGGGAACGAAAGGGCAGACGAACTAGCCAGGGCAGAATCCTCTTCCTGGTGCCAGTCTTAACGAATATAGGGTCGGTCAAAAGTGGTATTTACCGGCGTTACCTTGAAAGAGCAAAGGCCAGATGGGTTAGAACGGAAACGTGCCGCATATCCAGAAACACTTGGCCAGTATACACCATTCACCGGACAAACTCCCTGACTAGCCAAAATCGGGGGAACATATCAAGGCTAATTGGCGTGCTTACCGGGCACTGGCCAATTGGTAATTACGCAAACGGCTGAATCTAGAATATAATATCCACTGCCGTGTGTGCGAAGACGCAGAACATCTCCTCTCCAGTTGTTCGGCTCTAAGGAATAGACGTCAGAAAACTAAAGGTCGTCCCTTCCTGCACAAACTCACTAAGATACACGAGATAAATCTAGGGGATCTAAGACTGTCCGGATTGATATGGTATGCATAACGGTGACTCAAGACACTAATTGATGCTTAGCATCCACGTTGACCAACCACCATTCACAATCTAAAAATGAATACAACACGTTCAAAGTAAAATGAGCTCATCGGTGATTTGTCATATTTGGATAGGTTTAATAAACTGTAGAAATCCATCTGTACCATTAGCCCTAAATCTACTTTCAGCGATAGTGCATTTTCAATGTCAGGTTACGTTAAAAATACACCAAGAAATCGTTTGAATGCAAGGCGCGTAAATTGCTTTTTATGCTCGAAATATTATTTTAAAGGAGAATAAGAATAGTATGGACTTTAACAATGAACTAATATTTTTTTTAGTTTTTATAATAACATCGGTCTCAAAATTCAAAAAGACTAAATTACGAATACAATATTTTTATAAATCAATTGGTTTTCAATTTCGTTATAAAAGCCGAAACTGGAATGCGAAATGCGAAATTTTTGAAAAACCGGGTTTTTAAATACACTAATTGAAATCAATCATGAACCATAAAATCAGAAAAGTTTTAAGTTCTGAAATAGTATAGCCAACTGGGATTGATGGTCGATCAGCCAAAGTAAGTACAGAAAAACATAAATCATAGAAATACGACAAAACGTTATCCATTTGATACTGAGACTGTGGTTTGAACTACTGAAGTGTAACACTTAAGTTTATTCGATCATTCAAAATGAAAGTAGATGTTTCTAGAGATAACATCTACCTTACGAACTTCAGCTAGTGTGGCAAAGGTATTAGGAATTTGTACATTACTCCCATCAACATTTAATTCGAAACCTTTGCTATTTCGAGTACACATCTGTATATCTAATTTAAATTTCCTTTGTATAGAAATGTAAAAATGTAATCCTTTTCCTGTTTCGTTTTCAGGCTAAGATTTCAACATTTACAATCTTAACTACCATTTCGATGTTCATCTCATACCGAGGCGCATACACCTTTTCAATGATACTTAAACACCCGCCCACCAAACTTTAGCACCATTACCATACTCCCGCCACCTTAAGGGAATTTCATTCTTCTTCTACTTTGCCTTTGTGAAAATTTCTTTAATGAAAAGTCATTGTTATTAATGTTGTTGACTTTCCGGGGTTTTGTAGATTTTTGTACCCGCTGTTTATCGTGTAGACGGCGCGTAGCGCGTTTTCAGACTCTGTGTGTAACTTTGCTCAGCATATTTTAATTTTCTTGTAATTATCATAAAATGCCGCTGGAATTATTTATTTAACGTCATAAAACTTTGGCCAATAACTTGTACTGACTTCGGTGGTATGTCCGTGCGTCTTCCATCCTGTCAATATTCAGGAAACTGCTTGCCAGACGCCCGAATGTCTGTCATGCTGGCTCTTGTCCTGAGTGGTTTCGTTAGTTAGGGTTTATTGATTCTGCTTTTTTGCTGTTTGTTTGCATCAAAGCCTTTCACGTATCCCCTTGCATAATTAATCAGTGTTTGCTTTAATTGTTTTAATACCAACTATGAGAAAATTAAATTTAAATGAAATTAAATTATTCTGTAGAATATTGTAATTTCACCCAGCTTTAAAGTTTGTAGCTGGGAGAATTCTATTTATTAATTTGAGGAAAAGTTAAGCATACCGAGTAGTGGTAGTTTGATGTGAATTAGCCAAAATATTTATGTTAGAGTCTTGTTTGAAACCGACGGTTTTTGCGGCATGATGCAAAAGAGTTATGCATGAAAGTGTTTCCAATGTTAATGCTTGGTGTTCTTCGAACGTACATATGTATAAAGGAATTCTCATTAATATGATGAGTGTTTCGATACATACAGTTTGGATGAATTCACCGAAAAGCATACCATACCATATTTTTGGAAAATGATATAAATCTAATTAATACGCTTAATATTATCATGAGCTGGAATAAATTTAAAAAATGTAAGATTAAAGTCTATTGATATTTTAGGCTAGTTGCGTAAAAGTTAGTGAACCCTTTGAGATGCTCACTACGGCGGAACTCCGAAAATTTTGAACCCGCTGCCGTTTCGCACCCTTGCATTTTTTTCATGAAATGAGCCAAGGAATCCGCTGGAGAAATTTGTTCGGAACTTCCTGAATCACCCTGTATAATACGACCATACAATCTTATGAGCATTTTTCTCTCGAAGACTTCCAGTGTTCTTTCATCAGCATGCTATATGAATGAGGATCCTGTGTGTTAATGCAAGACAGGCTATATGAAAGTCTGATACAGTTGTTTCTTTTTTCTCGAGAGTGAGTCTTATCTCTAAAGTGCGTGCTTAGCCCAAAATAACACAAGTTTACAAGCACAATTCTCCGGTTGATATCTAGGTTGAGGAATTCGGTCACTACCTCGAAATTATAACGGCTATCAACATTCTCCCACTCATCCAATCGGGTGGATGTTCTTCTTGTCGAAGCCAATAATGTTATCTTGTTCTTCTTTACTATCGCAACCACTTTTGCTGTTCCATTCCCAATTCTCGAAAATGCTGCAGGAAGTTCTCGTAGATTTCACAGAATGATGTCGAAATCATCAGCATAGCGAGCAGCATGTGACTTTTGCTGCTGAAAGTTTTATTCGGGTTAACTGCAGCTTTTCACACGCTGGTCTCAATCAAAATGGTGAAGAGATCGCATTATAGGGTGTCTCCCTGCCCGAAGCCTAGACACGGTCGTGTCGGGCACTCTCATTCTACACAGGCGTGTCAGCTGAGCACCAACACCAAGCTCCTACATAGCCTGGTACAGTTCCGCTCTGGAGCTACACTCTTTTTTTTACAGGCGGGCAAAGTTTTAATTTTCTTGTTAGATATTGTTCGAAATAAATTAAAAAACCAAGCACAAAATTCATTGCCCAGCTAGGTCCTGTCCATGTAGCCAGGGGGTGGCATGATGGACAGCTGCCCTCCCTAGAAGATTGTAACATATTGAGGTATTGGACATTAAAGGTCTGCAACGAATAACATTTTCCTGCATATGCGAAACTCGAAGTCGGATAGAGCAAATACACATAATCTCACTCAGAGCGCAAGCAGTGAAAGAGACGTAATCGCTTGTTTGGCAAACACCAACGAGTAAGTAGCCGCAGCAATATGTGTACCAAAGAAAGAGAATATATATATCTGGGAAGAGCAAAGACAAAGTACTACAAATATTATGTTCACTTCACATGGTACCACGAGTATTTGCAAATTATGTATGTATGTATGTATATGTAGAGCAAAGCTGAAAGAACTACAGTGTTGCTGATGATGACGATGATGTTTTGCATGAATGTTATGTTATTTAAAATAATTTACCGCCAATGTCTCATTATTGCACATTGTAGTCATAGTGCTAGGAAATAAACATAACAAAATATTTTATATTATATATATGGGCATTTCCGCAGAGGGGTCTAAATTTTTTTAATATTTAAAACGTGAACTTGTTGAAATTTTTTTTTTAGATGTGTTGCAGATATTTCAAATTGTAATTATATGTTGCTAAAATTTGAATAAATTCATGGCAGCCCTAAAAAAATGCACTTAAATTTTTGAACTTTTTTTTTATAGCATTTATTAACTTTTTAGCAGGTTTTCCCGCTCCATATTGAAACATTATTTAAAATAAAATATTTGGCAATATTCAAAGTTCAGATACATATGTAACATGTGAAAATAAATTTTTGAAAATCGTTAAATTTATATTTCACCTTGGCTCAGGCAGGGGGTACAAATTCCCTCTGTACCTTAAATCGATGTGTGGCAAAATCAGTAAAATCGCGCGATTGTTTTAAAATAATTTTTGATATTTTGATGAAAATAGCCCTCATGTTGTGTTGAAAGTTTGATAGCAAAACTTTAACTTTTTACTGAGCTACTTAGCCGTATTATTGTTTGTTTGTTTATTTGCGTATCCTACACAACAAGATATAAATCTTATAATTAGTACTGTATAGGAATTTACATTGGAGAGATGATAATTTTAATAAAACTTTAAAACTTTAATTTTAAAAAAAGAAAAGAAACAAAGGGTTAAGTAATAATAATGTAATAATAAAATAAAATATAAATGTATTCAAATTGAAATTGAGTACAATCTAGTACAAATAAATGAAATACATTTAGAGTTAAATAAATTTAGCAAAGAGCAAAACAAATGCAAGCGAATATTTTAATTTTATATCAGAAATGTTATGACTTAGAAAAAGATTTAGAATATTACAAAAATCGAAAATGAAAAATAAATAAATTATAAACCAAGTAAATTAAACATTCCGCGAAAAGGGATCAAATAAAAGTGTCTTAAAGTGAATAGCGTTGCTGGTATTCTGAATCAATTGCGGTAGTGTGTTCCAAAGAGGTAAAACATTTATGAAAAATTGCCATTCGAATGTAAATGTTTGATATCGAAAAGGTATCAGCTTATTTCCTCTATTAGATCTTGCGAAAACAAGACGACGGAAAAAATAAGGAGGTAGTCTTAGATATATAATCTTATGAAGGAGCACAAGAATCTTTATTGTAAACAAATTGTCCAGAGAAGTTTGTATGAGGAATCAATGCAATAAGTGCATTAAAGACATTAAAGACGCTTTCGTCCCTTTAATTTACATTAATCAACTCGAAGAGCTTACTGAATGGAAGCATTGGAGAATCGTTGACAAACGCATGGTCCTTAGTCATACGAAAGGACCAATAACTGATTTGATTAATGAATTGGAATCTCAGTTACCTTCCTTTAAACTGCATACTTATGTTGAAGGGACTCAACAAAAATACTTTCATGACCGAAAAATATCAATTAAACAAGACGAAGCTGTCCTGCAAGTCGATTTTGCGGAAAACTATAGGCTTCTCACTCAAAATGAAATTCAGTCAGCTCATTTCAGTTACTCCCAAGTAACCGTATTTACTTGTGTTGCCTAGTTGCACAATTGCACAAGATCATTTGCTATTACGAGCGATCAACTGTCACACAATAAATATGATGTTTATTGTTTTCTTCAGGTAATTGTAAAGAAACTTAAAAAACAAAATGCTATTTCAAAGTTATTTTTATTTTGTGATGACTGTGCAAGTCAATTTAAAAACAAATTCATTTTGAGTAGTATATCGTTTTTTAACGAAAAATTCGATTTGACCCACTTTGAGTGGAATTTTTTTGCTACTGCTCACGGAAAGGGTGCAGTAGACGGAATTGGAGCTGTCGTAAAGAGAAAAATTTGGCAAATGGTGAAAGCTCAGAATAATGTTCTTTATAACGCCCATGATTTTTTTAAATTGACAAAAAAGAATATAAATGGTATTTTTATTTTATATGTAAGGAGTACATACATAAAAAATACAACTGCATTTCTTTCGGAGAGATGGGCGAACGTTAACAGCATTCCCGGCATTAAAAGCAACCATTATGTTTCATCACTTAATGAAAATGTGCTCGAAATAGCACTAACGGCAGATTCATCAAAACATAAAATTTATTTATAAACATATAATTAATAAATTAATTTATGAAGATAAAATATGAATTAAATACTGTTATTAAAAAAGGATATGAATTGTTTTGTTAAAATAAATACAATTGTTTTTATTTATATACTACTAGAAAAATTGCAGCGTGCGTAACGCTGCGTTCACGGCTTTTGTAAAAAAACTACAACATTTTTTGGCTGCAAGCAAGTTATTTTAGAATTCTCTTACATTCATCTTTCTTTTAGGCATTTCAATTTTCTGCTTTATTATGCAAAATTTGCTAAAAATTAGGATAACATACCTCAACCTTCAAAGCAACTTCTATTTTTTGTAGCGTGCGTAACAATACTTTGAGATCAAATTTTTCGCAACTTATACCTGTTAAAAAAAAAAATTTTTTGATGACATTCGAAAGTACACTCAAATCCCACTAAACACTGTGTATAACTGGAAGGTATGTCTTTTGAAAGACCAAAAAATTGTTATATTTCAATCGGAAAACGCGTACGAATGTAGCGTTCTTAACGCAGGATTTGCCCATATCTACTGATATTGTTGAATACCATGTTGAGTTTTCGACGGCTGACGGAATCACAATTTGGAAAAATTTCACAACCTTGAAAGAAAGCCTGAAATATTCTCTATTACCGACGTGTAGGAAAAATGTAGCAACACTACGGTCTATTTTTTGAAAAATAAAGATTTTAAAGAAAAAAGTGAGGTTATAAAATAATATTTTTTAAATTATTCCACAATGGGTTAATAAAAGGTAAAATATTTTTAACCGTGTTTGTAGAGTTTAAAAAGACCTTTCTGCACTCAAGCTTTGCAAGCCCATATCTCAAGAAGGTGGACCGATCGTACAAAAAAAAAAATATATTCCAGCTCAGCTTAAAAATCTATATTGATGATAAAATTTTGATTCCCTACCAACAAATGCCCCTGAACTAGAGTTAAGCCAAGTAAATATGTATGTTCCCTTATTTACTTACAATATTTGCGGCAGCTCAAGTGAATTCGTCGCATCGCGTAACTATCTCCTGGCAAACGTTTGTTGTTTCTTCTCCTGCTGCCGCTCGTTCCTCTGCTGCCATTCTAAAGGCTATGGTGTACATTTTCACTTATTTTGATTATTAATTAAGTTTTAGTTGCTTTAAATGATTTGCATTTAACAACCAAAACCAAACGTCATAAAGCAAAACAGCTGACTTCGAAAATTTGCAATTCTCCCTCCCTTATTATTCTATTCCCCGTCTGTCTAGAAATAGAGGATTTTATTCCCGGGAAAAATTAATTCCCAGGCAACTCATTTCCCTGGGAATATTTAGAATTGGGTTGTACATGTGTGGCTTTACATTGGTGCACCCGTATGTTTATCAGAAAAATGGGATTGCCTGAGGCCATCGTTGCCAACGTTACATATATCACCTAAGCTTTTCCAAAGAACTGGCAACGCCGGAACTGACATGAGGTCGCGTTTTAATTGTACCCACATTAGTTGACTCTGTCATATATGAGTATCGGTGGATTTTCCACCAATATTTGTATTGTTGGTTTTTGTTTTTCATGTCATCCCCACGAGTGAAGGGTATTCGATATCGTCGGCAATATAGCATTGCAAGAACTTGGTCAAAGGCCTGCTACTCACTGAGGCGCCCAGGTACCAGAAAGACCCCACTGAAATAAAGTCAGATTCCCCCGACTGCAAATTATACGTAAGCACGGTACGCGCAACACCTCAGATCTGGGTGTTAGTTTTGAGTAGAACAACTACTGTAATAGAGAGCCGCTCCAAATACGGGGGCTGACCAGATAGCCGCCCCATATCTGATTACAGGAGAAAGGTATAAATCAAAAAATTTTATGAAACGTTAATTTTATAAATTTTATCAACTTTAATTTGCATACAAATATGAACAATTTTTGTGATGTGCTATATTTTTACATCGATTTCTGGATAATAAAAGAGTTTTGGTGTCGGTATGCAATGTTAGTATGCGCTGCTCTTGTATAAGAAAACGTGGGCTCAATCCCTGCTCTGACCACCTTAAATTTCTTTCGACGACAGCCACTGCGGTTAGTGATGGCGACACTATCGAGTACTTAGCGATGAAAAAGCGTCTCAAAATACCGTTAGGAACCGGTGTAAAACTGTAGGTCCCAATCAGTGTGTTTAAAAAAACACACTGGTTGTGAGAAGCTCTCCCCAATCCCTTAAGGGGATGGAATGGGAAACCATTAAACAGTTTTTAGCTGGTAATTTGTAAAGTGTATATAATTTCCCAATAATGTCATTCACCTTGCCAGCGTTTTTGCTTCTGAATCAGCTTCCATATGTACAGTTGAACAATATTTTTATCACTATTTGTCAACCAAATAGAGTTGAAGCGAATATTTTTGGGCCAACATATTTACCACGAAATATGTACATATGTACGTAAATCGAGTTTAAACAATTTTTCATTAATATTTCCACAAAACAAAAAAAAAAAAAACAACAAAAACCCCCAAACGAATAAAACACATGTTTATTGTTTTCTGTTTATATTCTGTTGTTAATAATTTCTTTACTTTATCATAAATTGTTTTCAATTATTGTTTGTGTTTAATTTTTTTACTGATTCATTATTCTGGTTTTATTAATTTATACTCCTGTGTTACTTTTCCGTTGTAATTTTTTTTTTGGAATTGAGTTTATTACAATTTAAAATGGTTGGCGTGGTTTTTTATTGAGGTTTTATTTTGGTTGGTTGTTTGGTATTTTGCTTTTTTATAAAATTATTTTGTTGTTGCTGGCATTCGTGTATCCTTTAAAAATTATTTCCAATTAAATTTACTGCAATAGTTCGCTTTTGTTTGTTTCTCCTATTGTAATTATTTTTTATTATTTTTTTTTTAATATTCAACTAAGTCATTTTATTTATTTACAAATAATTCCCTGTGCCATTTTATTGTTTATTGTAAATTAATTCTATTATGCCTATAAATTAAATCAATTATTGTTATTTTAACAAAAATCTCTGGCTTTATTTAGTAATAGTTATATATACAGTGTTGAAAAAAATAATAGGGACACCGATGTTTTTCTAATATTTTTTTTATTTTTTCTATAATATTTAAATATTTAAATTAATTAAATTAAAAGCGTTAAGTACTTCATATACGCTAACAAAAAATATCAAACTCCAATATGATTTTCAAATAAATAATTAAAAATTTGAATTTTTTGTAATATGGCCTTGGAAAAAATAATAGGGACAAGAATTAAAACGTTGCTATTTCTATAGAATACTATTTTAGTTTTAAATTATTAAATTAAAATATTAATATTTAGTGGTAGATCCTTTTGCATTAATCACTGCTTGGCATCTGCGAGGCATAGATTCTACAAGATGTAGGCACGTTTCCATCGGTATGGAGTACCAAGCGTTCTTAACTTTTTCCCACAATTCCTTTAAACTTGTGGATTTCTGGAGTCCAATATTGCTTTTTAAGACGCCCCAGAGGTGTTCAATGGGGTTAAGGTCCGGAGATTGTGAGGGCCATTCCAAAATTGTTACGCTTTTCTCTTGGAGCCAGGTTTTAACCAGTCTGGAAGAGTGCTTTGGGTGGTTATCACGCATGAACTGCCAACTAAGTGGCATTTCTTCCTCGGCAAATGGAAGCATTTCATTATTTAGAATGCCAACATAATCGACAGCACACATCTTATTGTTAATCCAAAAAATAGGACTCACTCCGGATGCAGAAAAACAGCCCCATACCATCATTGACCCGCCACCATGTTTCACAGTCTTTTTGGTGTATTTGGGATCATATTCTTTGTTCTTCGGTCGACGGACGTAAGTCTTCCCGTCAGAACCAAACAAATTAATTTTTGTTTCGTCTGACCAAAGTACATTTTTCCAGTTTGAACGGTGTTGGTGTTGCTTGGCGAAAATTAATCTCTTTTGTATATTTGTTTTGCTCAACAACGGTACTTTCCTTGGGCTTCTTCCCATTAATCCTGCGTACATAAGCCTGTTTCTTACTGTCCGATTGGTAACTGGTGCATTTAAACTCAGTTGTAGTTCCTTGGAAGACATAAAAGGGTAGTTTCTTGATAGGCGCACTAAATGTTGATCGAAACGGGATGATGTTTTCCGCTTTCTTCCTCTCGTTTCCATAGTGCGTTTTGAATGGATAGCATTAAAAACTTTGTTCCTCGAAAAGTTCATGATACTTGCTATTTCTCTAATAGATTTTCCCGCATTGTTTAATTTTTTAATCACTTTTTTCTCCTCTTCGGTTGTATGAACTCCGCGACCCATTTTTAAACACTAATTTGTCAATTTACAAAGCACATGTTGCAACAAAGCAAGCAAACGATTATTAACCGTTATTTTTTCTCTCCTCTCAGAGATTGAGCTAAAACTAAAATAGTATTTTATAGAAATAGCAACGTTTTGATTCTTGTCCCTATTATTTTTTCCAAGGCCATATTACAAAAAATTCAATTTTTTAATTATTTATTTGAAAATCATATTTGAGTTTAATATTTTTTGTTAGCGTATATGAAGTACTTAACGCTTTTAATTTAATTAATTTAAATATTTAAATATTATAGAAAAAATAAAAAAAATATTAGAAAAACATCGCTGTCCCTATTATTTTTTCCACCACTGTATGTTTGTTAGTCTATATTTGATATATATAC
Organism: Phaonia tiefii; assembly: GCA_963931995.1. NCBI lineage: Eukaryota > Metazoa > Arthropoda > Insecta > Diptera > Muscidae > Phaonia > Phaonia tiefii. The sequence goes on along the minus strand of OZ008370.1, from coordinate 87,654,208 downwards.
TATATACAGAAATGCTTGATAAAAAAACAAGTAAAAGTGTTAAATTCGGCTGTGCCGAATCTTTGATACCCTCCACCTTAGTGTTAACCAGCAAAATATTAAATTTTAAAAAGGATCTTTTTTAAGAAATTGTACTTTTTTAATAAAAATAAAAATATGTTACTTGTTCACAGATGCAATTACTTGTTCACAAATGCTCACAAATGCAGGATGCTCACAAATACTCACAATGCTCACAAATGCATTGCTCACAATGCTCAAATGCTCACATTGAATATGTACTTAAGAAAATGTACTTTAAAATGCACTTTTAAATGTACTTTGAAATGTACTTAATGTACTTTGAAATGTACTTTGAAATGTACTTAAGAAATGTACTTAAGAAATGTACATGTACATTTGTACTTTGAAATGTACTTTGAAATGTACTTAAGAAATGTACTTTTTTTAAGAAAATTTACTTTTTTTAAAAAATAAAAATAAGTTACTTGTAAGTAAAATAAAAAGCATTTTTTAAAAATAAAAAAGCATTTTTTGATGAACTGTTAAAAAAAAAACAAACTGGGACGAGGGTTGAACCAACAACCCTCAGACTCCAACACGCAACCCTTTACCCATCAGGCCACACCGACCTTAGATGAAGTGTGACAAAATTCATATACATAAATGTATGAACACATGAAAGTACTTCTAAACGTTCTAAAGTACTTACCTATTATAAAGAACAACAAAGATTTTCAACATGGAAATTCACCACACGGCAAAAGCAGTAGTTTAGTATAAAACTACAAAAATTAATGTGAAAATTTTATGGGTTTTTTTACGTTTCCAATCATAAAATTTTTTCCAATGGACCAATTTCGCTGATTTTCAATACCAAACTGCTCAGTAATACGTGGAACATTCTGGCCAAAAACCAAACCGCGTTATCGCCGATTGAAGTCGTGAGAATGTTTTCAACAGACGGCCAGACGGACATGGCTATATCGACTCCGGTTGTTATAAGGATCAAGAATATATTTACTTTATGGGGTCGCAAAGCCTTATTTCTATATGTTACAATCAGAATGACAAACTGATATATACCCTCCATCACTTACAGTGGAGGGTATAATAACTATTTAAATAACAATACCTGACAACTAATATTCACTCAATATCACCATAGCGAATTAGAAGAATATACAGGGTGGTCCAGTCACGACTAGACAAATTTCACCAGCGTATTTATATATATGTACGTTCATCTACGACCATCCCCGACAATGCAAAAGGGCAAAATGGCAGTGGTTCGAAAATTTTCGGATTGGTGGTCGGAGGGTTCTAGGGTAAAATTGCTAAGTTCTGAACCAGTGCACAGTGGTCTAAAATCCAGTTTTTTTTGCATAAATTAAAAAAAAAAATATTTAAAAAAAAAATACATTTTTAAGAAGCTGACACTCTGGGCGATATAGAAATCATAAACAAAAAGCTTTTCTTGAAATAGTATTTCAATGAAGTTTCATAGAAATCTAGCGTTTTTCCCCGAATTTCTCCATAATTTATTCGTTCTCACCGCATGTTTATATTTGCGGCTCTAGATTAATGCGAATTTAAAAGTAAATGGACTAAATGTTATATGATAAATAACGTTGAAGGGTCTTAGAATAAAACCATTTTATAAAGAATTAAAATTTTTAAAGTATAAAATCAAAAAATGCTTATGTTTCATGGAGGAAAAGTTATATTTGTTCATGCTTGTGCATGAAGCTGTGGATGCAAGACTGCTTGTTAAGGGATCCCCTAAAATGTTCTATATGCGGCGTATGCAACTTTTTGCGGGTTCTCGCAAACAAGGACCCTAACCAATTGCTTAAAAATAACATTTTTTAGCTTTTTCGACTTAGTCCTCATGATTAAAGTACATTCGGTTAGTAATCAGAGAGACATTGATCGAATGTATTTTTAGCAGTTGTGTAAATCGACTATTTTTTGTCGGAAAACCCCAAAACAAAAACCAAATGCATATGCATTTCTTTTCTGGGCTTTATTATTTTTTTTTTGAGTTTTTAGGATAAAATAATTGAAATTTGCCTTGATATTTTTAAGTTGTCGATGTAAAGTTTAAGTTTCGATGAAATTCGATGTAAAATCCCATCAAGTTGTGATTGGTAGAATGGTGTTTCGAAAAAAACTATTGCTGGAGTTGAATTTCACTTTTCAATAGGTAAGGCTTTCGATCACATGTTTTTAAAGTGTTGTATTGCGTTCATTCCTATAAAATATTTGTGATTTGGAATTTAGATTTTAACAGTGGAAATAGGGCTTGTAATATGGAAAACAATTTGGAAGGTATTTAAAAAGAGTTCGTTGTCAGAAAGAGATATTTATTGGGACTTTTCCATTGTTATTATTATGTGTTTAATGTGGTGTGATATTTAGTAAAAACTTAACCTTAAAGTTCTTGTATTCGGTGGATGTTCAATTAATTTAAATATTAACTAGTATGCGAAGTTATCAATGCTTCTTAAAGTGCCCGTAATATAATATATTATCATTTTGGTAGTTATTGTGCATTTTCCCAAAAATTTCGTTGCAGGCAATATAACAGATGTCTCTAATACATATATGGATTCTTCGGATCAACTTTTGTCTAAATTCCATATATCGCTGTAGTGAAATTCCTCTGTAATACGAGGATGGTAAATTTTGAAAGTACTAATGACGGCCTTTAATGTGGTGTAAGTTTGATCAGCGGAGAATTCTTAGTTTGGGAACAGTGGGTGAAACTGCTAAGACATGGTAAAATACTAAATTCCATAAATCGCTGTTCTCAAATTCCTCTGAAATATAAGTGTGGTCAATTGGGAAAGCACTAACAAGGGGCTTTAATCAGGTGTATGTCTCGTCGGCCAAGAGTCCTTGGTTTGGACACAGTGAGGTGGTGTTCAGAAGTAGAGTAAAGAGCTTAAAGGAAACTGGCTAAATTTATTGTATTCTGAAATTCGTCTGAAACCTCGACGTAATATAACCCAAAAGAACATGCTCGTACTTATTGCTTGATATTCATTTAGTTGGCGAAGAATACTTGATTTGGGCTAAATGTCCTTTCTAAAATTATATACATTGAACTAAAATATAATGCTCGCTGGTAAGCTGTTCAAGATTTGTACCACTAATACTGAAAGCTCGTAATGTTTTTTATACGATTTGTCAGTTTTATATTTTTTTTATTAATTTAATTCGCCAAAAATATTGTTCATTTCAATATAGTTCCCTTTCTAGTACTTTAACAGCTACCTGTTAACGTAATAACACCGCTCTGCTAACCAAAGTGGTTTGTGTCTTAGCTAGTTAAATTGGAATTTATCTTCACGCACATCAGCAAAATAGTGTTTGGCGGAAGTGTTGTGTGAAAGAACATAATATTTATTTATTTGTTTGGGGGAACATTAGGAATATAATTCTTTTATAGTACAATTATACGGCACAAGATGAAGACATAATTAATATTAGAAAACAGAAATATTAGTTTAGAATAAAAACGCACAATATACTATATATTTTTTTTATAATTAATTTGTACATACAATTAAGAAAGAAGTATATTAACCATATAGAAAATAGTTATAGATAGTGAAAGCTGATGAAAATAAGAATTAAAATTTAGAGAGTGGTTACAATTCCAATTCCTGTGGAACCTCGGAATGTCTCTGTGCCCTGGTACCCACATATTCATAAAATATTGCCCACCACCAAATTCTATTAACATCGGTTTCGGTTTACGGGAGGTATCGTGTCGATCACACGGAAAACCGCCTATCTTTTGTGTGGGAGTTATAAAAAAGGTTTCTGACAAAGTTGTTAATTTTAATTACAAGGTTGTTTTTGACGAAACATTGCCCAGTGGGTAATTTCATTATTTCTGGTTGTGGCTCACGGCTTAATTTTTGTATCGGAGGTACCAGAACGGGAGTGGCACCAACAATAAAGTAGGTTTGCCACAGAAGATTGGCGTTTTGACTAAATATTAACTAATACCAAATTTTCTAAAGGTTGGTTGCATTTTACGCGGAGTTATCTTGTCGAGCCATAACTTTGGAAGGGAGGAAAATGGCTGTGGTAAAAATCACAATTTTTTGTGGGTGACTGGCGATGGACAAAATGAAGCCTAATGTCGGGCTTTTGTATGGAAGACGGCGTGGTGGTAACGCCAGTAAATTGGCGACGTCGTTGTCTTTAATTGCCTTTGATTTTGGCGTCGGCCATTATATTGTTGCCTCGCGTTGTATTGTGTTAAATGTCTTGTTGACTTTAATTTTTAAAAATTTGTTTTACATTTTTTTTTTAATTTTTAATAAAATATAAACAAAATTCATATTTTACAAACTGACTATCATGACACTTAAGCTAAAATATTACTTGCAGTTAAATTCGAATCGCCAACTAAGTTTAGGCAAATAATTACTACGGGTATAATATCACTGTGATCGGTAGGGATTTACACTAGTTATCGTGTTGACTAACCACCTAAGCAGAGAGACAAACGGGCATGGTGTTAAGTGGACTCAAATCGACTTGGGTCTAATATGGCTTATGGCGACCTTCGAACAGCAAGGTTCTAACTGACAATTTTTGATAAATTCATCTGCATATTTCATTGTATTCAAATGCGCATGCTCTTTCGATTACTGCTACCGACATTATTATATCTCTTATCGTTGATGAGACATCCAAGAGAACAAACTTCTTGCTCCATACTTTCCTGCAGTGATTTGAATTTAATCTGGTTCTTCTCAAAAATTACTTGGTGCACTTAGAACCTTGTTGCTCTAAGGTCGCGATATCTCTTCCTTATACATTTTCCCTGTGGGTGAGCATATAAATATGTGATATCATCTTGTGACCATGAAATTTTACTAGACTCAGAGTGTTATGGTTTTACCTAGTGTATTTACTTTACAACCGAAACCGGTTAACCGGTTAACCGTATTTCGGCCGGTTTACAGAATGTCGGTGTTGGAAAGGCAAACAGGCCCAGCTAGTGACTTCCACGGGGATTTTGAATAAAATACACCTTGTTTCATAAAAAATTGAATTTATTTCACAAAGCGTATTAATATTAAAATTCCTAATCAAATACAGAAATAAATTAGGAATTAAAAGGTTATAAAAATATATAATATAAAGTGGAACCTACTTTTTGGTATGGAAACCACTAGAACTTTTAAAGATACTTTAATTATGCGCATTTTTATCTCTCCTTAGCACCGCGTATGAGCCAACTTGTAAGTATTAAATGGCAAATACGCGGGGACGCTACTTGACATTTGTTAAAGATTCGTTAAGTATTTTATAGTTAGTTAACAAGTGAAAAATTTCATAAATATTCAAGTATTGCCAGATCGTCACAAAAAATCAAGGGAATTGCTATTTTCGAAGAACAGGTTTCACCGGTTACTTTATGTGAATTAACTGGAGTTTTCCGTTTTTAAACAACTCATATTACAACGGAGAATTACAAACCTAAATCATTTTTCAGATTTCACTATGGTTTGCTGACCCATGAGACAAAAGATTTTGCCAAAGAATTGTATCGGCGCTAATATGCTGAAATAAGTTGTCAAAGGCAATATCAGTCACATCTTCCAACTCCGATGTAGAAGTAAGTTCCGGAACTAATAAGAACACAGGAAGTATCTTAGCAGAAGTGGTGCATAACACAATAAACAGAATTCACAATTCAAAAATAAGTACAAGACGTCCAAAGGAATATTTACCCCACGATTGAATTGGCCAAATTGTGTATCAAATACAAGGTGGCGCAAAAGTAAACTTCCGATGTTTTTTGGCTGTAAATGAAAAACTTTGATTCTTCTTGTGGATTATTTTTATTTGGTCTTTTAATTTTTTTTACATCAAGTCGAGAATATGATGTCATGTAAATGGCCGCCGCAACAGTTGATTGTCATTTGAGCTCTTTTTATGGCAGTTTCCATCACTTTGGCCAAAACTTCCGGCGATAGGTCCTCACATTCTTGACGGATATTGTCTTTAAGAGCTGCAAGATTCTGAGGCTTGTTGACATAAACCCGCGACTTCAAAAAGCCCCACAAAAAGAAGTCTGGAGCGGTCAAATCAGGCGATCTTGCTGGCCAGTGCAAATCGCCAAAACGGGAGATTAGGCGCCCGGGAAATGCATCCTTCAGCATATCGGTTGTGGCACGTGCAGTGTGTGCCGTTGCACCGTCCTGTTGGAACCACATGTTTTCCAATCCCAATTCATCAAGTTGCGGCAAAGAGAACTCGTTGATCATTGCTCTGTAGCGCTCACAGCGCTTCCATGACATCGACGGCGCTTCCATGACATCCTCGGCTACAGCAGCAATATTCTCTGCAGAACGGCTACTCCGGGGTCTGCCACGCCTGGCAGCATCTCGTGTTGTGCCAGTCTCTTCGAGGCGAGTAGGCGTTGGACGGCCAGGAAATCTGCGACGAAATTCACGTTGTGCCAAAGTCACCGACCGATTATTGGTCAAATAAATAGTCAGTAATATTCCGCGTTCTGGAGCAGTGTAGCGTAACATTGTTTATTAACGTGTATTTCGCATGTGTTTATTTCACAAATGTCAAAACAGAACTGACATTAGGGGCCAATCGCAAAATTGATAGCATTTTCTGATAGGAGGATTACTTTTGCGCCACCTGTTATTAGAACAGCTAAGTTTAATAAAATATATAAAGGATGGGCCATGTACAATTTTGTATTAGAACCCGCCGTTATTTCGAAGCAGATGGTCAATTTGGCATTTGCGAAGGGACAGGCTATTAGCTAAAGGATCGAAATATACGAAATGGGTTGCTCTACGCTTGAAGAAAATTGGGATATATTAGAACAAACTGTAAGAAATCAACGAAATAAATTAGACATTTACGCCGCCGAGCCTCGCAACCGCCGCAGCCGTTTTTTGAGCTTTTTGCCGCGTCGCCGCTATATTACGTAAAAATCGGGGGCGTCGTATAACTTTTATTTTAATATTTTATATAATCTGTCAATTAATGGCATTGTCCTGATTTACACACGTTGCAACCACGACAAGAAACAAACTACACACAACCACAATCAGAATATTTCCTATTAATTAATTAATTTAATTTTCCAATTTTCCAGTAATTAACTTATGAAGTTAACCGACAATGAATTTTGGATAACAACAGCCAGGCGAAATTCCACACGCTACAACAACAACTGAGGCAGTCCCATTATCTGAATCGCACACTAGATAGGGCCATACCCACATCCTCCATATCCAGTGGAACGAGTCAGGTAGTCCCTAATATCACCAGCTCAACAGCTTTATAGTTCCCTGGAATGTTTATATGCCTCGGCACCCATATAAGGTGAATATGGAATTGCATGGAGATTCTCAGAATAGATGTAAAAATCCCAGGCGGTGATGACATTTATACCCAGACAAAGGGGACCTTCTTAGATTGCCATGACTTCAGCCTCAAAGTCATGACAATGCTATGGTAGCCTTTGTTGAAGGTCTAAACCCAGCTCGTTAGCATAGATTATAAACCCTACTTTGCAATCTAGTTTGGAGCCAACAGTATAGAAACCCAAAAAATCTTCTAGAACCTCCTAATATAGAAGTGGGTGTCATACTCGACTCCTATTGTGAATTGCCACAGATTCTTTAGAATCGTCCCATGCCCATATGATCCATCGCAAAGAATGTCTTAGGCAGATTTCCGACACTTTCTCCATTTTCTTTTCCAGCAAATTTACGGGGTATATGTGGAGGATAAACCCACCATTAACATTCTCTGGCCAGTATACTATTTTCGAGGTTAGTCCCCGTCGTCCTCCGATGGTCCTTTTCACGAAAGTATTTATAGTGCGACTTAAAACTAAGCTTTCTGACCAGAATCACACCTAGATGTCTCTGCCACATTAATACAGTGGCTGAATAAATGGAAACTTCTGCTTCCCGGTAAAGAGTACGAGCTCGGGTTTCTGTGATTAAGACCTGGAATGCATCTCTGTATATGGAAGGATATTCACCTTGCACAGTAATTTCCAGGTCGTCAGTGAATAGCTGTCTGACTGTGAAACTATAGCAAAATACTATCCAGTGCTTCCAGAGAAGTGGAGGTAGGTCTTCCGTTTCGGCCGTCCCTTTATTCACACTTCGAGTGAAGGGAGCGTGACACAGGAATGATGTTATGCGCTTTCGCGTAGGCAAGCCATATATAAAATTAATGATTCCCTGGTCCGATACGATTTTATTGACCCCGTAAAGACGTTGTGAAAGGTAAAAACACCTACATCGACCAATGCGGCAAGAGTGAATTCCTTCCGGTAAATAGATTAATCTATGAAACTCACTAAAGCGTGCAGAGTTGTTTCCGTACATTTGCCTATATTGTAGAAGTGCTTTCATGCGGACAGCTGAGAAGTACCTACTCCTATATGATCGTTCACATATATGAGTCAATCATCCTCTCCAGTGCCTTCCGAAGAAAATATGAGAGACTGATTGGTCTAATATGCAATGGTTTCTAGACTTTCGGAATTTTGATTCTCTCTATATAATAGAAATATAGGATAGATTGATACAGTTCATATAAGGCAGGAGATTTGTAGGGCTTAAAACTTCATATTGCCTAGTGTAGTGTTGATTTTGTCACGATATTTCCCGCAACCTGCGGGATGACGTGGTTGTTCGGTAAACAAGAGGTCACCGATTCAACATTCCCTCAGATATCCTAGAGATGTGAGAGTCGCCGAGAGGACTTTGCGCCGTCTGAAAATCTCAGCCGCATTTTCAATGCCTTCGCACTATTATTTCCAAGAACTACTCTTTGAAGATATTTACTAATTCTTATATTATTTATGTCGAATATTGTGCACAATCCAATCTCCCTCCGGTACTTCAGCAAATTGTGTGGTACAGATTGACCGCCACACAAAGAACGAGCTCCTTTTTTAACTTTTCTCTGAAGACCGTGGTCCAGTATCTGCATAGGGCAAATAGCCTGACGCTACGTTCCATAACCGCTTTGTAATTTTATTAGTATTGTGAATACTGTTTATTGTTTTATGCATTTCTGCTAACATACTACTTGTACTGTCATTAGTTCCGGAACTTACATCTAAATCGGAGTTGGCAGACATATCTTCTATTTCCGTTGGTCAACTTATTTCGTGAAACAGGCGAAAACATGTCCATGGGCTTTGTGACACTTTTTAAGTGACATTATGTCCATGGACATTATGTCAATTGACATTATGACATGCCAACAAATATCAACCCAAACGAATATATATGGAAATATTCTCAAAGAGATATTCACATTAGATTTGGTCACTATTGAAAACGGTTGTAATATTAATGGCCTTGAGGCCGCCGGCGCCGTTAGTCACCGCCAGGTTACCCGACCAAGCCGCTGCCGCTGACTTCCTTAGGTCTCTACGCGGCCGCCGAAGCAGAAACAATCGGCATAAACTTCTAAAATAATTTCGATAGAAATAGAGTGCTATCAACGAAGTTTCTGGATCACATTGGGAAGCGGGTTCTTCAATCCGGGTCCTTATTGGACAAAAGAACATATGGTTCAAGAAATGAAGCATCGTGGTTACCACGGCATGCTTATTGATTTTTTGTTCCCATCATTTGAAGGGGATGAAATGGACAAGGTATGGTTTCGAAACGACGGCGGTACGTACCACACATCCAACGTTATAATCGATATATTGCGCACTGTCTTCGGAAACCGCATAATTAGCTGAAATTCGGAAGTCCGGACTATTATACCTGGAGCGCCGGGAAAGATATGTATTATGCAAACAATACCGAGTCCAGTGAAGCCTTAAAACAGGAAATAGAGGACCAAACAATCGAAAATTTACTAACAAATTTAGCTGATCGAATAATAGAGTGTATAGCAAGTCATGGAATCTATTTGAACGATGTTGTGTTTCATTCATAAATATCCATCCTTTCCTTCCTTTAAATAAGTTACAACATTCAAATATTTTATATCTATGATTATAAATCTCATACGCTGTAATATCTATCGATAAAACTTCGTGAATGAAAATTTTGTATTTAAATAAAAACTGAATAAAGATGAATTATAAAAAGTAAGTAAAGTACCAATAAAATCATACCTTTGACTAAATGTCTATTAGAAATTGTTTAAAGCGAAAATAAATTCCAAATTTTACATGGCCTACCAGTTAGTTTTCCATTGCATCCCATGATGGCATACGCTTTCTCACTCTGATTGGGACCTGCAGTGTTAAACCGGTTCCGAAAGGTATTTTGATAAGCTTTTTCATCGCTAAGTACTCGATAGTCGATCTCAAAATTCAAAAAGACTGAATTAAAAACAACGATGTTTATATAACGTATAGTTTTCCATTTTCCCATGAAACCCGCAACCGGTTATTAACCAGCTCCTACACCTCGGTTTATCCGGAAACAGGTTTCGCCAAAATCGGAATATTCGAAGAAACCGAAAACCGACAGTTTTGAAAAACCGATTTTTTTGAATATACTAGTTTTATCCTACTAACTTTCCTACGCGAAATGAGACCGGTACAGAACCAGTCACATGATAGGTGCATTAGTGATAGTGACCGGTCCCTGTTGTATGAAAAGAACTGGTAACTTTAACATGGCTTTGTCATTGGAGGTGGCGATTGACAGTCTTTAGATATCTTGTGATATAAAGGGTTTTTCAACAGAGACGCTACAAAAGTAAATCGATAGGGACAGCAAACGACGCCATATTTTTTCCCGCTCTTTTGACATTTCTCTTTAGTAAGGTTTGCCATTTCCTCATGGAAAGATATACGAGCCAACAACGAGTCGAAATTATTAAAATTTAAGAGCGCTACGTCCAATTTATGGTCGTCATAATCGTCCTACCAGATCAACAATTGAGCGTCTAGTGGAAAAATTTGAATCCGCAGGCACAGTACAAAATGTTCCCGTGCCAGTGAGACAAAGAAGTGCCTGTAGTGTCGAGAATATTGCTGCCGCTGAGGTTTCAGTTCAAGAAAGCCCAAATGTGTCTCTCACACGTCGTTCTCAGGCGTTGGTCATCTCTGTGACGTTGTTGTGGCGAATTTTGCGAAAAGATCTTGGCCTACATCCTTACAAGATCAAATTGACGCAACAACTGAAGCCGCTTGACCACCATAAGCGTCCTATGTTCGTGAATTGGGCTGAGCAACAACTTGAAAATAATTCGGATTTTCATCGGAAAATCATCTTCAGCGATGAGGCTCATTTCTGGCTGAATGGCTTCGTCAATAAGCAAAATATGCGTTATTGGTCAGACAGCAATCCACACGTAATCCATGAGTCATCATTTCATCCCGAAAAAATTACGGTTTGGTGCGGTTTATGGGCCGACCGGAATGCGAATCGCTGTGAATGCGAATCGCTACCGTTCAATGATAACCGAATATTTTTGGCCCCAATGGGATAATATGGACTTGGAGGACATGTGGTTCCAACAGGACGGCGCCACACGCCACACAGCGAATGCCACAATCAAATTATTGGAAACCAAGTTTGGTGAACGTGTGACTCACGAAATGTCCCAGTCGATTGGCCGCCTCGGTCGTGCAATTTGACGCCGTTAGATTATTTCCTGTGGAGCTACGTCGAGTCTATGGTCTATGCCAACAAGCCTGCGACGATTGATGAACTTCGTGCGAATATCGAGCGTGCAATTGCAGCAGTATCGGCGGATTTATGCTTGAAAACCGTCGAAAATTGGGTTCAGCGTCTGGACTTCTGCAAGCGTGCACGTGGTGGTCATGCAAAAGAAATCGAGTTCCATACATAATGGCATCGAAAGTACTTTCACAGGAATAAAGAATTTCATTGGTATCTAAAACCGGTTTTGTTTTATTTAAAAAAACTTTTGTAGCGCTCTTATTGAAAAACCCGATATCAACGTACTGATCTAAAACAACCCGTCACAGAATAAATTTCAACTCGTCACAGAATAGGTCCCAATTGAACCCGTCACAGAAAAAGTCCGAATTGAACCAGTCCCAGAGAAAGCCGCAACTAACGTCTTAAACAAACCTTCAAAATTGGTACGAAACCTTGAGAACGATAGAATTTCTAAATTGTTGATGCAGTAGGTCCCATGGGTCCGATCCATTTAGTCAATCTCTAATTTACTTTTTTTAGTACCGCCCTATCAACGGCAGTGCAGCACAATTGACTGTTCTTTAACACTTTAGAACCAATTTGGAGACATATCCCCTTTTCACCTATCTCAGGACAGGTACTTTTAGACAATTCACACCACATTTCCCGTTGGGTTGTTACATCAATTTCGTACCGTAAGCCTTTAAGCTTGGTTTTGGTTTTGGTTTGCGTGCGGAAGAAATTTTCCCGACTCGGAGTTGGAATCGAAAAATTGTAATACGTAGCTGTAATACCGATCCACTTAAATACTGCACCACCACAATTTTTAATTGGAAATAAGTAAAGTAGTTCACTGATACTAATAGAAGTGACACCGAACGCTCGGATGCTCAATTGAGTGCCACCTGTAACATGTTAGGATATCCAGGATGTATTAGAAAACCCGATCATTGATTGAATCTGAAACAAAACTGGTAAACATAAAACGAAGGATTGCAGAAACGCTTGATGTAGCGTTACATAGCCATATGGAAATTAAAGTATTTTGTCTTATTACTCACCGAACAATCTGTTTTATTTAATAAAAACAACAACGACCAAAGAATTTTTGTTAATTATTAATTTCTTTATTTATTCATATATTTATATGTGTATAAATTGCATGAGCATTATTTGATTTCATGTCATTTTATTCTTTATAATTTATTAAAATATTAAATATTTTTGTTTTCAATATTTTTATTTCAATTATAGTTACGTTAAAACTATTTCTAAATTTTGATGATTTCATGCTTCAACTTCTTCACTCAAATTTAATTACTCCATATATATTCTATATGCTTTTGTTGCAATTGGGTTTTATTTATTTCAATATTTTTTTTTTTTCATATATTTTTTATATAAGTAAAATTAAATTTCGCTTATAATGATATAATAACTATATATTTGCGTAATTTGTTTTTGTTTTTGTATTCGTTTTACAAATGAAACTCTTTGAGTTTTATTATTTATTATATTTTATGAGAGTTTTGGGGATTTTTAACTAGTCTAAACTATTTTGTAGCATTAATTTCCCATTTAAATTTTCTTGCCAATTGAATTTCGGTTTAATGTTGGTAAAGTGGAAATATCTTAAGCGACTTTCGTTTTATAATATTATTTCTTGAAGTTGTATTTTCTTAGACTAAATTATTTGCATTAGTTCGGAGTTGTTTTTGTGTTAGTCGTATATAGTATTTTTAAATTTACGTTCTTGTTATTCAATTTATTATTAGTTTAGTTTAGTTAATGTATTATGAGTTTTGATGTTACCGCGCTTTCTGTCTAAGACCTTTTATTCAATTTTTAAATGCAAAAATGTTTCTTTGTTTTGTTTTTGTTTAATTTGTTTTAGTTTAATTATTATTAACTAAAATTAAAATTTTTTTAGGTTTGTATATTTTATTTAAAATTATTTGTTTTTTTTTTGTTATTGTTAATATTTACAAATTTGATTTGATTTTATTTGATTTTGGTTTTAGGGCTATCTGTTCTTAGTTAATTCTATTACATGTCATAACAATCACTAACCTAATTTTTGTTGTGCTTTATTTCTAAAAATATTCTTAACATTTGTAATTTACTGTCGAAGTTTTTATTTAAAATAAATATTATTGTGTTACTCTTTGCAAGAGTCAACATAGCAAACTGAAGAGTTCAATATTAGCTAGAAATAAAGAACAGTTTCACTATGATGAATTATAAAGCAAAAATATATCTTCTAATTTATTTAATATTAACAATTGAAAGATAAATTTAGAAAAACTAAAATAAAAAATTAATAATAATTTATTAAAAATTCAAAAAATATTAGAAGTATTAAAGTTATCCAAATCAAGATAAATGAATAAATTCTCATTGATACACCTTAACTTAATCCATGTAAAGATAAAATATATTTTTAAAAATCTTTAAAAATGCAAAATTTCATATTAAAATTAGTCCAACAGTTATGTTATGATTGAAAGTTTTATAACTTTTGGTGAATATGATTGAAATTGGTCCTTGTTTTATGTTCAAAGGAAATTATTCAAAAATTCAATAAGTTGATAAATAATAGCAACCCAGGGCGCGTTTGGGGATGAGGACTGTTGACTCAAATATCTGAGATTGCTTTCAATTACATTTTAGAAGACAATTTAATGAGCTGGAAAATTATTTAAAAAAAATGCTGGACATGGAACAAATATAATTAAATTGTTCACACAATGTAACTATAAGAGTTAGGAAAACAATTTGTATTACACCGTGCGACATTTTACACACATAAAATACGATATGAACGTATAACTTGCGAGCCCATAAAGCCTATACCAAGTTTTTCATTTCCTGGTATATTTTTCTTTTAAAAGGATCTTTAATTTTCAAACCACACCAAAGATTTAAAAATGTTTCAAATATTTATTGTTGCTCTATGATGTTGATATGGACATACATAGACTAATATATTAGAAATCCACTAATTGCTCTTTGGGTTTTTACTTAAGGGAATCAAACATCTGGAAGTTGGAAGTCAAGAGAACAATTCTGTTGCTGAGGTTTATTAAACGCGACTGAAATTGTTACTGTGAATGTGCAAAATATTTAAATGTATGATCATCGTGAATACACAAAATTTAAAATGGAAAATTATTTTCGGCATTCGCACCATAGAGAAATAGACATAAGCGGCTATCCTCTCTTCACGTTATCTTGATGAGGACGTGGTAGTAAGTAGGTCATTTCATCGAGTTCGAGTTGCTATTATAATTTACTCTTTGTTTAGACATAATACGGACAAAAGTAAAAGGGAATGCGTATTATTCAATGCAAACAACCATGGTAAAGTAAGGAAGGTAAACTCGTTAGAACAGCTGTTTTAAATTTGTTCATTGTAGTTGATTGTCTCAGCTGTCAAACCAATATGTACTTTGTTTTTGTAGTTTTTGTTCTGTTGTTGGTATACTTACGTGTATAGATTGACAACTTAAGCGATTGAAACAAAAACGAAATGTCTGTTGTTGCTGCCTACAACAACAACAACAACGCCTACTGCTACTACTTGGTTATTGTAATATGCAAACAACATAAATATAATTTAGAGGTCATTAGTATCAATCAAACCACAGAGCAATAGGCAACAGCTTCTATGCCGCTCTTCGTGTTCTCTTAATTACGACGAGGTAGTAGGCCATTTCATCGATTCTATGGCACAGCTGATCGAAAAGGTACTAGGTCGATGATGGAGAATGAGAGAGCAAAGAAGACAGAAACTAATTTTAAATAGTGTTTATTGATGCTAATGATAGCTAAACTATGTTTTATATTGTTTGTGTTAAAAGAAAATACGTATTCCCTTTGATTTCTGTCCGTTTTATGTCCAACAAAAGTGTAAAATTGGTAAAATACCGCAGCAAATAAAACTCTATGAAATGGCCTACTACCTCGTCGTCATGAAGAGGCAACGGCGAGAGTAATGGAAACTCTTAAGTATTTCTCTACGCTTCGAGTTGCTTTGGTAATTTAAACGTTGGTTGGCAGTAATACGGACAGAAATAAAAGGGAATCCGTATTTTCGTTCGATGCAAAGGTAATGTACCTGTCATTAGTATCAATCAAACACTTTTAAACTTAGCTTGGTCTATAATCTGTATGTCTTCTTTGGTCTCTCATTCTACATAATTTTCCTAGTTGCTTTTCGATCAGCTGTGCCATAGAAATCCGCTGATCAGACACTATTTAAACCAGTGACCGGCAAAGCCTATGCACCGTTGATTTTTGTGCTTCGTATTTTCCCACCGACATGCGGTCGCGCAATGAGCCAAGCCAGACGATATCATTCAGTCTCACTTGAGCATTCAGTTTCACTTAAGCACCTTCTTGATCATAGCTTATCGTTTGCATTGCACTGTGAGAAATGTTTCATGAACGGCGGGTATATTATTTTTTGTTTGCCATACTTTTTTCGGTAAGCTCGAATGTTTATTTTGTTTCTCTCAGTGCAGCTCACTCACACAAACACAGAATTAAGGTTTGTCAGTCACTGATTTACACGTAGTTGGCACAGATGGCACACGTTTGATTCCTCTCGGAAGTAGCACAAAGTAAAGCGTCAGACGAGCGAGTTGGGTCATCTCATATACGATAATCAAATGAAAGATAATGAAAATCTCGACCTTACACTGTGGAAATCGAAAAAAAAGACAAAGAGGAATTAGTTTTATGACTTACAATTACGGTTTCATACAAAATACATGTAGGCTTGCCAGAAGTATTGTGTTCAACAGTACGCCTACTTTTTTGTTCGGCCTAGTGCTTTCTCCGTAACTCATAAAAAGTACTGTTTTATCCATTATATTTTTTTTTAAGTTTTTTGGATTTCTTTGTTTCAAAACACTATAAAACAAAGAGTTTTTATTCAAAATAATTGTTCAGTGTAGGAAAGAAGAAAAATTTACTGAAATTGAAAATTAAGTGGAGTTGGATAATGGAAAATGAAGATGAGTAAACAAATATCGTTATATAGTGGAAGGTTTTCTCTTATTTGGCGATTACTGACAATTTGTGAACGGAAATCCCAAAGAAAGTCGAAAATTACTTTGCTGCCGATGTTCTGAATCTAAGAGACGGGAAAACCTGGTTTTAGAGGTAAGACTTGTTTCCACGTGTTGAAGCGTTTGGAACAGCTTTGTAGAAAAAGTTTACCGGTATAACCAATCAAATAGAAGATAGTGGCTGTCAAAAATGAGTCCAAATCAAAAAATCAACAAAAAAATGCATTCTAAAAGGAGTCTCAGTAAGATTGCCCGGTTTAAATTTATGGCGTTTTCGTTTCTACAAAAATAATGTTTCCCTTGTATGAGGCGGTATTTAAAAAATGTTGCCATCGCTCCTTCAAAGTTGTGCTTTATTTAGGGTGAGACCCGAACATAGAAATTTTGAATTTTCTCAAAACTGTATGCGCTCAGTGTATATGGAAACTCAGATTTAGCAATTTTAAGCGAGTCTTCGTACAGACTATTTGTCATTATTCCCGCTTAACAAAAAAGTTAACTGAAGCCGCTTACATTACCCTTGCGCCCCCTACAAAAGGTAGAACAATTAGCTTAGCGAGGACAACTAACACACACAAAATGACAGAAATTTTGCAACATTCTCTTAGAGGGCACTAAATGCAACAGTTTTGCACTTTTTGAGTGCAATATTCTCAGAAACGGACCCAAAACCTTCAGGTAGGGTTGCACTTTTTTCACAAACAAACACAAAAAGGCACTTTTAGAGCAAAGGGCAGAAAAAATGCAACACACGAAATCGCCAATAGTTTGATTTTTTGTTGTTGTGCTAGTGGCAACTCTGAAATATGGCAGCTGTTACAAATGTTTATTTCGATTATTAAAAATGGAGCGCTTTATGCAAGAACAACGCGTTATAATTGTGAAAAGTTATTTATACAAAATTTTCAGTCGAGAAAGTGCACTTAATGTGTCACCCATTCGAAAAGTGGGAAAACAAATGTTAGAAACTGGGTCGGTTATGGACAGTAAAACTCTTGTGCGTCAACGCACCGGTTGGTCTCCTGAAAACATTCCTGCTGTAAACGAGAGTGTCACCGAAACCCCTTAAATATTAATTCGGAATCGTTCTCAATGACTGCAAATTGCACGAAGCACTACTCAGCGAGATTTGACAAAAGACCTCCATCTTCATGCGTATAAAATTTTGCTTACTCAGGAGCTCAAACCAGTAGACCATGGAAAGCGCCGGCAATTCGTTCAATGGGTAATGGGAGACGGGAAGTCAATGCAAAGGTTTAAGAAAAGTAATAATCTTTGCTGAAGCAGATTTCTGTCTGAATGGCTTCGTGAATACAAAATATTTTCGAATTTGGGTCTCAGAAAATCCTCATGCAATCCATGAGAAACAAATGCACCCACAACGAGCAACTGTCTGGTACGGATTTTGGTCAGGCGGCGTTATTGGGCCTTACTTTTTGAAGATGAGGCCGAAGTTGCGGTGACAGTGACCGGTATTCGTTACAAGAATATGATAACGGAGTTCTTGTGGCCTCAACTGGACGACATGTGGTTTCAACAAGACGGCGCCACCTGCCACGCTGCGCATGAAACAATCGATTTATTGCAGTAACTATTTCCGGGACAAATTATTGCGTTATTATTCTGATCTCAAATGGCCACCAAGGTCGTGCGATTTAACGCCGGGCGATTTCTTTCTTTGGGTCTCAAAAAATATATATGTTTCAGTTTTGTATTTGGTGAGTATAGTTTTTTGAAAATTCAACTGTTTAGTCCAATAGCACCGTGATGGCTTTTGTCTACAATTTTCATACACAAGGTCGGTGAGGACGGTTTTATTCTAATTCGGGTACGGGGAGTCATTAGTCTTTTGGGTTACAATTACGGTTTCATAAAAAAATTTTATTTTTTTTTTTTACTAATAAGGGTGTCTCGGTAAGAATGCACTTTTTCATTTTAAAATAAATACACGTAGTTTTTGAGATAATTGTGGTGTTTTTTATTGGATTGTGAAGACGACATATTCCGATTAAGTATGGAATAAAATGTCCGTCAAATGACCCCCACAGCTCTGATGACAGGCCATTAATCTTTTCATGAAATTTTCCATGACTTTTTCACAGAGATGTGGCTGTATTTCACCGATGACGCGTTGTATCTCGGATTTGAGCTCAAGAATTGTTTCTGGTCTATTCGCATAAACCCGAGATTTCACAAAACCCTAAAGAAAGAAATTCCACGGCGTTAAATCGCATCATCTTGGTGGCCAGTTGACATAAGATTTTCTTGAGATAATTTATTCTGGAAATCATTGCTGCAATAAGTCAATTGTTTCATGCGCGGTGTGTCAGGTGGCGCCGTCTTGCTTAAACCACGTGTCGCACATAGGAGTATATCACATGTAAAACCGGACAAAATTGAAAATAGTGATGTTAATCCTATTGCACCCAAAATACATTTTTTTTACCTACGACAACCGTTTTATCAAAAGGCAGACCCCCAACCCCCAACTCCCCCGCACATGCACCACAACATCAGTCGGAACCCAGTCATCGTACTGTACGCGTGTCTTTATTCTCGGCGCTCTCGTTTATGCTTATCAGTTTTCTATGCTAAAATGGCTTCGTGTAGCAACCACCTGGAGAAAAACTATTCGGACATGGATATAGAAGGTAGTACTATGTGCTGAAGTATATTTTATTATGTTTCTTCCAAATTCTCTACTTGTGTAGCCATAAATAAAGAGCGGCACTTTTTGGCGCGTTTTTTAAAGAAATTTGAAGTACATTAGTGTTTTTGTTTATGTGTCGCGCCTTGTCGCCTCAAACTTTTTATGTTGGCATAAAATGTAGACTCTAAGGAAGTAGAAACGTGAATAAAAAGTCCCCCCAACGTACCCCATATTTTTTACCCCATATTTTTTTACGTACCCCATATTTTTTTCAAACTGCATGGGGAGGATTATAATTATATTGACAAAGCTAATTTGTTTTGTTTTCTTTTGTCATAGATCCTTCGGAAAGAGTGAAAAAAATCACCAGAATGGAGCTTTATAATATTATTAATGAGTTCAAAGGAAAGATGATTGAAGATAAATTTTCGTTGTTGGAAGAAAGACTTGCGCAACTAACTTCATGTCCGCCCGAAGAAACAAGTGTTCTTACCCGTTCTTTGAAATATTTCAAGACCAGTTTCCATGAAAGGTGGTCGGCAGCCCGTAATCCTGATAAGAGATTCGCGGAAAAGAATATGGAATGGCTTAATGTATCACTGGAACTACCTGCTTGGGCCCACAAAGCAGGCCGACCAATAAAAGAATTCGGAGAATTGTGTGATCGAAGCAAGCGTCGAAGAACAAAATAATTACGAGACCGGGTACCTGTTGCGGAATTGACGTACGCTGCAAGCGTGGGTCAATATACTTCGAGAAATGTTGATGCGTCTAAGATTATAAAAGAAATGACGTCAACGCCTACCAGAGCTAAAAAGTTCCAAAAAGCAATATCGTCAGCTGAAAAAGTTCCAATGGCGAGAAAATACACACCACAAGAAGTTTCAGCGTCATTTGTAGAAGGTAATTTGACAACAAGGCAGAGGGAATTAATACAAGTTGGCCGAAAAGAAATGTATCCTTGCTAGTCGCTTTTACAAAAAGCGAAAAAGGAAGGTTATCCCGCCGAAGAAGATAGCATAAAATTTACAGAAACTAGCATTGAAGCGGAACTTCAAGCTTTGCTGGACCATACGGCTTTGCGACTACTTCAGTATTTAAAAGATGTGATCGAAACATTATCAGAGTTGGAGAAACAACATCTTACCTTAATATCAAAATGGGGCTGTGATGGATCTAATCAGACATAGTTTAAGCAAACATTTGCCAACACTGGCGACGATGACGCCAATATATTTTTAAGTTCTCTTGTACCTGTGAGAATGGTTGTTTCTATTAATGGAGAGACAAGAAAAATCGTATGGCAAAATCCAGTGCCTTCTTCAGTGAGATTCTGTCGTCCTATCCGGGCTCGGTTCATTAAAGAAACAAAGGATATCACAAAGGAAGAAATCACCTATATTGAACAACATGCAAGGAATCTCAAAGAAACAACTGCTATGGAAGATTCCGTTAAAATAAATCATACCATTTTGCTCACAATGGTCGATGGAAAGGTGTGCAATGCCGCGACTGATACGGCTTCAACAATGAGATGCTATATATGTGGACAGACATCTAGGGACTTCAACAAACTTGAAAGAAGTAATGTTTGTGAAGAGTCTGAGAAATTCGGACTCTCCATTCTGCACGCGAGAATTCGTTTCTTCGAGCTATTGTTGCGCCTGGCGTACAAAGCGCCCTTACAGAAGTGGCAAGCCCGAACGGCAGAAGACAAACATTTTTTGAAAGAAACAAAACAGAAAATACAAATAAGCTTCAAAGAAAAGATGGGCCTTCTTGTTGACATACCCAAAGTCGGTTACGGCAATAGTAACGACGGAAATACGTCGAGAAGATTTTTTGACAATCCTGAATGCTCATATCGGATTACTGGAATAAATATAGATTTGATAAAAAGGTTCCAAATCATTCTCGAAGTGATATCAAGCGGATATGATTTGGTCCTGCAAAATTCGATGACTTGGCGCTCAAGTAATATCAAGTCAAATTGTACCTATCGGACATCAGAGGAGGCTGCTGGAGGCCGGAACAAACATTTCTGTAAATATCGCGTAGACTTTGCAAGAAAATTTTCAAGAGTGGACTGCAACAGAGATATTTTAAATAGGTTGTTGCTGACATCTGATCCCTTCGTCAGCTGCAACAGAATAAAACGGAAGTAAAAAAGCAAGTCCTTTTCCCAGGAAGCTCTTAGTATGCTTCTTACGAAAACACTGAATTCTGACAGTTTCCACGACGAAGATGATGAGGACCAAATCACCTGTGAACTCGCAGACAGTGATTCAGATTGATTTTTTTATTGTTTTTCTTTTTAAATGAATGCCTTCTTATGATGAATTATTGACTTTTATTTCATAAAATAGCAAAATAAAATATAAAATAATTTTGTCCGGTTTTACATGTGAAATACTCCTATGTGTGTCGTCCAGATCCATTCCGTCCAGTTGACGCTACAAGAACTCCGTTATCGTGTTTCTGTAATCAATGCCGTTCTCAGTCACTGCAACTTCGAGTTTATCTTCAAAAACGTAAGGCCCAATCACACCGCCTGACCTAAATCCGTACCAGACAGTTGCTTGTTGTGGGTGCGTTTGTTTCTCATAGATTGCAGGAGGATTTTTTGAGACCCAAATTCGACAATTTTGTGTATTTAGGAAGCCATTCAGATGAAAATGCGCTTCATCGGACAAGATGACTTGTTTTTAACAAATTTAGCATTAACTTCATTTGGCTCCATTACCCATTGAACGAATTGCCAGCGCTTTCCAAGGACTGCTGGTTTGAAAGCTGAATTTTGTTCGCATGATGGTGGAGGGACGTATTTTGTCAAAATTCGCTGCATAGTGCTTCGTGAAATTTGACGTTGTTGAGAACGATGCCGAATTAATGTTTTTGCGTTTTGGGCAACACTCTCGTTTACAGCAGCAATGTTTGTAAGCCACCGACCGGTACGTTGACGCACAGGAGTCATACTGTCCATAAACGACCTCTGACCACTTTTCAAAGGGTTGACACATTAGGTGCACTTCTCGAGGTTTGCGAGCGGTTTCTACATAACTTTCCAAATTTTTGCAATAAGTTTTCACAATTATAACGCGTTGTTCTTGCCTAAAGCGCTTTATTTTTAATAATCAGAATAAACATATGTGACAGCTGCCAAATTTCAGAGTTGCCGCTGGCACAAAACAAAAAATTACACTAAATTTAAAAACTGCAATCTTACTGAGACACCCTTTACATTTTTCCATCGGTTATGCTTTGAAAATATGTTTTTCTGAGGTTTATTCGATAGTGTTGTCGTCCGCCACTAAATGAAGTGCATGGCGAAGTAAAATACTAAAGAACGGGACTAGAACCCACGTTCTAAATTGCAAGACGTGCTCATTTTAATCTTGGCACCACAAACGTGCACGACAGCTTTCTCTCAGGTTCTGCTGTGTGATAAAGTACCACATTTCTGGATTCAAAATATAATATGAAATTTAGAAAACGTTAAATAAGACGTTGTTAAATATAGTTCAAAAAGATGGGAGCAGCAAATTCGCTGTGGTATATTTTTCACTCTCTTTTCAGATTCCGATTAATTGTGAACCTGAAAATTAATTTTGTTGAAATTTAAAAGGAAGGAAATGAAAACTTTAAAACTATTAATAAAATATTATACTCTTCTGCTTCTTATGCTCTCATAATCATACTCACTATAAATAACAACTAAATTTATAATGGTATTATATATATAAGTATGTATGTATATATGTTTTTGTTTTGTGAATTTAAGAAACCAAACCACCAAAAAATATATGGCTAATAACAATATAATTCATTCAAGACACCGACTATATCTATTCCTGTCTCGTTTCTCTAGTAATTTTCTCGTCTGCGCCCCCATCACTCCTCCACAAGAAATCCACGAAGGACGACTTAAACTATGCAGCATTTAAAAATGAGACTTCTTTGTCATTTTCTCTCTTCTTATTTACAATTATTACACGGGGTAGTGAATATCATCTAACTTATTATAACTCCCAACCAACAAAATACAATAAGACGCACAAGAAGGAGCTTAGGAGTCTACGACCACGATGCACATAAAGGCAGCTACAAATTGCTGAAATGAACAAAACAAAAACGAAAAACGCAAACAAATTCCGATAATGAGAGAAACCCCTAAGGTGGAAAGCCATAGCATAACCACAATGGAAAATTCTGGATAAATACAGCCAAGACACAGAGACCACGGACAACCATATTGCTGCTCTCGAGAGGAGAAGGGACAAATCTCATTTAAATAAACCACAAAAATGGCATAAGCCAAATGACAAAATGAAAATAGTTGGTAGCAATAGTAGTACTCGTATAAAATCGTAATAATCATTAGCATCAGGGCACAGTGGTACGACAATTATTTAATTCAAAATATTTTCAAACTTTTGTTATATCAATACAAGTTATGAAAGTCAACACTGAAGTGGTGTGAGCAGTGTGTATTCCTTCGATTTTAGTTAATGCATTAAGATTTAGGCTATAACTATTTAGCGACATTATATATCTTGATAAAATTTTGCGTCGACGTTTATGTTGGATTTCTCACCCACGGTTATAATAGGACTAATATTTGTTGGGCTCTCATTCCTGACTGAGTTCCCTGACTCCGATTTACAAAACGCCTTTTTCGGGATTTGCAAAATTGCCATATTGGTTTAACAGGATTTGTCGGTTATCAGAAAACTCACCACACTAATTTAACACATTTCATTTTTAACAATAAAATATTAATGATTCACAGCCAACGCCATAAACGTAGTTAGGGTTAGATGCTCTAGATTCGTCCGGATTTTCCCGACTTGTCGATATTTTTTAGAGTCCCTGGAATTGAAATATTTTAGGGAAAAATTCCGGCTTCTTTAATTTACTCTTCCAAGTTTAACGAATGAAACTTTAGTTAACACTAAACAAAGAAACGGTCCAAAAGTAATTGAAGGTTGCCATTTACATTTCGGGTCCAGGCAGTACTAGTGTAGCCATATGAAAACTGAAACTTGCATTGGAAAGTTTGACATTTTTTAGAATAAACATGGAACGTTTCAAAAAGGGTGATCCGTGTGTCTGTTCCAACTATCGCGGTGTCAGTCTTTTATCCGTCGCGTATAAGGTCTTGTCGAGCGTAGTATGTGAAAGGCTAAAGCCAATTATTGAAAACCTGATTGGACCGTATCAGTGTGGTTTTAGACCAGGCAAGTCCACGACTGACCAAATATTCACGCTACGCCAGATCCTGGAAAAGACCCACGAAGAGCAAATCTATACATACCACCTTTTTGTCGATTACAAATCTGTTCTCGATAGTCCCATACGGGGAAAACTGTACGAAGCTATGTCTGAACTTGGTATTCCGGCAAAACTGATTCGCCTCTGTAGAATGACGCTGACCAACACCAAATCAGCAGTCACAGTGGGGAAACACCTCACTGAACCATTCCTCACAGGACTTAGACAAGGCGACACACTTTCGTGCAATCTCTTCAACATCTTAATGGAGATAATAATGAGAAAGGCTGGAGGAAATACGAACAAGGCCATTAACACGAAAAGCCATATGTTGCTGGCGAATGCTGACGATTTACACATCATTGGGTGAAATTTGTGAGAGGTTACTGCAATATTTTCAAGCATCCAAAAGGAATCAGCAAAGGTGGGTCTTGCTGTTAATGAGGGTAAGGCAAAATTGATGGTGTCAACGACTAGAGAAACCTCTCGACTTGGTCCGCACTTGAACGTTGACAACCGATTTAATTTGGAAGTGGTAGATGAATTTGTCTACCTTGGATTCGCCGTGAACAAGGACAACAACGTCAGCCTGGAGATAGATTGGAGAATTGTGCTTTCAAATAGAATCTATTTTGGGCTCAGTAAGCAGTTTAGGAGCAAAGCCTGTTCTCTCTCGATAGACAAAAGTCCAGCTATATCAGACTCTCATTTTACCTATCTTGACCTATGGCTCCGAAACTTGGGTTATATCGCAAGCGGATGAAAAACACCTGGGAGTTTTCGAGAGAAAAATTCTCCGTTAAATATATGGTCCTGTTAGAGGAAACGGCGAGTACCGACGTCGCTGGAACGCAGAGCTATATAGTCCATATTCTGACGAGGACATAGCTAGACGAATCAAAGTGGGCCAATTGCGTTAGCTGGGCCATATTATCAGAATGGATGAAGATGAGCCAGCGCGAAAGATTTTTGATAACGTACCCGATGGAAGCAGGAAAAGAGGACGACCAAGACTCCGCTGGAAAGACCAGGCCGAAGAATCCCTCCGTATCCTTGGTGTTACCAACTGACGAGAAAAGGCGAATGATAGAGCCAGTTGGAAGAATATGTTGAAATTTGTTTAATTTGTTTGTTTAATTAATATGTGTAAGACGTCTGACCTCATGTTATTTACAAACAAACAACAAATGGTGTTCCATAACATTCCATGATGGCATTGAGGAGAGCTTCTCACAATCACTGAGATCTGCGCAATACTAGTTTTTACACTCACTGATTGGGATCTACAGTTTTACAACGGTTCCGAACGGTATTTTGAGAAGCTTTTTGTATTTACAGTGTGTTCAAAAATTCATCTGCCAAAAATTGGAATTATCCAGAGAATATTTACGCACGATGATTTTTTTCGATTTTCGGCGTGGATTATCCACACAAGACTGTCTCAATCAACTTGTTTCGACTTTGGGTGATGAACCACCATCAAACATCGTTGTAAATTGCTGGTACCAAGAGTTCAGTCTCGGACGCCGTTTGTTTCAGGATGAAGGTCGTCCAACTTTAGTCCTTTTGCCGGAAACCATCGATGCTGGGCGGTCACTGATAAAGCAATACCGGCATGTGATCTACAGCGAGATCAAGGCATCTTTGGGCATTAATACCACTAAAATCAATAAGATATTGCATATTCGATATTACAGCCGTGAAAAATATTAGTTCTCCTTGGATCCCACATAATTTGACGAATGAATAAACAAGGCTTGTGTCGATTGTAGTCAAGAGATGGATAGTAGTTTGTAGTTTTTCATCACTAACTCTCGAATGAGACTGGTGTGATCTCAAACGATTTTAAATGGATACATATTTTAAAAGTTTTAAGTTCACAAAAAAATGTTATTTCAAAAAATAGATAATGAAATCGATATTGGTCATAATTAATTATAATAGAAAACTACAAACACTACAATACAAGCTTCAGTATTGGCACCCTGGAATGCTCTTTATATTCCGATAGGGTAAGGTTCGCTGGAATATTGTCGTCGCGTCGACGATGAAGTACCTTCCAAGGTTAATGTCGTCTTAGTACATGCATAATAACTGCTGACAAAATAAAAAGTCCAGCCATTTACCCATAAGTTATGACAAGCAGCCGTCGGTGGTCCAACGGTTAGTGTGCGCGGCTGTTGTGCGAAACACCGTGGGCCCGGTCTCTGCTCTGACCACCTTACTCTTCTTTCGGCGACGGCCACCTTGCTTAGTGACGGTGACACTATTTTTTGTATTTATATTTTCAGCATACACAAGCACCATACGGCAGCAGCGTCTTTAATGTTTTCAGCTCCAAACCATTTGGTTGGCAATCCCACTTTATATCATGGTGCTGAATGATTTGGCATCACTGGATTCTGTTAAAAATTCTGGTATATAAATGTTTGTATATGTTTCTATACTCTAATGCTAAAGTTGTGACATGTTAATTTATCGCAAACCAAAGTGAGATCAGTCCCTTTGGAATGGTTTGTCAAAAGACAACTTTTGTTGTAGTTCACTTAACATGCTGTTGGTTTTCTGGATTACATAGTTATAGTGATCCCAGATTCGTAAACTAGGTAGATGCTACGCAAAGCAACTGATTCTGTGATTTTTTAACTATTTTTTACCCTTAATCTATTGTTTCAGGCAATTTTAGTAGTTCTTAAAAAAAATTGCCCACAAGCGATTGAACTCTGCTAAACTAGGGCTGTCTCTTTCTCCACCTGACCAGAAAAATTTTGGCTAGAAAAAAAAAAAAAAATATTTTGCCTTTACATCCCATGAAGGAATTGGGGAGAGGTTCTCACAACCTGTAAGCTGTGCGCGTTCTAGTTTTACACTCACTGATTGGGACCTACAGTTTTACACCGATTCCGAACGATATTTTGAGAAGCTTTTTCGCAATGTCACAATGCGAGGTGACCGCCGCCGAAAGAAATTTAAGGTGGTCAGAGTAGGGATCGAGCCCATGATCTCATGTACAAGAGGTGCGCACACTAATCATTGCACCACCGAAATTTTGGCTGGGGAATAAAAATCCAGAAATCATTGGGGTCAATGTCTTCTCTGACAGTCAGGCGGTTATGAGTATTTCGAAACTTGAAATCAGTATTTCGGAACACGACCCTAACTCAGGACTACCGAAGATCTCTAAGCGATATAGTTCATTAGTACAGAATTCACCTCATATGGAGGTCGGTTTACAGTGACATTCCGGAGAACTACAGAGACGATAAGATGTCGGGTCTAGGGACTACATTACAAATTCCACAGGAATTGGAACGTGTTAGCATGCCCTAGCAATTTGTAAGCAGTCCACTGAAAATTGAATTGGTTCAGAACCAATCACGTGACCGACTGCGTGGTGAACAAGAAATGGTTCTAGTTCTACAACTAATGTTTGTGAGAAACCGGTAACTTTTGTACGGCGTTGGCCTCTGATATGGCAATTAACAGCAATTATACACTTTGGCATCTTGCACTACAACCAAAAAGTCGCACGCAATTTCAGTTTAATAATTCTAATCCCTAAAATGGTTCAATAACAGCCAGTCGCGAATGGCTGCCAAATGAATCGGTTTTAGAAAGTGTCCCCAATCAACTTCTACAAATCAACTGTCTCAAATCAACTTCGATAAATTATACGGAATAATTCTGTAACTCGCTGAGTTATTGGAAGATTAGAAGTGAAAAATCGACAAGTTTGATTATCTAGACTTGGTTGTTTCAATCCGTACCCGTTTTTTTTCGATGACGTAGGCGTCCGTCAAGGAAAACAGAATTTGGTGGTCATTCTCTAATTTAGGGTATTTTTTGTAAGGCGAATTTACACTGTTCAGCCGAATTTACACTTGTTTAGCAGTTTGGAATCTTGTTTGTAAATATATACTCTTCACCTATTAGACAATTGACACCATATTTCCTAGGACACACCGGGCAAGAATTATACTATGTGTCGATACAGGAGAGGTGGCACCGACAGTAGATAGACGGACACCTGTGAATCTTCTTTTAGTCTCTGGCCAAGACCAAGGTATCAATGTGTGTTTCTAACTTCACTAGACATTGTCCAATGGTTTGAGATGCTGCGAGACTGAAGATCAGGGCAAGTTACTACTGCTGAAGCTGTAACGATGGCGTCGAGCGATAAATCACTGAACATATATTAATGCTCAAGTCATCTGGTTTACTGCCAACACATGGCCTTGGCCGAGGTAGTTTAAGCCCAGAAATATACGTCTTTCCCATTTGTTCTCAAATTTGTGGAACATGCGGCCGGCAACGAGATATACAGCTAAAATCCTATAGCATAGCATGAATTTACGGCAATTATTTGGTTCTTTTTAACACAAAGGGCCTTGAGCCAGTAAAGGCTGAATGTGTCCCATGAGGGTTCTTTCATGTCGAACTCCAAATTGTTTCGAAAGTTAACTATCTTTCAGGAAATGCAATAAGTTTTATCGAATTAAACAAAATGCTTGAAGTAAAACTGTAAAAGGTTCTTCTTCTTCCATACATTTAGATCGTTAAATGTTCGTTAAGGTTTTGACAACTTATGGATACACAGAGCGACGTCGTCTCAAGGCAATGAGAATATAATAAATTAGTGCCGATGTTAAAACGAAATGATGTTAACTTCATAACGATGACGACAACCGGAATAGATCCGAATAAGTTTTGGTCATATATACCACGTAAAAAATCCGAATACATTAATAGCAACCCTCGTATTTTGTTACACTCAATATAAAATAACTTGGTCTTTCTCTTTTCATTAGAGTCTCCAAATTGTGGTCCGAAATACATCGTCGTGATTTGAAATTGAACGCCGTTGAACTTGAAGAAGTCTCACAGCATTTAATTACATCCCTTGGTTACCGATAGTTCGTTTTTACCTGCTATGATTTATAAATTGTGGTTTAACCACAAAAAATTGTTAGCTCGTATAAAGTCGCGTTATCTAATTTGTTTTAAAACAAATGTCTTGTCAACCACTGTGCACTGATGTTTTACGGGCAATAGCAACGATTTTCGGGACAGAAAATTTTAGTTATGACATAATCTAGATAGCTAGCTATGCTCTCTCAAGCTGGCATACAAACAGATAATGCACACTCACACACGCTCACACAATCTTACACACTTACGGTTTCTTTGTAATACTCGTAATAATAATGATTTTTGTTTATCTTTTGTTATGTTTCAAATTGAAAGTGTCGCCAGCACTACTGCTGAGACCTCTATATAGTATAGTAGTTACTTAGTTAGTATGCATGTACTTAGGTATAGTTAGCGACGACGACTACAGTAGGGACTAGCAACAACTATCTATTACTAACAAGCGACGTTATTCAAATGATTTGCACCTAAGACCACGCCCGCTGCCATATAGCCAACGACATTGCCATTTCCTTGCTGATAATGTTGCTGGTGATGTTGCTGTTGCTGGTGATGATGATTGTGATTGTTGTGATGATGTTGCAAGTGATGATTGTGGTTATTTGAAATGTTTGTGTTGTTGGTTGATGCCGCAGTTGTCGTTGCCACAGAGTCAGCGTTCATCGTTGAGGAGGACGTAGCGCTTGTGGTTGATGTGGTTAAGTTTAAACTTCCATTGCCTCCGGCAATAACCGCATTACCGGCAGACGTTGTAGTTATGACACCAACACCCCCTCCATTGCCGCCGCCGCCACCGCTTCCGTTGCCATTCAGATTTTCCGTTACCTTCAATATGCCAATGGGTGTTGTTGCCGTGGCTGTTGTTGTCGCACTAGTACTCAAACTCGTGCCACTGATATGAGCACTAATGCCACTCGGCACACTAGACATGACCGTGGCGCCGGTTCGCAACAACTCTTCGTTGGGTATCGAGAAGTGACGATAGGACATATAATCGGGTGGCAATGCCGCCTGACGCTTAGCGTTCTCAATTCGCTGCTTCTTGAGCTTGACGTAACTAAGAACGGAAATCATAACGATAAAAACAATAATGCCCAGGCAACAGCCCACAATCAAACCGAGACGCCGCGTAAGTATTGAGTGTATGAAGCCATTAGTGGCCAAACCATTTTCATCGGTGATAACACTGGGAGTAGAGTCCAGGGTCTGTACATCTGTGCAGGTCGAGAAACGTGAGTTTTTTAGCACCTCTTGCAAGGCATTGTCCGTGACAATGGTGTTTTCGATTAATGCCTGCTGCTGCTGGGGTTGGGCCAACGATGGATGTTCGCCGAAGGTCATGTCATTTGTTGGAAATAAACTGCCCGTGTACGATAAATGATACGGTGTATAGGAGCCGGACGAGGTGGTGGGTTGCAAGGACGAATGAGATGCGTACGATAGCGAGGAGGACGATTGCGATGAGGCCGTCAAAGATGACAACGATGTGTTGGGTTCATCGCGTGACATAAGGAAAGTATCGTTTACGTGGATCCTTTGTAATGCATTTGCGACAGGCTCAGATAGCCAATTACCGGTACCGATAACACAAATATGGTAACGTGTATTTGGGCTAAGTTTTGTTAATTTCGCTGAATGTGCCGAACCGTTTAAGCGTTTACCACGTATCTGAAATGAAAAATATAGAAGGGGAAACGGATATAAAAACATGTTTGCAATATAGGGATACAAGTTAATGTGTATGGACAATATTATGACATTCTGTTTTCGTGCCATTTCTTCTTAGAATTGCTTAGATAAGTTCCTTTGTCCCGATTAAGTCTTGAAATTTAACTATACTTGTGTTTTTCATAATGTAATTACGTTCTGGTAGCGTTTTGTAGCTTCTATGTGATAAACTATAGAAAATGGCATGTTCCGGAATGTTTAAATTTATTAAAGTTATAGCTTTTATTAATAAAATATTAATTAGACAGTACAATCTTACTAACTACACGCTGAAACAACCGGCCCCAGCAACATGTTGCAGGAACCATGTTTACAAGCATTGTTTTCATGAATTATGCTGCTTTTTGCTTTTTTGTTGTCTGTCACGTTTTTGTATTCAGCAGTTTGCAATAACAAAAGCATGTGGGTCAAAAAAACATAAATTATAACCAATTAATCATGGTGTCTTCAACATGTATTATTGAATAGCAAAGACAATATGTTTCAACACAAGTATTCTATACTTGCGGCAAGCTACAAACAGGTTATATTTGCATCCAAACATCAAACAATACAGATTTTTCAGTGTGTATATTTTCCTTTATATTAGACCAATGCTCAGGGGATCAATTCAGTGCATTTAATTGATTACAGGGAAGGAAATCGTGTTTATTGATATTGCACTCAAATTTTCAGATGTCGAATACTGTGGAAGCTATTGCAGGAAAAATAGACAGCACTGAATTTTACGCTTTCAAGGGAGAGAACACAGAGATAAGCAGGGACTTGGGATACCCCTTCGTTGAGTAAAGTTACTACCGACTAAAGTTACTACAGACTAAAGTTACTACCAGCAAGATATCTAGTGTGAAGCCAAACATTATAGCTACCATCAGTAGAGCCAAAGTGACCCTAAATGCAAATAGAAACCCCATCAGAAGACAATGAGGCATATCACCGGAAATAGGTTACTGGACATTTACAGCTGTTGTCCTGCCCAGTTTACTCAACGGCAACGGCATTTAGATATTCCTCTACGGCAAGAAAATCCACATACCTAAGACTATTGACAAAAGATTAGACGATGACAATGGTATTTATCACGGGCGCCTTTCCCACAACCACTACTGAGGGTTTATGGGATATCATTCATACGAGTATAGATTACCACTAGATTTGTTGGGAGGTCAATAGGTAAAATGTCGGCAATCCACCTACGGCACTCCTCGGGATGGATCAGCAAATCGAATTGTCCCTGGGGTATCTTAATGAATTACATGACATCCGCTCCTACCTCTGAGAGAAATTTCTTCACTCATATCACGAACTGCCAGCACTGGAAGGGTCGCATTTCAGGTAACTGCAAATATTTGGGCTTCTACACTGATGACTCCAGACTTAATGGTAAAGTAGAATTTGTAATCTCTTCTAATGACCTGTGTCTACACCTCGTGAAAGAGTAATATATCGTTCTTGTCAGGCTGAAGTCATGGTAATGGAAGAATTTGGCTGAAGCTCAGAGAACCTCAGAGAAGGGTCGCATTTCAGGTAACTGCAAATATTTGGGCTTCTACACTGATGACTCCAGATTTAATGGCAAAGTAGAATTTGTAATCTCTTCTAATGACCTGGGTCTGCACCTTCTTGTCAGGTAGAAGTCATCGCAAAGGAAGAATTTGCCTGAACCTCAGAGAACCTCATCAATACCTATTTCTAACTTCAATAACAACCCACAATTGCCTCGCATCTCTAAATGAGATGGCCAAGCAGTTTTGTATCCACCTGATATCGGAGCGCAAGAGTATTACAAGTGTGAGCTGGCAAGATAAGGGACTACCATACGTGTTCCACTGGATATGGAGCATGTGTGTATGCCGCTTCTGAATGGATGAATTTGAAGCCCACCAGGCCAGAATGACCAAGTTATGACCTGAATTGTACGCTAAACTTGGTATCCAGGCCTAAACAGGATATCTCTACGCTACTAGGCATGCTTACACTAGAATCTACTACATGCTGGATGTAACAAACAGTAAAAGAGTTAAGCTGAATGATGTATGCGCCATTTTGTAGTGTACTAATTGGTTCGCCAGGAACTAGTGTACCCCTCTTCGTCAGCCATATCCTGGACAACGTCAACACATCGTTTCTTCTTGGACTAAAGGCTGAAACATTTGCAAAAAGTTTCATTATTTCCTCGCACCGAGCATATGTTGAAATATTTTTTTACCATACCCTCGTCTGAGGCAGAATACATAGAATTCCATTCCTCGCCATCATGCCCATGCGAGGCATAAATTTTACAGAAATTAAAGAAACGTCAAGCTTCACCGGGTTTGACAGCAAAGAGTATGGTTGTACTGTTAAAGACTCTCGCCAAAGTGCAAACAAATAGAACATTTCTGGAAAACTGACGTGCGAGCGCTATGGAGAAAGTCTTGTTTGGACATGTTGTTTAAGCGCGATACATAAAGTTGTATCTAAATGAACTTTTCACAAAACAGTGAGCTGTGCGCGTTCTAGTTGTACACTCACTGATTGGGACCTACAGTTTTACACCGGTTCCGAACGATTTTTTTGTGAAGCTTTGTCACGGCTAAATGCTCGATAGTGTCGCCTTCACTTGAAATATATTTGGTGAAAATTTGAATGAACCACAATTTAATTGAGAGGGTCAAATTTGTTTCTTCCTAACAAAAAAAAAAATGTTAAAAAAAAAATTATTATTATTATGTTTGAATTTGACATTTATAAACAACGTAAGCAAATACTGAACACCGGTGGCGCAAAATATCGGATGGAAATATTTCCGGTACACCATAGCATAGAGAATAAAAATAAAGATGTACATATGTAACGGGTTTTTCAACAGAGACGCTACAAAAGTAAATCGACAGGGACAGCAAACGACGCCATATTTTTCCCCGCTCTTTTGACATTTCTCTTCAGTAATGTTTGCCATTTCATCATCGAAAGATATACGAGCCAGCAACGAGTCGAAATTATTAAAATTTACTACCGAAATTTGGAGTCAGTGGCCTCAACTTTAAGAGCGCTACGTCCAATTTATGGTCGTCATAATCGTCCTACCAGATCAAAAATTGAGCGTCTAGTGAAAAAAGTTGAATCCACAGGTACAGTACAAAATGTTCCCGTGCCACTGAGACAAATAAGTGCCCGTAGTGTCGAGAATATTGCTGCCGGTGAGGCTTCAGTTCAAGAAAGCCCAAATGTGTCTATCACACGTCGTTCTCAAGCGTTGGGCAACTCTGTGACGTCGTTGTGGCGAATTTTGCGAAAAGATCTTGGCCTACATCCTTACAAGATCAAATTGACGCAAGAACTGAAGCCGCTTGACCACCATAAGCGTCATATGTTCGTGAATTGGGCTGAGCAACAACTTGAAAATGACTCGGATTTTCATCGGAAAAGTATCTTCAGCGATGAGGCTCATTTCTGGCTGAATGGCTTCGTCAATAAGCAAAATATGCGTTATTGGTCAGACAGCCATCCGCACGCATCCCGAAAAAATTACGGTTTGGTGCGGTTTATGGGCCGGCGGCGTCATTGGGCCGTACTTCTTCCGTGATGATCAAGACCGGCACATTACTGTGAATGCGAATCGCTACCGTTCAATGATAACCCAATATTTTTGGCCCCAATTGGATAATATGGACTTGGAAGACATGTGGTTCCAACAGGACGGCGCCACAAGCCACACAGCGAATGCCACAATCAATTTATTGGAACGTGTTATCTCACGAAATGGCCCAGTCGATTGGCCGCCTCGGTCGTACGATTTGACGCCGTTAGATTATTTCCTGTGGGGCTACGTCAAGTCTATGGTCTATGACAACAAGCCAGCGACGATTGATGAACTTCGTACGAATATCGAACGTGAAATTGCAGCAGTATCTGCCGATTTATGCTTGAAAACCGTCGAAAATTGGGTTCAGCGTCTGGACTTCTGCAAGCGTGCCCGTGGTGGCCATGCAAAAGAAATCGAGTTCCATACATAATAGCATCGAACGTACTTTCACAGGAATAAAGAATTTCATTGGTATCTAAAACCGGTTTTGTTTTATTTAAAAAACCTTTTGTAGCGCCCTTATTGAAAAACCCGTTACTTATCAAAATTGTCAAATAAAATTACATTTGTGGTTCCAAAATGATTGTACCAATTCTTCGGCCTGTAAAAAAAATTGTTACGTACAGTGGCAAAACCGAGTGGGGTTTTGTGATGCCACGTCCATGTACTTTCACAATTTTCTAGTTTGTTTAAGGCCCGAAAACAAATTCCTCTCATTTGTGTCACAGTGTAATTCAAATATTTTGTAAACTATAACTTGCTCGCATAAAGAAGAAATAAAATAATGTTGTTGTTT